>BPTQ01000004.1:95508213-96108213 GCA_019973895.1 Chrysanthemum seticuspe
AAACTAGAAAAGTACTACAACCGGAAGGCACGCCTGGTTTCTTTCAAACCGGGGGAATTCGTGTATCGAAAAAACGAAGCCAGCAGAACCGAAGATCAAGGCAAATTAGGACCCAAGTGGGAAGGCCCCTATCGGATCAAAGAGGCAAATCTCAACGGCTCGTACAAATTGGAAACTTTGGATGAAGAGGAAGTACCCCGGAAGTGGCACGCCATGAATCTGAAGAAATGTTTTCTTTAAATTAAAAATATGCATTGTAAGCCTACGGGCATGAACTACTTTATTCTCACTATAAGTAATGATATATATTCCCCTACCTACGACGGAGGAGGAAAATTTTCCGCAACCATATCTCATGCGTAAGGGGCGGACCGGCGGAGATTAGCTACCTCCGACCGCGTGTCCAAAAACCCCCAATTAAAATTAATTTACCCCCGCAAGTGCAACGACACTAGGGAAGGCCACACACCATTCGGTAGGCGACTGCATACCCCCGAATAATGCTAAGACATTAAGGGATGAGCCGAGGCATATGTGCCCGAACGGCACGCAGATACCCCGGAGGCGTGACGACGCCAGGGATGAGCCACCAGGTATATTTACCACCAGGCGAAAACAGTACCCCGAAAAATGCTAAGTCATTAGGGAAGGCCGCAGCACATTTGCTTACGGGCATAATTTAATGACCGAAAGTGTCAAGACGCTAACAAAAAGCACGGCGTACACAAGCATATACATACCAAAAATGAGGATCCGATATACGGAGGACCCCGTCTGAGCATAGATAAATAAATAAAAAAAACATTGTTCAACAGTGCACAACCACAAAAGTACCCAATATTACATACTATGACAGACTAAATTGTTCAAATACATCAATTCTAAGGCACGTAGGCCTGATAATGACGACCTCGCCCGACACTAAGAACCCCCGGAGGTGCCAGCCCCAGGAGTAGCTCCAGTCCCCTCGGGAAGGATATTCATCAAGTCCGCCAGAGGGAGATGATAAGAGCGCTTGATCTTTTCTATATATGGATAGCTTCGGGTGAACATCTCGTCATAAGCCTTGGAAAAACCCTTCACAGCCTCCATGTCAAAGTCGTGCTGTTCGGCAACGATCCTTTCAACCTCTTCGTCGGTCCGTTCTTCTCTGACCCCGTCCAACCACCCAGAATCGATCGCAGCATTGAAAACGGCCCCCCAGCTCTGTTGATACTCCTTACTACCATGTAACCTACGAACCACTGTAGGGAGCAACTCCTTCACATAGTTGAAGCGTACTATCTCTTCATGACCAGCTTTGATGGCAATTTCCTGCACATTTTTCCTCAAATCCGCGGCATCCCTCTCCGACTCTTCCAGCTCCGAAACCTTCTTCTCCAGGGATTCCTCCAACGACTTAATCCTTTCCATCTGCTCCGAATCCTTAACCTTTAGCAGCGCAACCTCAGCTTCCAAGCTCTCCAACTTCTTCTTCAAATCCTCCTCCTTTTGAACGCAAACCTGATGAACCTCCTGAAGAGCTTGATGATCCGCGGCTAATTTCTCGTTAATAACGACTTGGGAGTGAAGACTAGCTCGGGTCTCAGAAAGTAACGGCTCGATACCAGAGCAAACAGAATGAGCTCGATGCAATTCCGCATACTGGCTACTCAACCGCTCAAACCTTCTAAAAACCTCGCCAACGGCAAGGGACCCATGGGTTAACTCGAACCAACCCCTGTACAAAGCCCGCTCATCAGTTTGGTCCTCCTGTTCAGCACGGAGATAGGGAGGAGCAAGGTTCATCATCATGTCCCTGCAGAGAGAGGCATCATTCAAGGTCGTATCAGCCATCAAACCCCAGCCGGGGATAAAAGGCTCCCCAGAACCCCTTCGTCCAAAGAGACCTACGGAAACACAAAACAAACAATCAAAAAAAAAAAAAAAAAAAAAAAAAAAAAACCCGAACGAAACGGATACCTCTTGTATAATCTTCGCTATATGGCCCCCGCTCGGTGTTGGATCGTCTCCTCCGCATGCAACCCCGAACCCCCAGCCCCAGTTTCTGCGAAGAACGAAATCAGGACCAACTCAATAATAACGATAGCAACATGTAATAACTAAAATAATACCTTGGACGACGGCAGCAGAAGCAGGCTCCTTAGCCGAATGAGCCCCCTCCTGAAGAGACCCCCCTCCCTGATTACCTCCATCTCTTTGCAGGACATCACCCACAATGTCCTCGGGCCTCACGGTACTTACGGGAGAAGCCGAATGAGCGTCCTGGGAATCCTCTGGACTAGACAACACCTCGATAGAAGGAGACTCCTTCCGTCTCCTTTTCAACAATGACGAAGGGCCCCCAGCCGGTCTTCGCTCCACCTGCTTCCTCTTTTTCTCCTTGGCTTTTAAAACTCCCGCATCGGCTTTCTCCACAATTCTCTGAACCCTGCTCACCTCAGGAATGGGTTGGTCGGTTCTCAAAGGTTGCGTCACATGCTGAGGTATTTCCTCCCCTTCAGCCAACCTACGTCCCTTTCCCAACCGGGACCCCTGCTCCGACCTCAGACGAAGATACTGGGACATAGTTATAACTACAAAAAAAAGGGGAGAGGCCACATAAAAAAGAAGGGAGAGAGGAAGATACGTATATATATATATATATAAAAAAAAAGCAAGCAAAACGAACTTAGACGGTTGCATTACCATTCTTGTCAATATCCTTGAACTCCACACGGAACCCAGAATGCTTCCAAATCTTTGTCAACCCAACCTCATACAGAAGACCGGAGTGCACCGGCCGGAGCTCCACCACCCCTTCGCATAACCTCCTAACATCGGCCTCCTCAAAACCACTAGCAGGAAGAGGGTCCGATACGTTGGAGTCCGGATGTCTCCAAGGCATTGCATCCGGAACTGCCCTCCGATCAATCAAGAAAAAACAATCCTTCCAATTCTTCAGACTAGAGCATGTTTCCTTAAAAATGCGGGGACGGGCCCCCCTCCCCCGGTTCTTCGCTGAAAGGAAAACCAATGCCCCTGCTTATTTAAAGTATAGAAGACCCGAAACAAATGCACGCTGGGCTCAATTTCCAGGCTCCGACAATAAATCTCAAACATGACCAATCTGTTCAGTCCGATAGGCACCAGTTGGGAAATGTGAACTTGGAAGTACCGAATCACCCTCAAGAGAAAAGTAGAAAAGGGAGCCCGGACACCGGAAAACGCAAAGTACTGTTCGTAAAGGCCAATGGCATCAGGAGGGAGGTTATTCATGGTAAACTCTGCAGGGGGCAGACGAGGGTGTAGGTCGATCGGTATGCCGTAATCACTGACAATCTGCTCGAGCTCCCCCTCAGAGAGCAGCGAGGAGTACACATGCATATCAACCTTAGGGGCAGCATCGCTGAGGGGTCCCGCGGAGCTAGAAGCCATGAGATATTCACAAGATGCAACGGAATCAACGAAGGAATAGCGGGATAAAACTCACCTGAACTCGCCGAAGGTTTATGTCAAGCGGAGGACGAAAGAGTTGAAGGTAAAAAGTAAAAATTACAAATGAAGAAAAAGCTCCTTATATAGGCGAAGAAAGTGGACACGAAACGTCCCATCATGACAGGGAGCGACGCGGGCGAATCTGAACCGTCAACGGGTACCATCTGCCACGTGGCACGATCCCACGAAAAGCAGTATATATTAATTTAACTCGTTTTCACCCCATGGGCCCGGGCCCAGGGCCCAAAACGAGGCCCATAAAGCCAGAACTCGCCAGGTCACTCCGAATGAAGCTAATCGACAACTATATATAGTATCACGTCACTTGTCAAATACAAGTAACATGATACTGGGGGGGACATGACGACGTATATGCCCCTTCGGTCTAACACCGAAGGGCTCCATACTCTTAACCGGAGGGACCGATACTCTTAACCGAAGGGACCGATACTCTAATGCAACAGTCCAAGCCGAAAGGTACGATGACAGGTCATCCGTCCGAAGGACACGCCGGCCTGACAGTACTTTTGGCATTTAGCCTGGATACACTTAGTCTCATCCCCGTGGATGTCGGACATGACCCCAGGGACAGTGTCAGGGACAGTGTCAGCTCTGATATCGCCAACGGCCCCATGAAGTACGACAGACCCAGGGACCAGACAGTGACATCAGGTAGTATATATACGCATACAGTATTTGGGAATAAGGTATCATTTTACACACACATACATTTATACTATACCTTTCGGTAAAACACATACTTACTCTCACGCCGGAGTCGGGTCCTGGGATAACACCCGGGGCGAGACTAACGCGTCGTTCATCTTAGCAGGTATCTGGAAGACTTATTCCTAAGGCTGAAAGATAACTGCAACAACCCACAAAAAATTACTTCGACAGTGGTATTGATAACATAGTTTGTTATGGTAAAAATATATTCATAAACTGAATGATACATTTGAGTTACTCTATACAATACATAGTCGTGTAATTTATTCATTTATTATTAGTTAGGTTATACGACTTACACTTTAGGGTATGTAAAAGAAATTCACCTTTACCATCGCAAATGACTTTTTATTAAAGCAAATCACATCACTAATAATACATTTTGAATAGTTGGATTAGCGGTTTTGAAAATATGCAAACCAAATAATCATAAAAGCAATCCCAACACATGTTCGGGTTCATCATATTGATGGATAAAAGAATAGTAGATGATGGAAATAGATACAAATGGGCAAAAAAGGAATTTATGAAAGAATTGTGAAATGATTTGCGCACTTTATTTTTTTATTAAGACACTCAATTATATGCATTAAACTTCATTTTTTAATTGGGACACTCAATCATATGCATTAAATTATTGTATTGTGTATACAAACTGCTTTAATCGGTTGTACAAATGAGTGTGCAAATCAAAACATAATGTGTGCAAATCATCTCTCGAAAGAGTTACATCTATGGATCCCAAATGCATCGGAGATTACTACACAATAACAATTAGCATGTCGATTTTATTTACATAAATATCTCAACCATGGTCGTAGCTAAGCTAACGAAAACATAGTGCAAAAGTTTATGTGATATCTAAACATATAACAATCGAAGATATAAACACGAACATGAATTTTCATTTTCACACTTAACTAAAACTATATATTATGAGTTCAACTCACAACCCCTATTACAACTTATATCCCTCGATCGTACACTTAAATCTGTTATTACACGACATGAGAAATAATTGTTCGATAATCAATTCATTGGTAAAGCATCATTCTTTACAGCAAAACTAGAATCTTTCAAACTAAATGAAACATAAATATGTGACCATTCTCATTTGATCTTTATTTTCTTTCTACATTTTGTTCTAACTTCAAATGTTAGACTACAAGTCTACAACACTCATAACTTTTGTATACTTTTCTAAATACCACAGAAGTCTTCTATACATGTTAATGACTTGAATCATATACACTACAAAGGTTTGGTCTTGATTTTCATGCTTATGACCACCAAAAATAAAAAATAACTAATTAAAACATTATAATGCACTCGAAATGAAACAACACAAAACACTATAAGTTACTAAATAATGAAATCTATAATACATCATGGGTTTCCTATTTCTTAGTGGAAAAAAGAAAAAAGAACAATAGCAGACGCACAATCAAAGCAGATTGTTTAAATTAGTGAAGCTTTTAGAACTCATTTCCATTATCTTGGAGCTCCCTTTATTTGGTGTTAGAAATATTGAGTAATGATTTCCATATAATGTTAATGATCCCATTGTTAAAAGGATAATTTGACGTTGTTGCTTCTGAAGCTAAAATAGAAACGTGACATTACGAATGCAGTGGCCAAGTATATATCTGGCATTCTCGAAATGAATGTTAGCTTCACTCACTGATTTCCTAAAATGATAACGAGTGCAACTTTCTAGTGTCATTTAACCCTTTCAGGATACCAATATTAGTTTACAAAACTTTTGATGGGTATAATTTGCGAAGTATTTATTTGTTTTGAAGATATGAAAATCTTTGTTTATGAAAACTGTTACCCTACCCTTATGAAGTTTTGACAAAATCAAGCAAACTATGCAGTATTGAACCAATGTTTTGTGAAGTAAGAGCAATGGCAATAAGATTGTCTAATAATCATGCTTCAAACTATGCTCCAACGGTCTAACCCCTTCAAGCAAAAACATATATGACATAAATATTAAGGTAGTTTCTGATCCGATGTTCCTAGAGGTGGTAAAATGGGCCAATTCACCATATAGTTAACATGGGTGCACATATTAAGAAAAATATATATTAATAGGTTAAATGCAATAAAAATTAAGCGACAATGGACCTATTTGAAAGTAAATCATAAAATCAATACTTAGATACCACAAACTACTTCGAAGGGTCACAATGAAGTGCCTTGATCGCCTATTTAACAATTAATTCTCTAAAACATGAAAATTTATACTTATTTGAGCTCTATGATCCAGCAAAATGAATATAAAAAATGCAAAATAATCATGGAGAGCATACCTGAAGCCGAAGGATACAAAGTATCTTCTCCAGTAATCATCTGATTTCAAACCGAAATTACATGGTTGTTTAGTCGACAAACACAAATAAAGCAAAAAAGAGCAAAGTAAGAATTATAAGCTGATGAACACATAAGACTCATGAACTAAAATATTGAAAGACGATAAGTTTACGAAAACACCCTACATTATAAGAGAAACTAATTACCAAGCATGAAATCGAAGAATATTTTCAATTTTAGTTTACGTTCATGTTGATTTGGGATAGGTTTTGTTATGGTTGTGAGATTAACAATATAGGAATAATCATATGCTTAAGAATCCTATGATAAATCAATCTGATTCAAGTCAATAACAATTAAACTAATAATTCATTAAAAACTAAAATAAACCCCAAATTATAAGCATATGCATAGCTGGAACTAAGATTAATATTGGGTCCTCTTTAAAGAGGGTTTACAGTTACTGGAGCAGGACTACATCACAATTTGTTTAAAGAAGCTTTCAATCTAGTTAGAGTAACCATATAACCATTCAAACCAGCTACCAACACAAAATTACATAAGCATAGTCAAATAAAAAATTGAAGGCATAGAATCTCGAGCTTGATATCCTAGGAAGTCACAGATAGAGTAAATTTCTTCCCTTTGCACATCCCTTCTTTTTGTTAGAATATGTTATAGATAATACGTTATTGAAAACCATGATAACAAAAGCAAATAATGTTCAACAATTATTTTACGAGTTTGCTTACTCATTTTCACTTCTACTTTAAGTTAGCTTGATGTGCAGAGATGGTCATTTTAGCCCATATACTAATAAATAGCGTTACAATATTTTTTCTTTTTTTGGAAAACATGTTAAATTGGTCGAAAGACTCACACAGTGTATCGTTAAAACATATAACCTACTTGATCATCTTATCAAATGAAAATATACATACAACATAGTTTTTACCAAAGAATGAAGGGACAGTGGGTCGGGTCAACCCACTTTGACCCTGAACCTTAGTAACCCATTTTGACTGTGTCAAATAATCACAAGTCTATATCTTCTGACCGTTTTGACCCTAAACCTTAATTGCAGAACCACTTGGAAATACACATGGAGGTTCACACTAGACCTCGATGCAAATAAGAACAGCTTAAATCAATGGACGTGAGTATATACTTCTTACACGTAAACCATTGCTTAGGCGTAAATACTTCTTACACGTATGCTTTAGGTTAACCGTAAGCTTAGGCGTAAACTAAATGCTTAGAAGTAAGAAACTTAGGCGTAAGATTTAACTTATGCGTAAGAATAACTTAGGCGTAAACTTTTACTCGTAAGCGTTTAAGCTTATGCGTAAGTTTAGGGTTTTACCCAAAAATCCTTTACACTTATCCAAGTGTAAAAGATATCCACAAGTCGAAGTGTTTTCAGGCTTATCCAAGCAAGAAAACATTGAGTAAACCAACAGCTTCGAAGATCAATGAAGAAAATCCTTAGGCGTAGGAAACTGTTTAGGCGTAGAGCTTAGGCGTAAAACTAGGGTTTTGCTAGGCGTAGAAAGTACAAAATTCACCAAAAATGATTTTTTATGCCCAAAAACGTTTTGTAAACCTGATTTTAATGATGAAATAGCTTCAAAATCACCAAAACAACAATAAAGTTTGAAACTTGATGATCTAAAAAACTTATCAACCTTACGCGTAAACTGGAACCCGTATCTAAAAGTAAGCTTAAAAACTACTTAAAACACGTAAAGTTTGAAACTTTTTGCAAAAAACTGAAACTTTAACACTAAATAAACCTTAACCCATAAGAATCTTGAGTTTACAAGTGAAAAAATGAAAGTTTTAAGCGTACGAAAAGTGAAAAACGTTAAACCCACGCGTATAGTACTAAAACATCAAAAACAATATGTTTCACCCAACTAGATGGCGATTGATACCACTGTTAGGTCACCATAAGTTAACACAAGGATCAATATGTAAAATATAGAGATGATGGAGGGATGAACACAATACACACACACGTATGGATAAAGGTTAAGCGTAGGAACTTGTATAAAGTGAACAACCAACCTTCAAGTGAAGGTTTACAAGTCTATTTATAAGGGAATGGAGCTAGGGCAACATGTCTAGTCCCTTCATTTCTTATTGGGCTTTTGCATAGGCTCATGGGCTTTCTACATGAGCCTTGCCATAATTACTAACATAAAAGCCTAATTAAGAAACCTATTACATATTAATGACTAACAATTGAAATACAAGTTAGGAGTGATTCCAACAAATGATTTCTAATACTTGAAGCACATGTTGAGGGGGAGCATTTCTAAATTATCAAACACAATTAAGGTACAGAATACTTTGATTTTATATCACAAGTACCTTGATTGATTTTCAAATGGTTTTCAATTGGTTTTGAGGCGGAATGAACAATACCGAAAGAACGACCAATTTATTTTATGCATGGAGATATAAGGATGGTTAGGTTAGGTATTCGTTCCCACGATCCCGCCAGAGCCGGATGGATCTACCCAGGGACAATCCACCAGATAGTGTAGAAGTCCTTAGGTATGATGAAATAAGGAGAAAATTGAGAATAAGGGAAGAGTGCCGACTGAGATTGAGCTAGAACTGGAATAAACCCAACAAGGTTCTAGTTATGAAGTCTCGGTAAGCACTGAAGGGGTTGAAGAATGAAAAAGAATTGAATGTGAAAAGGGTGAAAAGAAATAGCCCTCCATTAATTCAACCTTAGGGCAGAAACCGGGTTCAATTCATATGCTACTGGCTGTTACCAAGGTAACACCGGTATTGAAGACAAGACGTCATGGACCCAGTGACGCACTGCACTAAACTTCCCAAGCCACTCAAGTTCCTTTTAAAAGGGCTTGTTTCATTCTCACGGGGAACCTACATAATCTATCGATTTTCTCTTAAAGAGTATTGATATTGAAGAAGACCCTCTCCCTAATCTCCGGCATAGGAAACCAAAATGCACAATTGAATCTAGAGCCAAGAGATCATCAATAAATCTCATTAGGACACAATTAATGAGGACTTACTATTTCACACAATGTGGAAAGTAAGAATATATTTTGAGAGTCCTACGCATTATCCTTGTGGTATTTCCAGAACATCCGAGTGATATGTGAAAATATTCACGATGAAGATGGAAATCCTTCTAGAGCCGACATCAAACAAGCTCTTGGTGGGTGACATGTGAGATATTCTCGAAAGATCAAACTTGAATCAACCTTGGTCCAGGAAATGGATTGACGGATACCTTTGAAAAACCGGTCGTTGTGCTCAACAACTCTTTTCTCTAGCACATCGACTGTGTATTAAGTTTTCAAAATTAAAAGGGTATTTATGATTGATAACTGATTTTTCATAAAACCTTCGTTGTATTGCAAAAACACTTTCCATTAAGCAATACACGATTGTTTTTCAAATCATTTTTCATCAATCAGTGAATCTCAATTCGCTGGTTCACTCACTCCGTGCTGTCTTCTTTGAGACGTTCCGATTTGAGAACGACTTGATTAGCTGCGAAACCCTCTCAAGGAGGTTCTTCGGAATTCTACCTGATCACAAGCAGTACTTGTACTGATCAACGGGGAACCGTGGTTCCTATACCCCATTCAACGAAAGTGATCAAAGACACCTTCGTGCGCTTTATTGCTAACTGTTGTTTGCAGGGACACCCGACGGTTGCAGCTGATCAGAATTGAGGAGTCATTGCATAATCGCATGCTCACATATCACATTCACTTCTAAAGAAATCATGATAAGCACATATCTTCATCAACTAGATCTGATATTTTCAATCCATGCTTCTGCTACGCTGCTGCAAATTTCATGAATCAACAAAGCTTCCGATACGAAGATGTCATGATCCAAAATGTGAGCATGTCGGTCCCAAAGTCACAACATCACATGGTGGCAATACAACAATGGATGATCTGGAGATTATATGTTGCAGATGGTCTCAATGAAAGCTCATGCTCACTTATCAAAGAAACACTCAAAGCCAAAGAATCACTACTAATGTGCAAAGTTAAAGTTAAAGAAGCTTCAAAGTCTACGAGCTCGAGCATTAAAGATTATAGATAAAATGTTAGGATCTTCAATGTAATTCATGGGGTGACCTCCCTTAGGGGGAGATTGTTAGGATTTAGAAAATCCATGTAGAAGTGTCGGTTACCTCAACAATAGTTTAGCATATTACAGCTCGTAGGCATAACGTTATATTAGTTAGTTTAATAGTAGTATAAGTAACACCGTGGAAGAAGGACGAGTCTTTACCCACTGTATGCCTGATCCACAGCCCGAAGGAGGGCGTAGACATTTGTATAAATAGCCCTCTCCCCACAAGGGAGAAGGTTGGATATTCATTTGATAATCTAACCTTTCATTTTAATTTTATCTCTCTAGAACATCCCATCTTTCTCTCTTTAGAACTCATACCATTCGAACCTTATGTGTGCTTGATTGTGTGTTTGTGAAAACCAATATGTAACACTTTTGGTTATCACACACACTCACGGGTGACCATTGGGGTTAGCCTTAGGCTCACCACACAATATAATTTGGATTGATTGAGAGGGCCTAGCACCCAATAGTCACCCCTCCCTCCTCCTCTCACACCAATAGTTTGCGTTCCTGTTTTATTTATGCATTTACCAAAGTTTTACGCATAGCACTACAAATTGAACGTCTTAATCCCATGTCTGATTCATCCTAATGCTCTCTATAATCACAAACTATAATCCGCTGCTTAATTATCACTCTTCGATAATACAGTGATATAATTATATCGAGACCTCTACTTTGTATATATCGTGATTTAAGTTTATATGGTTTACACTTTTTAGGAAATGAAAAGTTGATCTCTCATCTTGTTTAATAATGGAGAAACAGAAACATCATTCGCATACCCAAAAAACACATGTTAAGACATAACGACCGGCCAGAATACTTAAGTTCTACAACCACTACAATATATCGAATTACTAATTTGGGCAAATGGTCCACGAATATTAATAGAGGGACAGTCCATGAAACAAACTGCAGCAACCGATCATTATCAATAAGCCCACATGGGCATAACCTTTCGGAGTTTTTTTTAGAACTCAAATAGTAATACGCGGACACCAACAACCCGTAGGTTATATAACCAACAATTTTTTAGTTGTAGACTTCTAGCTATACCAAAACTGTTCTGGTGATAACAGGTTGTCATAGGTTGTGACCTAAGGCTTGGATTAATACTTATTGTGTAAAAATATATAGGAGACATAGACAACATAACTTCTAGACTGCTTTGATATTCAAAAGGTGAGTTTGAGCTCGACTCTAATGCTAAAACACGGGCTCGCAACTTGACTTGAGTTCGACCAAGCTTTAGATTTTAAAAGATCAAGCTTAGCTTGTCTTCTAAAACTCGAGCTCAAAACTTAACTAGAACTCGATCGAACCTACATTTAAGCTCGAGCTCAATATATGATTGCCATATCAAGCTCGTGTGCATGCTATTCCCCATACAATATCATGTGTAATGTGTTAATAAGACTGAGATATTACTCGAGTAGCTCGAGCTCAATCTCTGCTCATTTTTTTGAATTAATCTTGAGTATGTTCTAAGTCAATTTTAAATGAGTCTCTGCTTAGTCTCATATACACTCTTATAAACATTTTTGGGAGAATTTCATATATATCCTTGTAAAATTTGCAAATTACATCAATATCCTTGTCATTTTTCAAATTACATCAATATCCTTTCAAACCTTATAAATTCTCAAATTTGTCCAAATAAGCTATTAAATTACAATTAAATAAATTAAATAATTTATTTTATTACATAAATATATAATAGAATGAGACATTACTTTTTTACCCCTTGATCCTAATGAAATAGATTAACGCTTGCTTTTCATCTTCAGACTAGTACCTTTCTTGGTCTTTGAGTTCCATCCCCAGAAACACCTCTTGGTCTTTGGAAAATTAACATCAAAGCAAAGGCAATTGATCAAATTAATACCTCTTTCTCATAACAGTAATGAAAAAAATTTCAATTGTAAATTGTCTCACCACTTTTATTTGGGTTATACCTTTAATGAGTCGAAAATCTCAAAAGAAAAAAATGGCAGAAAACAATCGTATATATCCTAACTAAGTTCCTAATGTACTTTATAATAAAAGTCAAACATCCCTTTGCATCAGACAAAAAGTTTACTGTATTTCTTTTTCATTTGAAATCATTATTTATGCTCCTATTTGAACTAGCTTATAAGAGAATTTTTTGTTTTAAAAAAAAGTAGTGTGGCCTTGTATGAGTGTAGTAGTTTCTATGAATCGTGTTTTGTGATGTTTTAATTTTGGGTAGGTGTGTTCTTTTTGTTCTTAACTGATGTTGCAGAGAAGGGGTAAATTAGTCAAAGTAATTTTCTAATAGAGTCTAAAACATTTAAGACATTTAATTAGAATTTAATTAGATATTTGGACTTATTTGAGAGTTTTTAACTTTTAGAAGGATATTGACGTAATTAGAAAATTTGCAAGGATATTAGTGTAATTTGAAGATTTTGCAAGGATATACATGAAATTCTCCCAACATTTTTTATAATCAAAACTCTCCCTATTTCCTTTTCTTTTTATCAATATTTACTTAAACCATGGAATTCAACTACATACAACACTATCATCGTGTAGCTTAGAACCACAAGATCTCTACTTCTATGCTCTCATCTTTATGAATAAGAATAAAAAGGACTTGTCCCCAAAACTTTTAAACTAGTAGAAATGTACAAGATGTTCATGTCAGTTTCAAGATATATGGCCTTTTCATTGTTGAGAATTTTTTTAAACCAACATCCAATGAAGATCGAATAGTAGTATTCTTGAAGCACTAAATTCGAATAAACAAACAAAAAGTTCACCTACATTTTCACTTTGTACCATTTAAGAATATAGCTAGTAATGATATCAGCTTTTGACATTTGACATTACAAAAGAAAGTCAAACATAAATTGCACATGACGTATCAAGACTTTAAGACATTGGAATTTGCTTAATTTAGCCATTCAAATGACATCGTCCATCTTCATATTTGACAACCACATTTATCAATCAAATTTGCACAAGCATGAGAAAACTCAACATAAACAGATGATACAAAAGAAAAAAAACTGATAAAGAACCAACAGTCACAACCAGTGAAGATGTAAATGATCATAACCATAAGAAACTTTATTAAAAAACAATAGTATGAAATTTAATACTAATAAATAACCAAAACCAAACATGAGAAGAACAAAGTATACCATGAATGACTTATGAACTAGTAGCAAAATAGCAATGCATGTTGTCTATACATATATTTTTTTTCTTTATGCAGCCTAAAAAACTTTACTTGATAATGTAAGATTATTTTTCGCAATTCGAATAATAAACTATATGGTTTCTAACTATTTCTGTCTTCAATCCTTTTGGGTGTTTTTTTTTCCTTGAGATGATCAAGTGAATGCCCATTGTATTATTCTCTTGTGTGTATGCGGTTTTGGAAAAAATAATCATTTATAAAAGGGTGGTGGTGGAGGTGAGGCGTAAGGGACGCTAATAATTGGAGGTAATGGTCCTTCATATGCTGGTGTTGGTGGTGGTGGAGAGGAGTAAATATAAGATGGTGGTGGTGGACTATTGTAAATATATGGTGGAGGTGGGGAAGAGTAATTAGGAGATGGTGGTGGGGGTGATTCTATACAAGCGGGTAGTCGTGGTGGTGGTGGTGGTGGAGGTGGTTCTATACAAGGTGGTGGTGATGGTGGTGGTGGTGAATGGGGTGGTGGTGGTGATGAGTAGATATATAATGGCGGTGGGGGAGGCGAGTGAGGGGGCGGTGGAGAAGAGTAGATATACGTTGGCGGTGGTGGAGGCGAGTGAGGTGGCGGTGGTGATGAGTATATATATGCTGGCGGTGGTGAAGGCGAGTGAGGTGGCGGTGGTGGAGGCGAGTGAGGGGGCGGTGGCGGTGAATAATAGTAGTATGGAACAGGCGACGGTGGCGGTGGGGATGGGGGTGGTGGTGGACAGTAAACTGGTGGAGGGGGTGATGGTGGTGGTGGAGATGGTGGTGGAGGTGGTGGAGGAGAGTAAACTGGTGGTGGAGGTGGGGGTGGTGATGGTGGAGGTGGTGGTGGAGTATAGACCGGTGGAGGTGGTGATGTAGGTGGAGGAGGGGGAAAAACCGGTGGTGGCGGTGGGGACGGAGGGGGTGGTGGAGGCAAAGGCAAAACAAACCTCGGACACTTGAAAGCACCACAATGTACCTTCTTAGAACCAAACATCTTACACTGATCAACGCTCCTTTGCCTTGGCCTACCTGGCAAACAATTCCGCGAATCATCAAACTCAGGGAGCCTCAAACAAACCGGAGCCTCACCCGTAAAGAAATTACCCGAAAAAGTAAAATTCTCCAACCGCGGTAACTTACAAACACTCTCGGGTATACTTCCACTCAAATAATTATTGGCCACATTCAACTGCTCCACACTAACCATCCCACCAACACTCTCCGGCAATGGCCCCATTAACTGATTAAAACTAACATCAAACACCGTTACTTGTTTCAACAACCCAACCTCTTCAGGAAAACAAGACCTCAATCCATTATTCATCATAATAATCTCATTCAAAGTATCAGACATGTTTCCTATACTTGATGGAAGACACCCATGAAACCTATTATTCGCCAAAACAATAACCGACACAGGCGAATTACCAAAATTCTCCGGTAATTCAAACATGAACCGGTTATGGTTTATAAAAATGGCATCCAAATCTTTATCAAACAGTTCTTTTGGAACAGTGCCTTCAAATTCATTAAACCTTAAATCTAAAAACCTTAACTTGGGTAATTGAAGTACAACATAAGGAAACTTTCCAGCAAACCTGTTGTTACTTAAATCAAGCTCGAACAAAATCTTCATATCCTTAAATTTCTTAGGAACAGTCCCACAAAACCTGTTCGAATTAATATGAAACAATGCAAGATCTTTTAACAACCCAAGTTCTTCTGGCAAGTACCCCGCGATATCCCCATGGTTTAGGTCGACTCCAGCAACGGTTCTTTCGGAAGAATTATCAGGTGCAGGTGCACAGTAAACACCTGTGTACCTGCACACATCTGGTCCAACCCAATTACGGGTGAGATTTTGTGGATCTGACAATATAGCATGCTTCCATGATTGTAAAGCAACGTAAGCATCTTTGATCCTAGTGTTTTCAAACACGAGGGTCTCATTCTCACATTTTTCACCAATAAACTCGTCATGAAAGGACAACAACTGACGGTGACGAATATAATTCACTTCACCATCAGTTAATCCTCCTTCATAAGAATAACAGGAAACCACGAAAAACACGAAACAAAGAATGGTTAGTAACTTCTTCATTACAAGAAACTGTACATCTGATGCTTAGCAAAGAATATGAAGGTTTTTGGAATAAGAGAGAAAAAGTTATGAAGATATGTTTTATAGAAAATATGAATGTGAGTAATTAAGGGATTTAAATTACTACATCGTTACTATATAAATGACAAACGTGTATTAATTCTTCCATATTAAATACTTACCTTTTTTTCTACTCACATTTAATGTTTATATTTTTTTTTTAGAAAGGCAACAATAAAATAAAACCCACAAAAAACAAATACAAGAGAAGGCATCCCACCCCAATTAATCAAGAAAATTAAAAGGAGGAAAGGGACCCAAAGTTCAAAATAAGAAGAACAAAGGAGCCAAAAATGACCCCAAACACAATACTAAATCCTATACTACCTAACATATGATGTAGCATGTAAAAAAACAGCCATCAACCACTCACTTTGAAACCTCTACTGACGCAAGAAACTATCCAAATCAAAGACCAATGGTGATACCCCACTTGATTCCAATTCTAAGACAACAAAAGGATTCTGCAGACGTCAACTTGTAGAGAAGTCACAACCAAAACCACTCTGAATAAAAGCATGACCCAGACCAAAAAAACCATTGATAGATGGGAACCAAGTGTACACAGCAGAGGACAAAAAACAGCATAGAAGAGAGGCCGGACACAGCCACTGACTCCCCACTGTGCTATTTTAAAAACCTTACTGCACCCTCGAATAACAGTTTCACTTGTTTGCATCCATGCAGCACCTGAACCCTCACTGACCAAATCTGTTATACAGCTACTGTAACTGAGCTCGGAACTAAGAACCATGTTGCTTACTGACATCGACTTTTTGTGGGATCCCGTAACCATCGTTGCCAATCTATCTCTTTATGCTTATTTGATCTACGCGTAATCCACTCATAACTCTTCAGTTGAATGTCTTGAAAAATTTTGTTAGTACTCGATATCTTGTTACCGAACACACGAGCATTTCTTTCTTTCCATATGAAGTACCCGGTGATCCAAATAACCGCTTGCCACACATAAGAGAAATAGATAGGGACGTTAACATTTCCATTTGATGTAAAGAATTCATCAAGAGAGAAAGCATTAACGACCCCCACCTTCCACCAATTGAATATCTTCTCCCATACACTCATAGCTAAATCACAAGTGATCAAACTATGAGTACATGTTTCCACAATATTGTTGCAACTTGGACAAAGGACCGAGTCCAAATCAACACCTCTTTTATCAAGCTCCACACGAACCGGTAGTCTTCCTCTTAGCGCCCTCCACACGAATATGTTCACTTTCTTAGGCACCAACTTGTTCCAATGCGTTTCATGATATCCATTATCCGACACTAGAGTCTTTTCCTCGATCACTCTTGATAGCTCGTTGACCTTGAACTCACCATCTTCACCAATTTAATGTTTATATTGATACTGTAAAATATTTCATTGCCTTTTTCTAATATTGTAATGAATTTTTCTAATCTTTGTAACAAATTAAAATATGTTAGAATAATATATTCAAACTAACTTGCTGTATAACAATAGGATAAAGAATCGTATTAAAAATCGTTTACTTAGTCAGTTTTTGGTTCTAGTGAATTTTATAAAAATATAAAATATCATGTGTATTTCTAAGAAGACGTAATATTCATCGTTGTAACAATGTTGTCTTTCTAAGAAGACGTAAAAAGTGACTTAGCTCACGCGCTTCTGCTAATTATGATATACATTTTTTTTTTTTTTTTTTTTTTTTTTTTTGCGTAAATTGAATATACTTGGTTCTAAAGCAAACTACCCTCAATTTTCTGTATTCGATTCAAAAGGTTGTTAACTAAAGTTCGCATGCACATAAAGCTGTGATAATTCTTGTTAAGTACTACTAATTTTGAATTCCACTTTATAAATTACTAGCAGGGTACTTGCGCAATGCGTCAGCAGATACCATGTGACTAAATATTACTACACTCGGTATTATTGCTAATGTTTTAGATGTGTGAGATATATTAAATGGTTTGTGTGTATTTATATAGTGGATGCGGTTATATGTTTTTAATAATCATTATTAATAATGATGATTTTAACGGTTACACGTTTATAATAATGGAATATAAATGATTTAAAAACCGTATTTAATTTAACTGAAACGTCTGTATGTGAATTTTAATAATGAAATGTATTGAATTTTAAGTATTTTTTTTATAGTGTAGTTAAGATGGTTAGAAATTAGGACGTATGACGACCATCTTTTGGATTAGATGATTTGTATCCTCTTAAAAAAGTAGCAACTGATATATATATAAGTTGCAAAACCCAACACAATTTTGGTGTGAACATTATTTGGCTCTGCCTTACAAGTAATCTTTTTCATCCTTCATGGTTATTTAAAAAATAGAAGAATTAGTATATTTAATATAGTCATAAGCATTTTTACATATAAAAAATTAATTATCATAATTTTTTAACTTCTATATGCTATTTTGAGACTAAAATAACAACTGTCTTTTTATTTGTAAACTCCGTCGCCGTGACATATGTGGAACGAAAAGACGAAAGTCAAAGGGATATTGTCAAAATGCAATAGATACTACATGCAAGGTTGGGTTTGGGTTTTACTCCGTATATTTTTATTGCAACATGTAGTATAAAATATTTAGCTGCCCGTTGCATTTCCTTTGTATTATTTTTAAACGGCAATTTCATCTATATCTTTGAAAAAGCTCATTATTACGTTAATATTCTTACAAATTTTATAATTACGTCAATATCCTTATAAACTATAAAAATACTCATTTATGTCCAAATAAATAATTAAATTTTTGTTGAATAATTTTATTAGATAAAACTATATTTAAATATAAGACAAAGAGCTATTTTACCTTTTTACCCATCTTCCTTGTCAAACAAGTGAAAACACAGCAAGTATATTCTTCATGTTCATGAATCGTATGCTTCTTATTCAAACTAGGCGAGTACCCGCGCCTAGCAGCAGCGGTTTCTAGCGTCAGATAATTAATGATTTGTGATACTATGGTGAGTGTTTTGTGTAGCGTTTAAAATAGAACGTAAACCGATGAAAATGCAATTGCAAACGGTTGTACTATACGATAACTAAAGTCTAGACAAAATTCTTAACATCTATCAAACAACATATAAAAGCATTTAATGAAAATGAAAGTAAACATTACATAAGTTATGAGATAAAAACTAACAACACACGTTGTTTGTCGCGTAAAACTAACAAGGATGGGATTAATTGTGCCGTTGTTAAGAAGAACGCAAGTACCCTCCGTTGTAAAAATCGGTCCAGGCGGCCGATTAATCCCCGCATAATCGCTGATCGCTCACTAAGCGCATTGATTTATCATCATCGGCCTATTTAATCGTTTTGGTCAAAGATCGCTTAAAAATCGGTCAACAAACCGATTAATCGGACAAAATCGCACAAAATCAGTCTAATCGGATTAATCAAACAAAATTGCTTAAAAATTGGTCAACAAAATCGCTTAAAAATCGGACAAAATCGCTTAAAAATCGGTCAACAAACCGAGTAATATCTATTTTTGACTTTAAACTTTGAAGAATTATGTATTATGTTTATATTTGAACACTTGTAATGTCTGAACTTTGATGCACTATGCTTATCTCATACATATAATATATAAAATTACAAATTTGTGCATAAGAATTCCAATCCGACTAATCCCCAATTTATCCCCGCCTAACCGATTAATCGCTAGGCCCTACCCGACCGCCTCACTAGCGTCTAGCGATTTTTACAACCTTGCAAGTACCAAAATTAGCATGAATGTCATTAGCCCAAAAAAAATAGTAAAAAAAAAATAATAATAAATTGGCTAATTTTGGCTATTTTATAAAAAATTTGGGCACATTTAGCCCTATTTTTCTTTTTGAAATAAGCGTATTTAGCCTATTGAAAAGTTAAATATGCACTAACGGGTACATAATCGTTTTTGAAAAAAAACTTATATATATATAATATATTTATATAGCGACATATCGTTTTGTGTTAAAAAAAGTTTATGGGTTCTAAACGAAAAATAATAAAAGTTTGAAGATTTGGGGATTAAACATAATGTTTTGAAACCGGTACAACCCGGGTGGTTCAACCGGTTGAACCGTTCCCGTCGAAAAACGGGTCGATTTAAACCGAGTCAACCCGACAGGTTGGGTCAAAATGGGTCAAATTAAATAGGGTCAACCCACTGGTTTTGAAGCGTCCAGGGTCAACCCGGTTTTCGATATGTATTAATAGTTTTAAATTTTCACTTTTTACTTTTTGGTTTTTCCTTTATATATAGTGTAACAGGGTACCCGCGCGTTGCGGCGGCGGGTACCCTGTAACGATTAACCGGAGAAATAGATCTCGATGAGACCTGATTCACCAGTTTGTATCGGTCTCAACGGGTCCTCTCTAGTTCGTTTTCGGATGGCTGTTATTGGTTAGCCGAACTGGTGGCGACATCGGTTTCCGGTTGAACCCGTTGGTCCGATCCGATTTTCAAAACTATATGTACTATCAACTTGTTAGCTTGTATGAAGCTTTGTGTGTTTTATTAATTTGTATAATGTATATAATAACATGTACTTTTCATTTTAGGTTGTTTTAAAAATAATATTAATTAGTATGTTTAATTATTTTATATTTAGAATTATGTTATAGCTTGTTTAAATTGTACATTGTGAAAATTTTATTGTACTTTTTAGTAAGATAGTTTTAGTGATAAAAAAAGTTTATGGGTTATAAACGAAAAATAGTAAAAGTTTGAGAAATTGGGGATTAACATAATATTTTGAAATCCGGTTCGACCCGGGAGGTTCAACTGGTTGAACCGTTCCGGTTAAAAAACGAGTCAATATAAACCGGGTCAACCCGACGGGTTGGGTCGAAAAAACGGGGCAAATTAAACCGGGTCAACCCGCCGAGTTTGAAGCGTCCTGGGTCAACCCGGTTTTCGATGTGTATTAATAGTTTCCTTTTGAAACATATGTAGGTATTAATAGTTGAAATTACTCATAATTAATTATTTCAACATTTCCTTTTTAATTTTTTCCACATTTAACTTTTTTGACTTTTCACTTTTCACTTTGACCATTTTTCTATTATAGATAGTATAGATTAACTACGGATTTACTAATAGAAGCAATAAGTTTGAAATAGCAATAATAGTATCATTATTTAATTAGATATATGAAGATAGTCTAAAATTAAAGTAACAATTTTTTTGATTAAGGTAAAATTAAACTAACCATTCAAAGTATCCATATTGAGAAGCATTAGGCAATTCTCTAAAATGCTAGATCTAAATGGGATGTCATTTTATTTTTCATGTGCTTGAGGATAATGATTATAAATTTATAATAATGAAATGTAAGGCTGGGCACAGTCACGATTAAAACATCGGTCGGTCATCCAAGTTTTGTGTCGATAACTGATATACACATCGGTCGTTGCCACTGTGGCGTGTTGGTCAAAGATCGGTCGAGGCAACCTAAAAGTGAATATCGGTTATTTTTTCAACCGATATGTTAATACAAATATCGTCATTAAACGTTATTTATATTTTTGATCTTTACCTAAGTTTTGTTAACGACAAAATTAAATTTAATTTTTATAAAGCTTAAAGCTTGTCAAGTTTAATAGATATTAAAACAAGCTTTTCCAAAATAATATCTTCATCACTCAAGCATTTACATTGTGATTAATCGTATCTTGATATGAATCTAAACCATAATGTATGATAGTAGTTTTTAGTTCAAGAATGTTTTTGTTTCTTAAAAACTAAACATTACATATGTATTTACATATTTCTAAAAATAGAAAAACAAACACATGACATCATGTAGTGCATCATTGAAATCCTTAGAAGATTTTACTGGATTCTATATGTAGATTTAGACTCTACATATCTTACACAATCTTGGATAGATATGGTTGACTTTGGTAAGATTTTGAGATCTTGCTGTCAGACCCCGGCGACACCAAAAGTTAACACGGGCGGAACCCTTTGAAGGGTTCCGTGGTCCGTGGTGCTTGCTGATGTTTTTGGCTATAAATAGCAAAGCCAAACCAAGTTGTTTTTCATCCCTTTCTATCATATTCTCATACATTCCTTCTCTCTAACATTTCTAACTTAGTTTCATATCATATTAGTGATCTCTTTTGTAGCAAAGAAGATCAAGATACATTCAAGCTTCAACAAGAAGTTGGAAGTCTTGTTTTTTTGTTGTTGTATGATCTTGTGTTGATTCATACATCATTGTTGTACCAAACCATCATAATCTTGTGAGTGTGAGTGGTTAGTATTTTAGTCCTTAAAATACATTGTGTGTGGGAGTGGTTGTACCCTTGAAAAGAACTCGACATCTAGCTTAGTGTCGGAAATAGTGTGTAAGCGAAGTGTAAAGGTTTCTCCGCCGGTGAAAGGAGCTTGTTGACTAGTGAAGTTAAACTATCGAGTGTGAGACTCGGAGGGGTGGAGTAGGGCAAGGAAAAAGAGTCATTGTAGACCGAACCACTATAAACAACTTGTTGTGGTTTGATTGTTTCTTTCCTTATCTACTCTTTATATATTGTTTGCATATTTCACTAACATATCTAAGATCAATATCAGTTGATCTTTCAATAAGTTTCAAAACAAAGTTTTTAATCGGTAAACTATTCAACCCCCCTTCTAGTTTTCCACAATTGGTACCAGAGCCTCGTTGCTCAAAAATTTCTAAAATATTTTGTATTTTATAAACTTGAAACGATCCATGGATTCTGAAAACTTAAAAGAAGGGAAATCTATGCAAAGACCACCACTCTTTGAAACCAATGGATTTATCTATTGGAAAAACCGTTTTGAAACATATGTAAAATCAAAAGATATAGATCTTTGGTTTGTTATTGTCAAAGGGGATTTTAGTTCTACAACAAAAGATATTTATGTTGATGAACAAAAGAAATTAATTGCTAAAAATAATGAAGCTAAAATGATGCTTTATAATGCTTTGCCTAGAAAAGAATATGAAAGAGTTTTTATGTGTGAAACCGCCAAAGATATTTGGGAATCTTTGATTGTTACACATCAAGGAAATTCACAAGTCAAGGATAACAAAATTGATCTTCTTGTTCAACAATATGAACAATTTGTTATCCCTGAAGATGAAACCATTGATTGTGGCTTTGCTCGCTTTAATACTATTATTACATCTCTTAAAGCACTTGATGAATCTTTTCGTAGTAAGAACTTTGTCAGGAAATTTCTTAGAGCACTCCATCCAAAGTGGAGAGCTAAAGTGACGGCTATTGAGGAATCAAAAGATCTCTCAAAAGTGACACTAGACGAGTTTATCGGAAACCTCAAAGTTCACGAAATGGTGATGGAGAAAGATTCGAAAATCATCAAAGGAAAAAGAGAGAAAATCAAATTCGTTGCTTTAAAAGCAAGAACGGAATCAAGTGATGATGACGAATCTTGCTCCAGTAATGAAGATGAGGAGTATGCCATGGCTGTTAGAGATTTCAAAAAATTCATTAGAAGAAGAGGAAAGTTTGTAAGACAACCTCGAGAAGAAAAGAAGCCATTCCGAAAAGATCGGGATGACAAAAAGGGTAAAGATGATAGAAAGTGTTTTAGATGCGGTGATGCAAGTCATCTAATAGGAGATTGTCCCAAGCCACCTAAAAGCAAAACTCAACGAGCTCTTGTAAGTGATGCTTGGAGCGATAGTGAGGATGATGAAGATTCGAGCAAGGATGAGATCGCTCTAATGGCACATGAGTCAAACGAGGTACATTCCGACTCACCTTATTCCTCTATTGATGATGACACTTTGCAAAAACAATATAATCAATTGTGTGAGCTTAGTCTAAAAATCATAACTAAAAATAAATTTTTAAAGACTAAAAAGGAATTTTTAGAAAATGAAGTCTATGAGTTAAAAGAAAAGGCAAAACGATTAGAAAAGGGAAAAGCAAATGACGATGGTTGCAAATCATGTCAAGAGCTTAATCTTGAAATAGAAAAACTAAAGCTCACACAAGATGTTCTAATCGAGCATAATTCTAAATTTAAAAGGTTTAATGTTGGGTTTTAGGTTCCACTGAGAATAATTATACTAAGTATGGAATCACGGCTAGAGCAAAAGAAACCACGGCTAGAAGAAGGAAACCACTGCTGGAGTTAAACCACGGCTAGTAGTATTGTATAACCACGGCTAATGTATTGTAACCACTGCTAGTCTGTTTAGTCGGTTTAATATTTGTATTAGATAAATATGGAAAATATATTTATCTTGTAGGTTACGTATTGTATCTTGTAAAGGACTCCTTAGCCTATAAAAGGAGATCCTAGGTTAGATTAGATATACGTGTGTTTTGATATATCTAAGGTCAATACACTTCAAGGTTGTAAAACCCTAATACTGTTTAGAGTATTCGTTATTAATATAATTGAGGTGTTTAAGTGTTATTACTGTTCTTCTTCTTAAGGTTAAATATTATATTCCGCGTAGTATTTAACAAGTTATTGTTAAGTCAGTTTCTATAAGGATCGTTTTCTCAACTGGGATCAACAAGTGGTAACAGTGCTTGTGATCTAGAAACTGTAATCAAGAAGAAGTCAAGTTAAGTTCAATTCAAGAAAAGTTAAGATGTCTGACGAAACTCATATGGTTACTGCATCAAAGGTACCTATGCTGAAGCATGGTGAGTATCAAGTTTGGAGAATGCGAATGAGGCAATACATTCGCATGATTGATTACAACATCTGGGATGTTGTTGAGCAGGGTGATAAGCTACCAACCATGGGTCTTGATGGAAAACATGTTGCAATTAAGAGTGAAACTGACAAGGCCCAGAGAAAGTTGGAGATTAAAGCTCGCAGTATTCTCAGTATGGGAATACCTAATGAGTATGCTTTAGATTTTGAACAATATGAGACTGCTAAGGAGTTAATGGATGCCATTGAAACAAGGTTTGCTGGTAATGAAGCTACCAGAAAATCTAGGAAGAGCATGCTTAAGCATCAGCTTGAAAACTTCACTACACTAAGTGGAGAAAGTCTAGATGGCACCTATAACAGATTGCAAAAGCTAATCAGTCATCTAAAATTGGTGGACTACAAAGTTGCTCAAGAAGATATCAATCTCAAGTTCATCAGAAGTTTATCACCAGAATGGGCTGTGCATACTGTTGTGTGGAGGAACAAGGATGACTTTGAGAAGATGACTCTGGACAATCTCTACAACAACTTGAAGGTTTATGAGTCTGAAAAGAACATTGCTGGTTCATCTTCATCTACTCAAAACATTGCTTTTGTTTCTACAAACCACAAGGGTTCTCAAGAAGCATCCACTGCTGCTTATGGAATATCCACTGCCATTGCTAATAATATCACTGTTAGTGATAATGTTAGTGATGGGGCCATATGTGCTTTTCTGGCTGATTTAACAACTAGTGTCACTGTGTTAAATCAAGATTTGGATCAAATTGATCCTGATGACCTTGATGAAATCAATCTTCAATGGCAAATGGCAATGTTGACTTTGCAAGCTAGGAGATTTCTAAGGAGAACAGGCAGACAAGTCAAGTATGATGGTCAAAGGAGAGCAGGGTTTGACAAAAGCAAGATGGAGTGTTACAACTGCAAGAAGAAGGGACATTTTTCAAGGGAATGTAGAGCTCCCAAGAGGATTGGTGAAGGCTACAAGAAGGCTACTGAAGAACCAGTTTCTTCTTCTGCTTTGGTTGCTCAGGATGGACTTGGTGATTATGACTGGAGTGATCAAATTGAAGAAGGTCCCAATGCTGCCTTCTTGGCTAGTGAAGCTTCTAAAGAGCATAACTTTGCTCTCATGGCCTATGCATCATCTTCTTCTGGTTTAGATTCTGAGGTATCCAATGATTCTAACAATTCTACTTGTTCTTTTAAATCATGTCAAGATAACTTAGAATCTCTTAAAGCTATTAATGAGAGTGTTAGGTCACCATATTTGTAACACAAGCATCAATATAAGAAATAGAAAAGAAGTGATCGAATGAACAAACACACACATACACACACATATGAATATATGAAGAGTTATGCGTAAAGTGTAAAGTATAAATTGAACAACCAACCCTCAAGTGAGGGTTTACAAGAATTATTTATAGGAAAGAACTAGGGCAACATGCAAGTTCCCTTCCTTTCCCTTATGGGCTTGGGCCAAGGCTCATGGGCTTTCTACATAAGCCTTGGCATGATTACTAACATAAAAGCCATATTAAGCTAACTATTATATATTAATTACTAACACTTGAAATCTAGTTTAGGAGTGATTCCAACAATCTCCCCCTAAGTGTTAGTGATTGATGATATAAACGTTGTAGGTGCTGATGTAATAGTAGCTTTGACGTCTTCTGACATTCTTCTTTCTTGTGAGAAGAAGTGCCTTGATTCGAACAATCTCCCCAGTGTAGGGATCTTGTATCTTTTGAAGTATTCTGCTTTGAAGTCTTTTGATTTCTTTGTTCTTAAGTTCTTTGTTCTTTGTGGTGAAAGTGATAGTATGTTGAGGTTATCCGCATCAGGTCTGCTTCGTTGCTCCAGTGTCTCCACGTCTTTCTCCAACATGCTCACACGCTCTTTAACGTTGGATTTCAGCTTTGATGAAGTTCTTTTAGTCTTTAAACTTTGTAGATTCTTTGTTGATGAAGAATCATTATGACTTTGTGTTGCCTTTGAATATGAGAGAACTTCATTGATGATGTAGTTGGCGTAAGCATGTGGAGAATCTGCACGATCTCTTTCTACCCGCAAGCATCCATAAGAAGAAAACATAAAACATGGGTTAGAAATAATCCAGCACTTATGAGTTTGAACTTCGAGAGTGTTAACAACATAGTGTGAAAACACAACTCTAATTCTTACAAAGGCTGTTCCTAAACTGGAGTCCCACAAGTGAGATAACGCGATGTACCGAAGTACACCTACAGTTCAGATGAGTCGCTGAGGTACACCGAAGCGTCACCCCACGACTGTAGACCGTTTGAGACACACTAATAGTAATCCACGGGGAGTTACCGAAGTGACCTGCTGTCAGGGCTGTTTGATGTTGACCCTGGCAGGAGTTTCCATTCAATCACTGAGGATCACATGTGTGAACCTCTCATAAATGTTCTCGACAGATTGCTAAGATCTGTGAAGGACACGATAATATATCACTTGTGTTCTTATTGTTGAAAGACAAGCGATGAATTGTCAAGTGTACCTAAGAGATCTTTTGATGAATCTCGTGGCTCTAGACTCAATAGTGCACTTTGGTTTTCCTGAGCGGAGACTAGGGAGAGGGTCTCCTTCTTCAATACCAGCAATCTCTAAGAGAATGTCGATAGTTTACGTAGGGTTCCCTGTGAGAATGAAACAAGCTTCTGTTGAGAGAAACTTGAGTGGCAAAGAAGGTTTAGTGCATGCGTCACTGGTCCATGAAGACTTTGTTCTTCAATACCGGTGTCATCAAGTGACAACCAGTAGCATATGAATTGAACCCGGTGTCTGCCCTAAGTTGAATAATCTGGAGGGCTATTTCTTTTCACCCTTTTCTTTACTTTTTTTTTAATTCTTCAACTCCTTCTTTCTCCGATTCTAATTTTCTCCTTTTTATAATCATACCTAAGGACTTCTAATTCTAACAATTGGTGGTGTCCTTGGGTAGATCCCTCCGGCTCTGGCGGATCATAGGACGGTTATTCCCAACCTTAGTCACCTTATAACTTCATGACTAACCTATGTTGCCATAAAACCATTTTCATGGAAAATCTCTCAAAGTGGTTATGATTGAAAACATTTTGTACCACTGAAAGAGTTTTATATTTTTCAGAAATACTCCCCCTCCACACGTGCATAAGTATTTTGATAGAAATTTGCATGGTGAGAGAAGAGCGCGCACTTTTTGAATTGATCGACTCAAGATAGACAATTCCTTGCGAGACACGATTACGTTGAATAGTTAAAGAGTTACATTGTCAGCTTTTAGGTGACAACTAGCTCTAATAACTACCTTGAAGATGTGGACAACCCCGAAAGGTTGTCAAACCCGTCAAAGTTTATGTCTATCAAGAGTTTCTCGAAAGGTACGATCTACTCGGATAAGTCTTGGAAGACAAATCTTTTCGATGTATGACTGTTCAGATTTCGTCAATTCATGGGTTGAAGTCTTTTCATACGAAGTATCAATAGCAATTCACAACATATTTCTTATCACATAATTTTTCTCCCCCTCAAAAATGGCATATAAATATTATTTTTGACGAAGTATTGATAGTGAATATGTCCATTTTGAGTTTTACGGGAAGATTACCACGAAGAACAATTTTGTGAACAAAGTTTATAAGCAAATACTCCCCCTCAACAAGTGATATTCACTTTTGAGGTTTTGAAAGTCATAAGGGGAAGTACTTGTCCTTTTGAGCAAAACCTTTTAAAAGTGAAAGGTTTGATAAGTTTTACTCAAAAGTAAGAAGCTTTCGCTCCTTTTATAAGGATTGTGGCACTGAAGCGTACCACAGGGTCCTTTCATTACAAGAACGGGTTGTACACTGTTATGTGTGCATAAGCCATTTTCATTAAATAATCACACATCTAAATCAATATTGAAAATGAACCAAATCAAGGGTTACCAAGAGATTCAGGTAGTCCAGCAATAACTCCAGGAATGCGAACTGGGCGTTGATAGCCTGTGAGAGAAATCCTGGGACGACCACCTACGAAGCTCTCCAAAGTTCTGAACTGGTCCCTTCTGTACAACCTTTCATCGATGCGAGTGATGATCCTCTTAACATCCCTTTTCTCCTTCGAATTCCATCTCTTCTTCGACCCTATGCCTTCATGTATCTCCTTTAACTGATAAGCTAACCCATCCCTGACTTTCTTCAGTGTATGATCCCCAAACTTATGAATCTCGTTACACGCCATCAAGCAGTTGCGGTGTAGTTCACTGCGGTAGACTACGCCAAAAGGTTTGCTGATGAGAGTGTATTGAGGAAGGTGGTTGATGTCAGGAAAATCTAGCTGAGGTCTAGTGAGGTTGACACGTGTCTGATACGATTCAACGGCAAGTTGCAAGTCTTCTACACATTCCTGGATCACTATGCTTTTGATGAAGATGAGCAAGGACTTGATGTATTCGCGTTGGATTTCTGTCAAGAATTGTCTCATTCTTCCCTGTACCTTGGCAAGATACAGATCTTCAATGTCGTTGAGAGACAAATTCTGAAAGTCCGCTTCACAGAAAGCATAGTCCTCTTCGTCTTGTCTTTTGACTATGATTTTCTTGAGAAATGTGTAGTCCCATTTAGACGAGAGAGTTACATGCTGAACAGCAACGATCCCTTTATCACTATGCACTTCATGTGTAGACGTTTGAACCTGGCAGCTTTTGTAGAAGATTCTTCGGCGTTCAGGCCAATGGTGAATCTCATACATCGCATCAAGGTCATACTTTTCTACACTGTTGGCAAACATGTGAGTAGCATTTTCCTCGATGGCTATGCAGTTGGAGTATATGGCTGCCGGGAACGGAAGTGTGAGTGATGTAGCGTATTTCTTTGACACATCGCTACCATGTAGAAGAAATTGCAGGTCTTTGTTGAAGAAGTAGCGAAATGGAATCTTAGGTTGATCTGGTTGGCCAATGGTAGGTAGAGGTCTGGTCCAGTCTGTGTAGTATGGAGCCTTGTCTTTTCTGGTGAAGTCAATGTTCGCTTCAAGGTTGAGCCAATCGATGTTGTTAGACATGGCTCGTGCTATGTTTTCAAGATGATATTCAACTTCAATAGCACTTTCCGACCTGTCTTTGAGCAGTTGAAAAGCTTCATTCTTGATGCGTTTTAACTCTGACTTGGTCATCTTCTTCACCCGAAACTTTTCTTGAAGAAATTTAGCATGCTCCAATGTTCGACCTTCTACCATATCTTGACCTTCAGGTAGGGAGGGAGTAGCATCAACAAGTGTGGAAAACCAGTCATATTCGGTGTTGTCTTCGTCTAGCCATGAGACAACATCAGCCTTAGTCGTCTTCTTCTTCTTCTTTGGCCTAGATAAGGATGCTGGTTTCTTTGTTGTATCAGGAGAGGTGGGTTGTTGTTGGGGCTCAGGGACTTCCTCATCGTCACCACCAGTGTATTCGAAATGATCACCGGTTTTCTCTGTGGAGGGTGGTAACTCAGAGTCCTAAGGTTTATCAGCAGAAGAATGTGGAGGGGATCGTGTGTCAGTTGGAGTCCTTTGGGGTGGTGGTGGCATGAAGGATGAATCACCAGTTTTCTTCGGACGTTTAGGCTCAGTATCTTTGTCCTTATCCTTATCATCATCGTCTCTTGGAAGCTTAGGCCTTTCAGCTTGCTCTTTGCATGAAGTCTTGAGTTGATATTCCAGTAATGCCTCAAATAGTTTACTTTCATCAGAGGTGAAAGTTGCAGATCGTTGAGACAATTGTAGCACCAGCTTGGAAATTAACTCTGCATCAGAGAGAACTGCAGGCTCAATTGGATCGATCGTCATTGTTACCGGGGTGGATTGCATTGTTTGCTTGACTAATTTCATGAGATTTGGATAGAGCTGTCTGGTGAACATCTCCTTTGTCACGCCAGGAACAGTGTCGAGAAGAAACTTGTGAGTATATCCCTTAATCATCTCGTTCAGTTCCCCTTGGACATAACGTTGCATAAACTTCTGGATATACTCCCTTTTACTTGACATCTTGTCTATCTCGTCATGTAGAAGATTGATACTGTCAACCATTTGATTCAGCTTTTTGTTGGTTACGTCTTTCTTCCTGACTTGCTTGACAGCATTGACAATCTTGGTTTTAGCCCGGGATATCCAAGAGTCAGTAGGTTTCTTCACAGATTTAGATGTGGATCTGGTTGTGCCTCTGGATGGTGGAGGTGAAGAGTGAGAAGACGAGTATGATGATGAGGAGACGTGAGGTTGGTCAGGGTCCTTAGGTGGCTCAGAAGTTTCCTCCTTAGAGCGTGCAGGACTGTCTAGAAAAAAATTATCATAATCAAGATCTTCATCATTTCCAGACTTAGCCATTTCATCAGCCTTAGTATCTTCACCAGGAGTTTTCTCAGTCTTTTCCATGTCTGGTTCCTCAAATTCGTAGTTGATGGAATCCTCTATCTGCCTTTGTTGTTATTCGTGGGTGGTGGTACCAGTTTCCTTATCGGGTTGATTAACCGCATCGGAAACTGGTGTGGCTTGAGTTCCACCACTTGATCCTCCGGGGCCACGAGTTTGATCCAGTACGAATTCATCGGCAAGATGTTTGAGTCTGAGGTTCTTCAACTTCTTTTGATAGTCTCTTTCCTCATCAAATGGTTCTTCTTCAGAGCTTTCCTTATCATGCTCAAGCACAGGAGTTTTCCCTTTTCCTTTATCAGCTTTTGGACTGAGAGGTTTTGCTACTGTTTGAGTGTCATCGGTTGGAGTTTCAGAGTAGATGACCTCTTCGTCTGACTCAGTATCCTCAGAGCTTTCATCCACTAGCTTTTGTTGCGGTCCAGGCTTGGGAATTGGGATGGCTTCTTTAGATGGAATTTTCCTTTTGAGAGTATGTGACCTCTTAGGAAACTTCCTCTGACTTTCCTGCACTGCCTCTCCTGGTTTTCCTAGTAGGTGTACCAGAGGACTTTTCATCAAGGAAACCTACTTTGCCTTCATCAACTGCTACCAGATATCGTTTTGTACGAATACAATTGTTTGATGTCTTCATGTTAGAAATTAGAAATTCCAGGTATTAAAGAGTCGGTCACCTCAAGTATATGTATTCGTTAGAAAGCTCGTAGTCATAGTTATTTTATGTTAAGTAGTATTTAGTTAAGTAACACCGTGGAGGACGGACGGGTCTTTACCCACTGTATGCCTGATCCACAGCCCGTTGTGTGGCGTTTTATGTAAGACTATAAATACTCTCTACCTCCCAAGGTAGAGAGTTGGAGCTCATAATAATATTTTTCTTTCTCTCACTATAGTTCCCAACTCTCTTCCTTTCTCTCACTAGAACTTTCTCTCTCTAACATACTTATACGCCTACTTTGATTATGGTTTAGAGTGTTTGTGAAATCCAATATCCTACAATTGGTATCAAGAGCCATGGTTTGATCACTCATCTTTCATGCTCTTTGTTTTGGTGGATTTCATAAGGTTTTTGGGGTATTAAGGGTTTAGGAGAGTTTGATTCATTTGGACAAATTCTAGTGTTAAAGTTTAAATTTTGCTTGTACTTTTGTGTTTAGGATTATCATATGTGTTTATGTTTTGAATTGAAAGGCTTAAATCATTGTGGTATGGTTGTTTTGGATTGATAAAGTGGTTATTTGTGAAAGAAGGACGAAGCGAGTTGAGTCTCGGACTTGTTTTTCTTCAAAGCGAGTTGCTTTGTTATTTGATGCGAGTTGGTACATGCGACTTAGCTGTTTAGCGAGTTGATTTTTATGCGGTTTGAGTTCTAAGCGAGTTGTTTCTTTAAGCGACTTGAGATCTAAAGCGACTTAGCTATTGAGCGAGTTGTAAAGCTAGCGAGTTAATTTAAGAGACTTGGTGTTTAAGCGAGTTGATTGTGTTGCGAGTTGATACTAAAGCGAGTTGGCTATTTAGCGACTTGATTCATTAAGCGAGTTGACTGTGTTGTGAGTTGATGCTGATGCGACTTGGCTATTAAGCGAGTTGATTACTTAAGCGAGTTGTTAATTAAGCGAGTTGAGTGGTTAGGTACTTATTCATTTAGGCTTGTTACTTCTTCGTGATACATTCTTACGGTTGTTCTTTTGGTTTAGTAAAATCCCGTGAAAGAATCAATTTCCCGGTTTAACCAAAGAATAGTAAAATTCCGTAGAGCTTGAAACATGTCTAAAAACGTTCCTACTATCATCTCCACTGTTGCCGAGGATGTTCAAGCAGCTGGCTCAGATACTCGTCCACCCATGCTTGACAGAACTGACTATGACTCTTGGGCTCAACGAATCAGACTGTATTGTCTTGGAAAGGAAAATGGGGTCAACATTCTCAAATCCATTGATGAAGGACCTTATCAAGTTGAGACGACCAGAGATACTCTTGAAACAGGCACAGACGGAACTGTGATCTTAGGTTTAGACAGACCAAAGACATATGATGAGCTCAGTGATAAGGAGAAAAAGAGATTCGATGCTGATATCAGGGCTTCTAACATCATACTTCAAGGTCTTCCAAAAGATATCTACAAACTTATCAATCACAATACCGAAGCCAAAGCAGTGTGGGATAATGTCAAGATGCTTCTCTGAGGGTCTGAATTAACTGTGGAAGATAGAGAATCACAACTCTATGATGATTTTGAGCACTTCAAGATGAAACCTGATGAGAGTGTTTATGAATACTATGTGAGATTTCACAAGCTTGTCAATGATATGAGGAATATCAAGATGACCATGCCAAACATTCAGTTGAACTTAAAATTTGTGAACAACATGAATCCAGAATGGCACAAGTTTGTCACTTATGTGAAGCTCACTAAAGGATTGAAGAATACAAACTATGAGCAACTCTATGCCTTCCTCCTTCAGAATGAGAGACATGCTATGTTTGAAAAAAGGATTCTTAATCAGTTCAAAACCAACCAGGGAGAGACAAGCTCTTCAAATGACTCAACTGCCTTCTACTCAAACATCGGAATCACAACCAAAGCCTCACAAGTCATACCCATGGGTAATGGTAATCACAAACTCATTCCTGATCCTATGTTCAAACAAGCTGATGCTGATGCACACGTGGGAAACTTCATTAATCAACTAGCTCTTCTGATTAGTCAAAACATGAACTCTCTTCCACACACCAACAACAATCTCAGAACTGCTTCCAATCCACATAATCAAGCCACTGTCAGAGATGGGAAGGTTATGGTGCAGCCAGTTCAAGAACGACAGTACGAACAAGCAAGAGGTGGAGCTGGTAGAGGTTATGTTGCAAATCAGAACAGAGGAAGGAATGGAAATCAGGGTCAAGCAAAGCCAATCAAATGTTACAATTGTGGAGGTGAGGGACACATTGCAAGGAACTGCACATCACCAAAACGCCCTCAGAATGCTGAGTACTTCAGGGATAAGATGTTGCTTGTGCAAGCTTAGGATAATGGTGCAACTTTGGATGAAGAGGAATTGTTGTTCTTGGCTAAGGGAAATGCTAAGACATATGATGCAGATGTGGATGAGCAACCAATTCAGGAGATAGGGCATAATCATCAGAATGCCTTTCAAGTAGCTGATTGTGATGCATACGACTCTGATGTTGATGAAGAACCCACTGCACAAACCATCTTCATGGCTAGCATTTCTCCAATGGTCTCTCATAAAGTCTCTTCATCACCACAAGCTCGTCTATCCAAAGACAAACTCACCTCTGAGGTATTAAAATTATACGATGAAGTTGATGAGCAAAAGATACATAACGAATTACAATCAACTGTGTTTATTAAATCAGATATTGAAAATATGGGTAATATCAATGTTGTCCCATATGATCAATATGTGATACAAAGTGAAAGTGTGATTGTACCAAGTGATGCATCTTCTGCAGTCAATAACGATTATGTTTTTGATGAATTCACTGCATGTGCCCCTGATGATTCTGTAATTTCTGAACTAAATGCCTATAAAGAACGTGTTGCTATTTATGAACAACATGCAAAATTTGAGTTGACCACCCGTGAGCAGGAAATGGATGACCAAATGCGTACAACTATTAGAAAAAGTAGGTTTAGAGAAGAAGTATTAAAACAAGAGTTAAACTCCTTACAAGAAAAGCTTTCTAAAACTGCTAAGCAAAAGCAAGAACTTCAAGAAAATGTTAAAATACTTAAGCAAGAATTCAGTGCTAAGGAATCAAAACTTTTGAATGATTTTTCTAATCTAAAAACCTTGAAAAACAAGCTAGAAAATAAGTTGTACGTACAAGGAAATACCATTCAGACTGCTCAGTTAATCACTAAGCATAGAGTCTTAAGCGATAGGCATAGCATTCCCCTTGTTGAGGAACCAAATCCAGAGGTCATTAAAAAGGCTAGAAATGCTCATAAGGTTCTTTATGATGGCAATGAAATCCTTAAACCTAGACAGAAACCTAGTTGTGTTGAGTGCACTGAGGAAGATAAGAAATCAGATGAAGTCACTAGGGAAAAGATGTACAAGAAATTAGATGATCCTAAATGTAAAGAGAAGAAAATAAAGATCACACCCCATGATTACAAGAAGGAAAATTGGATTTCCTTGAACATGTTTAAGCCTCAGACATTGTTAACACCCGAACAAGTGTTCTGGAAAAAGGATTTAGATAAGCAAAAAGCAGAGAATCTTGTTGTAACGAACCCTCCATTTAGGAAAATGCCTTCAGCGACTGTGTATCCTCCAAATACACCAATGCATTTAGTACCTAGGACTATTGCCACGAAAAGCAAGACCTTAATCAGTCAATATGTTATTATTCAACTATTTGTTGATTTTGAGAAAACTTGTAAGAAAAGGATCACACCCACTGGTATAGCTGAAGGGGAAAGGGGTTTTGAGCAAACAAAAGAATGTTATTTAACTGAAGTCATGCCTTTCTTTAAACAACTAAAAGATCAGTTTGAAAGTCTTAAAAAAGGAATGAACTTTGACATTAAAGAAATGGAAAAGGAGTTTGATGCTATGATTGTTGAGGTTAGTGACTATGAGCATGCACTAAAATATAATGAGATTGAGAGGAAGAACCTACATACATTAAATGAGACTCTTATTACTGAATGTGTTGCTCAAGATGTGTTTTTCACTGTTACAAATTGTTCTATTAATGCTTCCCAATTTCATGAATTATCTGTTGCCCTGAAAGTCTCCCATGATCGTGTCATTGAGCTTGAAAAGACTAATTCTAAACTAAATGAGAAAATTGAACTGGATGATCACGATAATTTGGTTAAACATTTTTCTAAACTAGAGGCTGAGCATTTTAATTTACAACTAAAATATCAACATCTTAAAGAAAATGTCAAAACTTCAAATATCTAGACATCCTCAGATGCTCCAGATTTTGATGCTGTTTTTCAAATTAACAAACGTGATGAACAGATTCAAGCTCATTGCAACACGATCAGAAAGTTGAAAGCCCAAATCTCTCAATTAAAGGGTCAAAAGAACAATATGACAGGCTCCCAAATGCCTCCTCCTTTAGATTCTCAGAATTCTCAAACGTTTCATCTTCAAAACTTGGTAAATGCATTACAAAAGGAAAACGAAAGTTTTCTAGAAGAAAATGAAAAGATTAAACGTCATTTCAATTAGTTATTTGAATCAATAAAGGTCACTCGTAACAAAAATAACGAACAAATAGCTTCATTGCAAAAGGAAATTGAGAATCTGAAGAGTCAGGTAAAAGGGAAAATGCCAATGACCAATGGGGAGAATGGTGTATCAAAGGTTCACTCTTGTAATAAATATGCTTTGTCTGTGAAATATATCCCCCCTCATCTCAAAAATAACAAACTTGCTATTCAAACATATTTTTCATCCATTAAGGATTGTCTAGAATGTCTCAGTGAGATTGTTGAAGAAGATAAGTTAGAGAAACCACTTGACAATGCAATTGGGCATGCATCTTTATATGCCAAACGATCTCAAGAAATTCTAGAATGCTTAATCACAATATGCCCTAAGTCCTTAGGTGAGAGAGTTAATCCTTTGATTCCGTGTTCGATGCCTAGTGCCAAGTATAATATCCACTCGATGCCCGATGTTTTGAATGTGAACCTTAGTGTGCCTTCAAGTAGTTCAGATTCCAGATCTGTTAAAGCTAAGAAAGCGAACTCTTGTGTGCCTTCTAGAATTACAAATCCCAGCACTTCTAGCGTTAAGAAACTGAACCTTAGTGTGCCTGCATGTAGTTCAGATCCCAGCAAATCTAAACAGGAGAAGCAAAGAGTAGCAAAACCAACTAATGTTCCCATTCCCTCTACAGGAGTAATCAGTGACATTAAAGCAAGCAGGTCAAAGTCTCAAGACAATACAAGGAATGATAGGACTTCATAAGCTAAGAATGTGCATTGGAAAAGAGTAGAAGACCAACCTAGGAATTTTAATTTTGAGCCGAATAAAACGAATCGTGTTGATTCTAGTATTAGCCATAGGCGTACTGTAATTAATTCGAATTCTGTTACTTTTTGCAAACCTTGTATTGATGTCTGATTGAATTCTGTTTCTAATCATGAAAGTGGTGTTAATGTTTTGCCTAATGATGTTAATTGTCCAGTTAATATTGTTAATGCTAAAAATCATGTTAAGAAGGCAAAAAGGCAAAAACGTAAGAAAGTTAGAAAACAATGGAAACCCACAGGAAGAACATTCTGTAATGTAGGATATAGATGGATACCGGTTGGCCGTAAGGTTAATCAGACAATGCCCACTAGAAAATGGATGCCTACGGGTAGAACTATTCCCTTAAGAAGTGGACATACTTTGAATAGGGCGAATACGGACACAAGTACTGCATCTATTTATAATGATTCCATTGCTTCAATATCTGATATGGACGTTTCTATTTCTGATGTGGGTGTTCCAATCTCTATTTCTAACCAAATGGAACCCATTCTTGCATAGGGATCCCAATTATCCAGTTATCCACTCTTGTCTGTGTTCAACCGCAGATCGTTCAAATCGTTATGTGGTACCTGGACTCAGGCTGTTCCAAGCATATGACTGGCGACCGGTCGCGGCTCATGAACTTCGTGAGCAAATTCATCGGGACAGTTAGATTCGGAAATGATCACTTCGGTGCAATTATGGGTTATGGTGATTATGTTGTTGGTGATAGTGTTATTTCTAGAGTATACTATGTGGAAGGTCTTGGTCATAATCTGTTCTCTGTTGGTCAATTCTGTGATTCTGATCTAGAAGTAGCCTTCAGTAAACATACTTGTTTTGTTAGAGAACTTGATGGTAAGGAACTGTTAAGAGGAACTCGTGGCTCAAATCTTTACACCATCTCTATCGATGATATGATGAAGTCTTCTTCAATTTGCTTGTTGTCAAAGGCTTCGAAAAAAAAGTCATGGTTATGGCATCGTCGTCTCCATCACTTGAACTTCGGCACCATCAATGATCTCTCTAGAAAGGACTTAGTTGTAGGTTTACCTAGACTAAAGTATGAAAAGGATCATCTTTGTTAAGCATGCCAATTGGGAAAAAGCAAAAAGTATGCCCATAAACCCAAACCTACAAACTCAATTACAGAAGTTCTTCATACCCTTCATATGGATTTATGTGGTCCAATGAGAGTGCAGAATATCTTTGGGAATAAATATGTGTTAGTTGTGGTTGATGATTACTCTAGATTCACCTGGGTCAAGTTCTTAAGGACAAAGGATGAAACTCCTGATATCATCATCAAACTCATCAAACAGCTGCAGGTTCGACTTAACAAAACCGTCAGAATTATCTGAACAGACAATGGTACTGAGTTTGTTAACAAACAACTTAGTGAATTTTATGAAAGCATTGGAATCAGCCATCAAAGAAGTGTTCCACGAACTCCTCAACAGAACGGTGTAGTTGAAAGACGAAATCGAACTCTTGTGGAAGCCGCTAGAACAATGCTGATTTACTCAAAGGTTCCAATGTTTCTCTGGGCTGAAGCTATTGGCACTGCATGCTACACACAAAATCGTTCCCTGATTCACACTGTTCATGGAAAAACTCCATATGAACTGGTCCACAACAGAAAACCTAATCTTTCTTTCCTTCGTGTGTTTGGTGCATTGTGTTATCCAACTAATGAGGGTCAAGACTTAGGCAAACTGAGAGCTAAAGCAGACATTGGAGTTTTTGTAGGGTATGCACCAAACAAAAAGGGATACCGAATCTACAACAAAAGAAACCGAAATATCATTTTCACGTTACGTTTGATGAGCTGACCGGTCAAACGGCTCCTGGACAATCCAGTTCAGGACCCGCACTTCAAAACAGTCCCATTGGTTCATCCCTTGTTCCAAACTCTTCTCAAGAAACTCCATATGTACCTCCATCTGAAGATGATTTAAAGAAATTGTTTGATCCTATGTTTGATGAACAGTATGAGCCAAGTGCTAATGAACTGACGACTCCCTCAGCAGAGGCTGCTCATATTCCTGTGAATGAAGTCAATCCTTCAGTCTCAATATCATTAAGCCAAGAAGCGCCTGTTGCTGATCACTCTATCTCATCGACAAATCATCAATCTTCGAATGTACATCATGGAACCGTTTCTCACATCAATGATGAAGACAATCCCTTTGCTACTCCTGAAGATGCTCTATTTGAGAACATATTTGCTCCTGAATCTTCATCAGAACCATATTCTTCAGAAGACATCAACTCAGCTACTTCAGTCCCCCAACCACTGCCACATGAACACCTCAGAAAATGGACTCATGATCATCCATTAGATAACATCATTGGAAATCCTTCTCGTCCAGTATCAACACGGAAACAACTTGCAACCGATGCCTTGTGGTGCTTCTTCAACTCCGTACTCTCTAAGATCGAACCAAAAGATGTTAAAACCGCCATGAATGAAGATAGCTGGTTCAATGCCATGCAAGAAGAAATTCATGAGTTTGATCGACTTGATGTATGGGAGTTAGTACCTGCTCCAGATTATGCTATGATTATTGCTCTAAAATGGATCTTCAAAGTGAAACTTGATGAGCATGGTGATCTGTTGAAGAACAAGGCTCGATTAGTTGCTAAAGGATACCGTCAAGAGGTGGGTATTGACTTTGAAGAATCTTTTGCTCCTGTTGCTCGAATCGAGGTAATCAGAATCTTTTTGGCTAATGCTGCTAGTAAGAACATGGTAGTCTATCAGATGGATGTAAAGACGACATTTCTGAACGGAGATCTTAAAGAAGTCGTCTACGTCAGCCAACCTGAAGGATTTGTGAATCAAGAGCATCCTACTCACGTTTATCGTTTGAAGAAGGCTCTTTACGGTTTAAAGCAAGCTCCAAGGGCATGGTATGATACACTATCAAAGTTTCTTCTATCTACCGGATTTAGCAAAGGAGCAGTTGATCCAACATTGTTCACCAGGAAGTCAGGCAAACATTTAATTCATGTTCAAATTTATGTTGATGATATCATCTTTGCCGCGACTGACCCCAATGAGTGTGACCGTTTTTCAAATGAAATGAGTTCAAAATTTCAAATGTCAATGATGGGACAAATGTCATTTTTCTTGGGATTACAAATTTCACAAATTCCCGGAGGCATTTTCATAAATCAATCTAAATATGCAACTGAGATCTTAAAGAAATTTGGATTTGATTCAAGTGACCCTGTTGACACTCCCATGATTGATCAAACCAAACTAGATGAGGACCACTCAGGGATCATGATTGACCAAACGAAATATCGTAGTATGATTGGATCCCTGATGTACCTCACTGCTAGTAGACCAGACATCTTGTTCGCTGTTTGCATGTGTGCTAGATACCAGGCTAAGCCTACTAAAAAGCACCTTGAAGCGGTTAAACGGGTTTTTCGGTATCTCCAAGGAACCATCAATATGGGACTTTGGTACCCGAAGGACATCGGTATTTCACTAACAGCCTATGCAGATCATGCAGGATGTCAAGATACTCGTCGAAGTACGTCTGGAGGTGCTCAGTTTTTGGGTAATAAGCTTGTGAGCTGGTCTTCAAAGAAGCAAATGAGTACTTCTATTTCCTCTACAGAGGTAGAATACATAGCCATGTCATCTTGTTGTGCTCAAATCCTTTAGATGAGATCTCAATTAACTGACTATGGCTTTGTATTCAACAAAATCCCTCTGTACTGTGATAATAAAAGTGCTATTGCTCTTTCATGCAATAACGTTCAACACTCAAGAGCTAAGCATATCGACATTCGACATCATTTCATCAGGGAACAAGTGGAAAAAGGTGTGGTGAAACTCTATTTTGTGAGGTCTGAATACCAGTTAGCATACATCTTCACCAAAGCTCTTCCAAGAGAACGTTTCGAGTTTATTCTTCCACGACTTGGCTTGAAAAGCCTTCAACCAGAAACACTCAAACGTCTTCAGGAGGAAGACGAGGAGTAAAAGGTTTCCTTCATCTATCTCTTGTATATATCTATTCGAAAATCAAAATACAAAATTATAAAACCCTCAAAAATCAAATAGAAAAATATAAAAAACCTTCAAAATCCATAAAAATCTGAAAAATTCGAAAAATCTTCAAAAATTATTGTCAATTTGTTATGTTTTTCTCGGTTCGATAATATCTACGGTCTTTGTGCTGTCATTCAAAGAATGACACGGGACTTTAGATGTTGTTCGAATTCTAAAAAAAAAAAAAAATTTGGGAGAAAGAGAAACAATGGTTTATTGTCATTTCAGGCAGTAACCCGCTTTTCAAAGAAAGAACAGAGCCATACTTTATCATGTTTTCAAAATTCCATGCTCTGATTCTTTAAACATTTATCTGAAAAAAAAAAAAAAAAAAATAATTGTTTTGATAAATAACTTGGACTCAATTTTTGATAATCATCTGGACTTATTTGTCAAAATAGCTATCTCTCAATCAACAACCTATGTCATTTATTGAGGGGGAGAATGATTTCAATTAAATTAAAATGTTATTTGTCATTAAATTGTTTTCAAAAAGATAATCATGCATGTTCAATCAATGGAGTGTTAAAGTCTTAATATCCGATCCTTATCAGTTAAAACGCTTTCATAATCAAGTCACAATTCTCCTTATAAGCTTTCAAAATCAATTTAAATCTACAAGAGATCACAAATCTCAAATGATTTGATTATTGTGATCGAGGGAGAATTTGTGATTTAAATTGGATTTAAACTGATTGTTCGGTAAATGGTTTAATAAGGATGTACAAGCTCTCCTTCCCACATGTGACAAAAGATTTCAAATTTTCCATGCACATGTTGAGGGGGAGCATTTATCTTAAACCACAAAGATCCTAAACGATATCAATGTGCATGTTCCCTCTAGTATGTGCAAAAATCTTTTCAAACCTTGATGCACATATTGAGGGGGAGCAAAATTGTGAAAACCTCATCCTTCCCGAGAATGATTTATCTACTTGTGTTGATTAGGGAAGTGATGATTGATATCTTTTAGAAAATAGAATTCAAAGAAGTAAACTCTTTCTCTTGCCTCCGTGTGCAAAACAATTTCAATCACTTGATGCACATGTTGAGGGTGAGCTCTTGTTCTAAAAATATCAAAAACAATTCAGGTACAAAATACTTTGATAATACATCTTAAGTATCTGGATTGATTTTCAAATGGTTTTCAATTGGTTCCAATGGCAGATGAACAATACCAAATAGACCGACCAACTTTACTTTATGTACGGTGATATAAGGATGATAAGGTTAGGTATGTGTTCCCATGATCCGCCAGAACCGGAGGGATCTACCCAGGGACTATCCACTAGTTAGTGTAGAGTTATTAGGTATGATGATAAAAGGAGAAAAATGAGATATGGGAAGTGTGCGGACTGAGACTGAGCTAGTACTGGAACAAACCCAACAAGGTCCTTGCAGTGAAGTCTCGGTAAGCACTGAAGGGGTTGAAGAATGAAAAAGAATTGAATGAGAAAAGGGTGAAAACAAATAGCTATCCATATATTCAACCTTAGGGCAGAAACCGGGTTCAATTCATATGCTACTAATGGTAACATCGGTATTGAAGACAAGACGTCATGGACCCAGTGACGCACTGCACTTCAACTTTCCAAACCACTCAAGTTCCTCTTAAAAGGACTTGTTTCATTCTCACGGGGAACCTACATTATCTATCGACTTTCTCTTAGAGATTGTTGATATTGACGAAGGAGACCCTCTCCCTAGTCTCCGATACAGGATCCAAATATGCACAAAATTGAGTCTAGAGCCACGAGATCATCAATAAATCTCCTTAGGACACTTTCCATGAAGACTCTCTGTTTCACACATTATGGAAAGAGAGATTATATCTTGAGTCCTACGCATTATCCTTGTGGTATTGCCAGAACATCTGAGTGATGTATAAACATATTCACAATGAAGATGGAAAGCCTTCTGGAGCCAACATCAAACAAGCTCCTGGTGGGTGGCATGTGAGATCTATCAAATAGATCAACCATGTGACAACTGAACAGAAACAATGGGGCGATTCAATCTTTTGAATCAATCCTGGTTCAGGTTATGGATTGTCGGATACCTTTGAAAAACCGGTCGTTGTGCTTAAAAACTCTTTTCTTTAGCAAATTGACCGTGTACGGATATTTCAAATCAAAAGGTGTTTTATGATTGATAATTGATGTTCATTAAAACCTTCGTTGTATTGCAAAAACAATTTCTATTGAGCAATACACGATTGTTTTTCAAATATCCTTTCATCAATCAGTGAATTTCGATTCGCTGGTTCACTCACTCCGTGTTGTCTTCTTTGAGACGTTCCGGTTTGAGAACAGCTAGAGCAGCTGCGAAACCCTGTCTAGGAAATTCTTCAGAATTATACCTGATCACAGGCAATACTTGTACTGATCAATGGGGAACCGTGGGCCGTGTAACTTAATTCAACGAAAGTTATCAAAGACACTTTCGTGCGATTTATTGCTAACTGTTGTATGCAGGTACGTCCTACGTTTGCAGCTGATCAGAATGAAGCGGTCAATCCATAGCCGCATGCTCACCTAACACATTCATCTCAAAAGAAATTATGATTAGTGCAACAATGACTCTGATATTTTCACTCCATGTTTCTGCTACGCTGCTGCCAATATCATGAATCAACGAAAGTTTCCGCTACTCTGATGAGAAGATATCATGATCCAGAATGTGAGCATGTCGGTCCGAAAGTCACAACATCACATTAATACCAACACCACAATGGATGTCTAAGAGATTTATGATTGCTGACGATCTCAAAGCTGGCTCAAAACTCATTATCACGTGGATCAGTAAAAGACCTCCACTTAGATTATCCAAACATGCAATGAGAAGATTCAATGACTACGAGCTTCAGAGCAAAGTACTACATCAAGAATGCAAGAACAATCTTTTAATGTAATATATGTTTGTATTCAATGTAAGTTTAATGTGTGCTGGAGGTGACCTCCCTTAGGGGGAGATTGTTAGGAATTAGAAAATCCAGGTATTAAAGAGTCGGTCACCTCAAGTATATGTATTCGTTAGAAAGCTCGTAGTCATAGTTATTTTATGTTAAGTAGTATTTAGTTAAGTAACACCGTGGAGGACGGACGGGTCTTTACCCACTGTATGCCTGATCCACAGCCCGTTGTGTGGCGTTTTATGTAAGACTATAAATACTCTCTACCTCCCAAGGTAGAGAGTTGGAGCTCATAATAATATTTTTCTTTCTCTCACTATAGTTCCCAACTCTCTTCCTTTCTCTCACTAGAACTTTCTCTCTCTAACATACTTATACGCCTACTTTGATTATGGTTTAGAGTGTTTGTGAAATCCAATATCCTACACTTCAGTAAGAAGAAGATCTGGCAACACTGCACCTTGTTTCTTTGTTGTCGAGTCCTTAAATCTGACGATGAGTGTGGGCTCATACAACGCGGAGTGTTGATTTGGGTCATTAAGTCTCAAGGGAATATCAGGATTATACCCTAGAGCTCTTTGGATCAACAGTTTGGTGTATCTGATATACGGGATTTTGGTGCCAAGCTTTTTAAGGTAAGTCATCATGTCGTCCCATATCAGAGCTTCAACTTCAATGTGTTTCATGTTGACCAATGCCCAAAATATCTGTAGTTCCATGAGCTTGGGATGCTCATGACCACTATCACGTCCATAAACGGATTTTGCAATCATGATGTAGAGGGTTCTCCATGGCTGGGGTATGTTCTTTAGATCAACAGATGAGTGCTTTGTGATAACCCCGGTAGCTTCATCATAGCCGATGTCGACCATGAACTTGAGAACTACATCTTCAGTTGGAGTGGCATTGTATTCAGTAGGTTCGATGACGGGAACAAGAAGAATAGCCCTCAAATCTGCTGGTGTGATGGTGACTTGTTTGTGGTTGAGCGTCACCGTCACAACATTTTGACCTTTGATCTTTCGCATTGTATGCCAGAATTGGTGAATGTAGATCTCCGGCACTGTAGCAGAGTTGGTGAGCATGTTCTGATAGGGGTGAGTCTTCAGAATATCCACCGCTATTTGACACAAAGATTCAGAACAATAGAAGCTATCAAAATCAACTTTGAGGTTATTCTTTCCGATCTTCATTGGATAGCCATGAGGGAAGATATCTTCAATAGTGAGAACGTTTGGTGCTTCCACATTATGCATTTGAGCATCCATGTCGTGATCTGAAAGATATTTAGCCAAAAGAACCAACATATCGAAAGACATTACGTTAGTCAATAGTTGATTTTATTGTCTATTTATTGAATGTGATATGTCGATGATTGTTACGAGTCCAATGTCACTTGTTAGTCCAATAGTCCAAAGACGTTGTGATAAGTTTCGTGAGTTGATTAACTTTAAGTTTTAAAGTCTATGTTTTCACTTATTTTACACAACTTATTAAACATTCAAGCTTATTAGTGACATTTTTTGGTTTCGTGGCGTTATGATTTATTTATTTACAAGTTTGCACGCGTAACAATTCATAATTTTGGTTAAATTAGGCTTAGGCGTAGATTTTGCAAGCTTATGCGTAAACAGGAGTGGTTATACGCGTAAACGTAAGCTTATGCGTAGGTTCTTGACTTACGCGTAAGAAATATTACGCGTAGGAAAAGAGGGCCTTAGGCATAAAGCTTACGCGTAAGGCTCGTAAGAGTGAACCTTATGCGTAGAGGTTACTGTTTACGCGTAAACATATCCTTCACAGAATACGCGTAGTCCCCATTGTAGAACCTTACGCGTAAAGGTTACCCGTAAGATTTCTCTTACGCATAACATTCTACGCGTAAGGTGATCCTTATGCGTAGATGTTCAAGTAACCTTGATACTGAATTTTCACACGTAGAAACCTGAAATAAATTTATCATGACACCAATATTAACACATACATTCAATCCTTATCTGTTTTAAACATGAATACTCAATCAAATAGTTACGCGTAGAATTTCTTATGCGTAAGACTTAAACCCTAAATATTCAAGAATTACGAGTAAGCAATTTAACCATGGGAAATGAACCAAAATATTTCTGGGATGTCTAGGAGGCCTATTGAGTTGTTTTATCCAAGTTTTAACACAAAAGAACTTGTGAATCAAAAGTACCTAATTCTCAAGAACATAAACCCTAAATCACAATTGATGTTTCTGGGAATGATCTAAGCCTAGATACTATCAATTAATCATGAAAACAACAATACACACCCATCCTTTTATCCAGAAACTCTCACATATGAAAACACCCAATTATACGCTTAAGAACCCTAATTAAGAAATCATTCAATTCGTGTTTCTGGGTGGATTAGTTTGATGAAAACAGTTAATGTATGATTATATAAACATTTTAACACCATTTTCATTATCATAAACTCACAAATGAAGGATTTATGTTCATGGCTTACGCGTAGAACACAAATCACACTCAAACACAATATTTGACCGTTGGATTTGTATAAGAATCAAAACCGTTGTTTGAAAACATGTTAAGATTATAAAACCACTTACAAATTGATGATCAAGAACACGGATTTGAAGATTGTATGTTAGGCGTAGGATGAGGTTGTTGAGATATTAAATGAGGTGAGTTAATGTTGTGTAAAAAATTAGGTGAAGTATTTTGTTAGAAAATTTGAGATTTTGACACATTTAGTCCCTCCACCTTAAACATTTACATCCAACGCCCATAACTTCTATTTTGGTTACCAAACGAGATATATTTGGAAAGAAACTTGATGACACTCCCCCCCCGACTTAAGAAATAATGAAATTTTATAAATTTGAGTCCGAGGAGTGTCGGTATACCAGAGATGTGACCACCATTAATAAAGAACCAACCGGGATGAGATAACATGCAAGTACAAGGTTTTATGAAACCGAAAAATTATTTGCTTTCTCCCTCTCAACACTTGATTGAGAAAATACTGAATTTTGAAAGATTAGAGTGTTGACGGAAGATTTATACTTTCCATGTTAAAAGAAATATAGACAGAAGAATATTTTTTTGTTGTTTTATAAGATTTTATATTTTTGTATTTTGTTTTTGTAAAATATTTACAAAAGAGGTTTTGGTGTTTGACTGGTTTTAAGAATGTTTTAAAAGTTTATCCAGTTCCTCTAGAGTCAAACACCGCATACCAATCCGGTGGACCAACTCATTAAACCTAGCAGGAGCTAAGGCTTTGGTGAGAAGATCTGCCAGTTGGTATTCAGTTCCCACAAAGTATAATTCAACAGTACCCTTTTCCACGTGCTCCTTGATGAAATGATATTGAAGATCGATGTGCTTTTATTTAGAATGTTGAACAGAGTTGCACGACATCGCAATAGCACTCCGATTGTCGCAGTACATCGGGATTCTGTCAAATACGTAACCATAGTATTTGAGTTGTGTTCTCATCCAAATGACTTGAGCACAACACGCCGACATGGCTACATATTCTACTTCGGTTGATGACAGCGATGTACAATCCTGCTTCTTCGATTGCCATGACACCAGTTTATCACCAAGAAATTGTAATGCTCTTGAGGTACTTTTCCGTGAATCTAAGCATCCTGCGTGATCAGCGTCTGAAAAAGCGATTAGTTCAAAACCAGAATCCTTCGGATACCAGATCCCTAAGTTAATGGTTCCCTTGATGTATCGGAGGATTCGTTTAGCCTCAGAGAGGTGGGTTTCAGTTGGTCTTGACTGATAATGGGAGCAAAGATATACGGCAAAAAGAATATTGTTACGAATTGTAGGACCTTACAAATATCAACCTTATCACTTTACCAAGCAAACCCAACACACGTAACAACAGTTGCGCGTAGAACACGAACAAACCAAACACAAACTTATGCGTAAAAGAAAGAAAAGATAAAGATGAATGGTGACTTGATGTTTATACAAAACCGTGTATATGTTGTGAATAAGATATGCAAACAATAAGTTGTATATTCCTTGAGAGAGAAAATACACACACACACACACACACTTTCAAGCACACCCCTCAAATGACATACTTGAGGGGTATATATAGTAGGAGAGGATGATGCCCTAAGGCTTGGCCATGGGCCTCGAGTGGGCTTGGACATGGATTGGGTTACTTGGACTTATACAAGGCTAGCTTATCTTAACTAATGCCCAATTAGCTTAGCCCAATCCACGAGCCCTTTGACTATTCTAGCACGATATCTAACACACGTTACAAAGTTCCTAAATGTGAATGACCATCACTTCTAATAAAAACTATTAAGGCTAACAATCTCCCCCTAAGGGGTGGTCATTCAAATGATGCTCCACTTGATTAGGTCTTTACTTTCCTTGAGCTTGAACTTTGCGTGTAGATATAGAATAGTCTTGATTCATTGTTCCTTCATGCTTTGTGATCGGTTAATGGTGTTGTCTGCCATTGTCAACTTCGTTAGTTAGGTGTCTCCACGTCTTTCTCCACCATGCTCACACTTCTATTTGACTTTGAAGTTCTAATGTGATGAAGTTCTCTAGTCTTTACACTTTGTAGATTCTTTGACATTGACTAAGAATCATCTTTAACTTTGAGTCGCCTTTGATTTTGATGAGAAAATTCATATGTTGTTGGTATGAGCATGTGGCGAGTCTGCACGATCCATCCGCTCCGGAGCTTCCATAAGAAGAAAACATAAAAACAGGTTAGTAATAAGCGGATTCCGGCACTTACACGTTTGAATTTCGAGGGTGTTAACAGCATAGTGTGAGAACACGTCTCTAATTCTCACAGAGGCCGTTCCTGAACTGGAGTCCCACAAGTGAGATAACGCGATATACCGAAGTACATCTACAGTTCAGATGAGTCGCTGAGGTACACCGAAGCATCACCCCACGACTGTAGACCGTTTGAGACACACTAAGCGTAATCCACGGGGAGTTACCGAAGTGACCTGCTGTCAGGGCTGCTTGATGTTGACCCTGGCAGGAGTTTCCATTCAATCACTGAAGATCACAAATGTGAAACTTCTCATAAATGTTCTGGCAGATTGCTAAGATCTGCGTAGGACTCTATAATATATCACTTGTGCCCTTATTGATGAACTACAAGTGATGTCATGTCATGTATTCCTATGAGATCTTTTGATGAATCTCGTGGCTCTCGACTCAATAAGTGCATTTTGGTTTTCCTGAGCGGAGACTAGGTAGAGGGTCTCCTTCTTCAATACCAACCAACTCTAAGAGAAGGTCAATAGATTATGTAGGGTTCCCAGTGAGAATGAAACAAATCCTTTTAAGAGGAATTGAGTGGCTAGAAGGTTTAGTGCAATGCGTCACTGGGTCCATGACGTCTTTGTCTTCAATACCAGCTTCATCTTAGTGACAACTAGTAGCAGATGAATTGAACCCTGTTTCTGCCCTAAGGTTGAGTATGGAGGGCTATTTCTTTTCACCCTTTTTCATTACATTTCTTTTTAATTCTTCAACCCCTTCTTTCTCCTTTCTCACATTGCTCCCTTTTTTTCAATCATACCTAAGGAATTATAGTTCTAAACTATTTGTGATGTCCTTGGGTAGATCCCTCCGGCTCTGGCGGATCATAGGACGAATTTCCTATCCTTAGTCACCTTATAACTCCATGACTGTCCTATTATTGCCATAAAACTATTTTTCTTGAAAATCTCTCAGAGTGTTTATGATAGAAAACATGTTTGAAACATTCCGAGAGTTTTTTATATTTTCAGAAACACTCCCCCTTCACATGTGCTTATAAGTTTTGACAGAAATCTGCACAGAGAGGGTAGAGTTCACACTTTTTGAATTGATCGACTTTAAATGAACTAGACCGATTCGAGACACGTTTACATCACTAGAGAACTAGCTTGAAATTATTACCCGTCCTGGTCAAGTCCATAGAAAGTTTCTCGAGATGGTACATTATTCCTCGTCAATTCATTGGTTTTGTGAAAACGTAGAGGGGGGGGGGGGTGAATACGTTTCCGTTTCAAACTTAAAACTTTTGTATCAAATATAGTATAAACCATTGCATTTGCTAATCTCGACGCGAGGATGCATTTAACGCATTACGGCATGTAAGGCCAACCCCTTGACATCACATAAGATTCCGCAAGATTAATGGTTCATTATAAATCAAGTTTCACCATTATTAGTCCGGTTGCTTTTTCTTGATCAAGCGTGTCATAATACGTAAAGTGTTGAATATAGTTTGTGACTATATGAAAGACCAAGTATGCATCAAAAACATAGACATCAACCACATAGAGAATAAACAAAGTAATGCAAGAATAAAAGTAAAGCGATAAGTAAAAGGATAGACAAACCAACACGAGGATTTATAGTGGTTCGGCTACAAGGACACCTTCCTTGCCCTACTCCACTCCCCGAGTCACCTACTCGAGAGTTCGTAAGCACTACACCAATCTCCTTATGGCGGAGAAGCCTTCACAACGTCGCTTAACCTTTTTCCGGTACAAAGCTAAATACCGAGTTCTTTCACACCAAGGCGAACCACACCTAACACAACGTCGCCTACCCTTTATACGGTGCTAGGCTAACCACCGGGTTCTTTCACTCCAAGGTGAACCACACCTACACAACGTCACCTACCCTTTATACGGTGCTAGGCTAACCACCGGGTTCTTTCACTCCAAGGTGAACCACACCTACACAACGTCGCCTACCCTTTATTAGGTACTAGGCTAAGCACCTAGTTCCATTACTATGGAGGAACTACTACCCATCACAACACAACACCTAATCTCAAGGAGATCCACTCCTTGTTACAACACCATCAAGGATATCACCATCCTTGGATCTAAACAAATACTATATGTATAACGATGCACCTCATCGATTATACGACCTAGGCATTCTTCACTAATGCCATTTACACGATCCTTCAGCACCTTTCACTAATGCCTTCAACACGGATCTTCGGCACTCTTCACTAATGACTTTGACACATCTATGACACCCGTTATGTTTTGTGGCCCAACATAACAAACCTTGTGTTTTATGGCACAAACACATAAACCATCTAGTCTAGTCATAGATACAAGAATATGATACTAGACAATATCCAAGACAATGTGTCTAATGGATATAAACTCCTAGACTAAACATCAAGAACCCAAAGCATGATGTAGTTAGTCTTCTATGAATGAAGATGACAAGTTTCCCAAGCTTGTTGTATAAGATCTTCATGTGCTTGTATCTTGTGATGGGTGATCACTTCAGTAGGTAAGGAAGCAAGATCTCTAAGCTTGCTTTGGAGGATCACTTCGGGAGTATGCTTACAACAAATGAGAGTTAGAAGCATTATGATCATATGAGATGAGGGTGGTTTACATGTTTCCTAATGATCTAACTATCCTAGATTTGGTGGAGAGAAACTATGTGTGAAGGTGTGAAGAAATGGTAAGAAGTGGTTTGCTATTAATAGGCAAAAAGACCAAAACCATGTTCTGCCCCCAAGGATCCCTTCTGGAGGGATCCGGCTTTGTAAATCCAAGGGATCCGTGGGTCATCTGAGGGATCCGTGCACACTCCTCTTTACCCATTGTTTTTGGGTTGAAACCATGGGTTATGGGTTATGGTTTTGAGTACCCACCAAGGTACAATGTATCTAGACTTATGGGTATGGGTCAATACCATGGGTCATGGATAATATCCATATATGACTTATGTTTACTTAAGTGTTTTATAAACTATTTAACTAAACATGTTTAATGGTTTGTTAGGGGTTTGATCATAATGCAACATAACAAACATGTACGAACCTTTGTTGTAGCATACAAGGACTTGAGTCGTCGAGAGGTGTTGAGAGTATGTTGAGACAAGATATAATTACAAGTAACTTATACATTTTACGTTATGTATTACAAGTTACATGTTTGTCATCATCAAAACAAATGAGAATGTATAGATTAAATATCGTAATATTTGCACTAACATTCTCCCCCTTTTTGATGATGACAAAATATATGTAAACGTAATAGATAGGTAAAATGTCAAAGTTACTTGTGTCCGTAATTCCATACATTACCTTCTTCTTCGTTTACACTCTTCTCCCCCTTTTGTCGAAACAAAAAGGGTGTGTCCTTTCTCCCAAGAATGGCGAGTTTGCATCATCCCTAGTGAAGTTAAAATAAAAACACCTTATTGCTCCAATTGGCACACCACGCCAATACCTTCAACACAAAACACTAATGACGAAGCATAGAAACTCATGACTTTGAGCTTGCACGTCTTCAAAAGGTGGTGATCTCGCCTTTAAGAGGAACCTAGAGAATCACACACAAAAAAATAGAAAGATCCTTTGAATTATAACCATTATTGCCAACGGCTTAATGGATCAAATTTTTGAGGCTTAACCTACATCAAGGTTAGTGTTAAAAAGAAAAAGGAAAAATATATGATGAGAAAGAAATCTCCCTTTTGTTGAAACATAAAGGAATTTTGAAGAATGAGTGTGTGCATGCTCCCCCTTGACGGTTGCTCCCCATTGTTAAAGGCGTCAAGTATTTTAGGAAGGCTAAGACTAAATTATTGCAAAATTTTCAATGTTTTAGCTTTGACGAAAAAACTCCCCTTTATTGAGAGCGTCAAGTACTCCTAGTGAGTTTTGAAAATCTACAAAACAAAAAGTTAGTGCAAAATTATATTCGTCCTTGGACGAGTAAGTCATGTGATGCACTTTATAAATGCTCGACGGAAGCTCCCCCTAGCTTGAGGGCGTCAAGAAGAACCTAAAAAAAATTAGTGTAAAATTCGTCCATAAATAGACGAGAATCCCATACACATCAAAGTGTATATATATGAACCTACAAAGAAAGGATTAGTGTCAAAAAGAGAATAATCCTACTACTTGCATCATCATGGTTGGTTTAGAGGTTGTAAGGTTTGTTCAAGGTAAGAAAAATATGCTTAGGGATGAGACGCATTTCATTACGAAATTCACTCGGCTTTTGACAACATGGATGTTTGTGGAGGATGGTTGAGCGACCATGAATTGTAGTGGTAGTGAGACACTTGTAGGATGTGGTTGACATAAGTAGCTTGTGGTTTGAGGTTGTGGCTGACACAAGTAGGATGTGGTAGAACATGAGACATACTTTAACACGTAGTTCATGAACTATACCTTGGACACGGTGATAATGATAGAAATCATCATTATGACTTAGAGGTATGGAATTTGTGGTAGAGGTGATGAAAGGTATCAAGGTTAATCTTTGACTTGGTTGATGACTCACTATAGGTGGTAGACATGATGACTTTGTGAGTAGTGATAAAAGTGGAGTAAGATGGTTAGGATGATGCAAGATTAGAAATAACAAAAAAATATGCGAATGAGCACAACTTGACTTGATGATGAAATTGACTATTGTCATCCTACAAGAATCCAAAAGAGTTAGTACAAAAGGAAAACATTTATACCAATGGATAAATTGTTCACATAAAATCATGAAACAAAAAAGAAGAACACGTAAAGACTCATATAAATGCAACTCATTTATAAACATATAGGAAACAGATAATCCTAAGTGTTGAACAAGTACTTGTGTGGGAAAAAAGGAAATTTTAAATGATTATCTAAAGAGATAAAGTTCCTACTGTTCCACGGTTCATCCGGTTCCCTTAATAGAGGGATCCGGCTAGCTTAAGTCTAGGGATCCGGCTAACAGATGAAGTGAAAAAGAGGTGATTGGGTTCTAGAAAGGTCTAGCACCTACATATCCTAAGTTACTCAATCTATTAAGTGTCTTATATGAAGATGGACTTGAATGATCAAGAGAGAATGATTGATGGTAGCTAATGATTGCCTTTTATGGAAAATGGGGCTTTATGAGCACTAGTGGATGATTAAAGATGACACTAAGACATTTGAGAGTGTCAAATGGTGTTAAATGATCCTAGAGATCAGATGAAGACTTAAGAGAGATTTGGAGAATTCCTTAAAAATCATAAGAAATTAAACCCTAGTTTTTGGCCTATTTTGAGGTAAGGATGACTAAAAACAATTTGCTAAAATTGAGAGAAATATCAAACTAGGTGTTTTGAGATGAAAGGAACAATGTGTAAACATTGGAGCGGAAAGATGGTGAGTTTTGAACTAATAAAAAAAATACTTCGAATGTGATCCTAAGTCATCCATGAGTGAATGTGAGATCAACTGAGCCTAAGGAAAGTTTAAGTGATCCTAATGTAGTATGTTTAACTAGTCCAATAAGGTCTAGAATGTTGGATTGATGCAAGGAGGCTACAAAGGAACTTCTGTCCACCCGGATCCTACGGATCCTTCACTTGAGGGATCCGTCTAGTTACATCTAAGGGATCCGGCATCTGAGACATATTTTCTTAACAGAATAGTTGCAGAATTTTGCTCTATGTTTCGAATTATGAAACAAATTGTTTCTACAGCAAGCATACATGTATACACGTTAAGCAAAGCAAGGAGAGCATGTAGAGATCACATATAGGCAATCAAATGAGATTGAGCTCACAAATTACATAAAGGTTTAGCAAACTTTAAAGCACTATTCAAGAAGTCCAAAACAGATTTACGGTCTAGATTAGTAAATCATTTAAACTAACAATGACATGAAAGGTATATGTCTAGAAACAAAAGAGCACATGATGGTGTTCAAGACAAAAGAGTTGTGAGGTGCTAGTTTAGGACAATATAGTCATTACGGATGGTGGTTAGCATACAATGAGCTTCGTCCATGAAGTCATGTAGCTCTTCTCGATCAAAGCGAGATAATCGCTTGATGAGGCAAGTGGTTGTGATTAGCTAAAAGAAAAATTAATTTTACAACTTGTTTGATTAGTAATCCTAAGACAATGCAAAGTATTTCCATTGTAAACTTACTTTAGGAAAACATAGGAGTATAAATTTCTCAAGTGAGAGAATGAATATGAGACTATTACTAGCGGTGCTCAATTACGGCTAAACACGACCATTTTTACGGGCGATTCCACATACCCAACTTCTCTCAAGGAAGCAATTCAACCGTTAGGTCAAATTGAGTTTCTAGTGCAATAAGTTCTCCAGTATTCATTCTCAAGTTAGGAAAATTTATATTCCTACAATGGCCTATCGAAGAGTAACAATGTTGATACTTTGCTTCGTTTAATATTATACTTGAGACAACTAAGGTGACAAAGGCGTCATGTTAAAAATAAGTTCAAGAGTTGTCCATATGGTAAACAACAAAAAAAATGGTTGGATGAGCTAGTTCAACATATGTTGTTGGAAAGCTTTGAGTTTGGACTTTCGGATATGAACAATTATATTTGCGTTGCAAAATAATTTACTTGAGTATATCGGATGAAATAATCAAGTTGTCAATCCTACTATGAAGCTTGGAGAGCAATCATGAAAAGGAAAACGGGAGAGTACATCATCAACACAAGTGTAGGTTATGATCCGATGTACATTCTTGTTGTTTTTAGAAAATGATACAAGAAAATATGAAATCAAGAAATCATATAAGAACATAAAACATTTATGTTGCACACATGACAAACTCAATCAAAAGGCCATTTAGTGTGTTTATATGTTTTAAACATTTTTTCAACTTATAAAACTAACATTTTCGACACAACTAGATGTTATCCCAAACACTCCTTCAAATAGCACATTGATTAGTAGACTATTACTAAATCGACAAACAAGAGAATGAATAGTAAGGTAAGGAAACCACATATGCTATTCAATCAAACAAGTACAAAAGCTATTTGAGATAAGCAAATAATCAAGTAATGCAAAGAAGACAATTTATCATTTAGCATAGCATACGAAAGTTCTTTTCATCACTTTGTGTTAAATATAAACATGTATACCAAGCTTGATTAGTTTACTTTATATTTATAAATATGATCAAAACCTTAATTTCAATAGAGGACACATTGTTATTCAAAAGCGAAAATATCCGTCTCCAATTAGATCAAAAGTTTGTGCAAAAGTTATGATCAAAAAATGACTTTCTATTATTAATCAATGATTCTGTAACTTATTGTTTTGAATTAGTTTATGAAATCATTTTAAAATGAAAGTAGACTCAAATACCTTTAAAACGATAGGTGGCACGACTTCTAACGACTTACGGTTAAAAAGTTATGAATTTTTGAAATTCAGACAAAAACTGTCTTCTGTACCTACGGATCCCACGGATCCCTTGCTTGAGGGATCCGTCCAGTGTAACCTGAGGGATCCGCGGATCTGACACAAAATTACACAAATGCACGTTTTGACCCGACGAAAAGGTTTAACCTTTGTAGACTTTTTAGTGAAGTTATATTAACCATTTTTACCTTTATTCAAGCTTGATTAACAAGATATATAACAACAAAACTTCAAAGAAAAAAATAACAAAACACTTTTCATATTATGCTTGACTTCACCAAAAATTTGATACGAGGACCTTACTCATTTTGAAAAACATTTGTTTTAAAAACTAGAGCCAACCCTCTCTGATACCAATTGTGAAAACGTAGAGGGGGGTGAATACGTTTCCGTTTCAAACTTAAAACTTTTGTATCAAATATAGTATAAACCATTGCATTTGCTAATCTCGACGCGAGGATGCATTTAACGCATTACGGCATGTAAGGCCAACTGTTAGATATAAGTTTTCACATACACATCAAACCATAACAAAAAGGTGGCGAATAAGTGGAATTCTAGAGAGAGAAAGTTAGAGGTTTAGGGAACTTTAGTGAGAGAAAAAAATTCTTATTATGAGCTCCAACTCTCTACCTTGAAGGTAGAGAGTATTTATAGTCTTACATAAATCGCCACACATTGGGCTGTGGATCAGGCATACAGTGGGTAAAGACCCGTCCGTCCTCCACGGTGTTACTTAACTAAATACTACTTAACTTAAAATAGCTACGACTACGAGCTTTCTAATGAATACATATACTTGAGGTGACCGACTCTTTAATACATAGAATTTCTAATTCCTAACAATCTCCCCCTAAGGGAGGTCACCTCAATCATGCACTAAAATTACATTGAATACAGATAGATATTACATTAACAATTGTTCTTGCATTCTTGATGTAGTACGTTGCTCCTAAGCTCGTAGTCATTGATTCTTCACATTGCATGTTTGGTTACTCCAAGTGGAGGTCTTTTACTGATCCACATGATAATAATAATGAGCCAGCTTTTGAGATCATCAGCTATCAAAAATCTCTGAGACATCCTTTGTGGTGTTGGTATTATGTGATGTTGTGACTTTAGGACCGACATGCTCACATTCTGGATCATGATATCTTCTCATCAGAGTAGCGGAAGCTTTCGTTGATTCATGATATTGGCAGCAGCGTAGCAGAAGCATGGAGTGAAAATATCAGAGTCATTGATGCACTAATCATGATTTCTTTTGAGTTGAATGTGTTAAGTGAGCATGCGGCTATGGATTGACCGCGTCATTCTGATCAGCTGCAAACGTCGGGCGTACCTGCATACAACAGTTAGCAATAAATCGCACGAAAGTGTCTTTGATCACTTTCGTTGAATTAAGGTACACGGCCCACGGTTCCCCGTTGATCAGTACATGTACTGCCTGTGATCAGGTATAATTCCGAAGAATTTCCTTGACAGGGTTTCGCAGCTGCTCTAGCTGTTCTCAAACCGGAACATCTCAAATAAGACAACACGGAGTGAGTGAACCAGCGAATTTTAAGTCCACTGATTGATGAAAAGAGATTTGAAAAACAATCGTGTATTGCTCAATAGAAATTGTTTTTGCAATACAATGAAGGTTTTATTGAAAATCAATTATCAATCATAAAAACACCTTTTGGTTTGAAAAATTAGTACACGGTTGATGTGCTAAAGAAAAGAGTTATTAAGCACAAAGACCAGTTTTTCAAAGGTATCCGTCAATCCATAACCTGAACCAGGATTAATTCAAGAGATTGAATTGCCCCATTGTTTCTGTTCAGTTGTCACATGGTTGATCTATATAATAGATCTCACATGCCACCTACCAGGAGCTTGTTTGATGTTGGCTCCAGAAGGCTTTCCATCTTCATAGTGAATATGTATACACATCACTCAGATGTTCTGGCAATACCACAAGGATAATGCGTAGGACTCAAGATATAATCTCTCTTTCCACATTGTGTGAAACAGAGAGTCTTCATTGAAAGTGTCCTAATGAGATTTATTGATGATCTCGTGGCTCTAGACTCAATTTGTGCATATTTGATTCCTGTGCCGGAGACTAGGGAGAGGGTCTCCTTCTTTAATATCAACAATCTCTAAGAGAAAGTCGATAGATAATGTTGGTTCCCCATGAGAATGAAACAAGTCCTTTTCAGAGGAACTTGAGTGGTTTGGAAAGTTGAGGTGCAGTGCGTCACTGGGTCCATGACGTCTTGTCTTCAATACCGATGTTACCATCAGTAGCATATGAATTGAACCCGGTTTCTGCCCTAAGGTTGAATAAATGGAGGGCTATTTGTTTTCACCCTTTTCTCATTCAATTCTTTTTAATTCTTCAACCCCTTCAGTGCTTACCGAGACTTCATAACTAGAACCTTGTTGGGTTTATTCCAGTACTAGCTCAGTCTGAGTCCGCACTCTTCCCATATCTCATTTTTCTCCTTTTATCATCATACCTAAGAACTCTACACTAACTAGTGGATAGTCCCTGGGTAGATCCCTCCGGTTCTGGCGGATCATGGGAACCAATACCTAACCTTATCATCCTTATTTCACCGTACATAAAGTAAAGTTGGTCGGTCTATTTGGTATTGTTCATCTGCCATTGAAATTAATTGAAAACCATTTGAAAATCAATTCAGATACTTGTGATATATTATCAAAGCATTTTGTACCTGAATTGTTTTTGATAATTTTAGAACGAGAACTCCCCCTCAACATGTACATCAAGTATTTGAAAATGTTTTGCACACGGAGGCAAGAGAAAGAATTAACTTCTTTGATTACCATTTTCTAAAAGATATCAACATCACTTCCCACATCAAATCAAGTAGATAGAGCATTTTGGGGAAGGATGAGGTTTCCATAAATTTGCTCCCCCTCAATATGTGCCTCGAGTTTTGAAAAGAGTTTTGCACATACTAGAGGGAACCTGCACATTGAGATAAGTTGATCACATTTCAAATCATAGGTTTAAGATAGATGCTCCCCCTCAACATGTGCATGGAAAATTTGAAATCGTTTGTCACATGTGGGAAGGATAGCATGTACATCCTTATAAAACCATTTACCGAATTATCAGTTTAAATCCAATTTAAATCACACATTCTCCCCCGATCACAATTATCAAATCATTTGAGATTTGTGATCTCTTATTGATTTAAATTGATTTTGAAAGCTTTTAAGGGGAATTGTGACTTGATTATGAAAGCGTTTTAACTGATAAGGATCGGATTTTAAGACTTTAAACTCCATTGGTAAAACATGCATGAATATCTTTTGAAAACAATTTAATGCCAAGTAACTTTTTAATTTAATTGAAATCATTCTCCCCCTCAATCAATGACATAGGTTGTTGATTGAGAGATAGAGATTTTGGCAAATAAGTCCTGATGATTATCAAAAATAGAGACCGAGTTATTTTTCAAAGCATTTAGTTTTCAGCAGATGAATGTTAATAGAATCAGAGCATGGAATTTTGAAAGCATGATAAAACATGGCTCTGTTCTTTCTTTTAAAACCGGGTTATTGCCTGAAAAAGACAATAAACCATTTATTCTCTTTTTTTTTTTTTTTTTTTTTTTTTTTTTTTTTTTTTTTTTTTTTTTTAATTCGAACAACATCTAAAGTCCCGTGTCATTCTTTGAATGACAACATCAAAGACCGTAGATATTATCGAACCGAGAAAAACATGACAAATTGACAATATTTTTTGAAGATTTTTCGAATTTTTCAGATTTTTATGGATTTTGAAAGTTTTATAATTTTCTATTTGATTTTTTGAGAGTTTTATAATTTTGTGTTTTGTTTTTCGAATAAATATTTACAAGAGATAGATGAAGATAGACCTTTACTGCTCGTCTTCCTCCTGAAGACGTTTGAGTGTTTCTGGTTGAAGGCTTTTCAAGCCAAGACGTGGAAGAATAAACTCAAAACGTTCTCTTGGAAGAGCTTTGGTGAAGATGTCAGCTAACTTGTCACACCCCCAAAATATCGCAGCGGAACGATAGTGTCATTGGGGTATGACGTCATAGCACAAAGTATGGATACAGAAAACGACCTCTATAATGAGACGTTTTGAAAAGTTTACCATTCGATTTCATAAGTTAAAGTTTACACAACAAGAATTCACAAAGTTTGATAATACATAAAGAGTTTACAAAACATGTCGAATGGTACTAGTTAAAAGCACAAGACTCCAATGTATGCCATGTGACCCCAAAAGCTCCATGAAATGCTATCACCTTAAGACCTGAGATAAACATGCTAAAAAGTGTCAACACAAAGGTTGGTGAGTTCATAAGTTTGTAACAAAATGATTTGGAATACTTTGAGAAATGTTCACACAGCAAAGGCATTGTAAATCCACTCAGTTCCAAGTTCCGCCCATACAAAACTTGCAACCTGTGTGTTCACAACCCATTGCCAAAATATAGTATGTCAATCATGTATGCATATATCATAGTAGTTAAAAGTATAAATGTCACCACAAGGGTCTTCCAACAACTCGTGTTGGGATGTTCCTCCAACGCTCACGTTAGGATGTATCCATAAAAATGGCCTTCCAACATATAAATGCCGGGATGTTCCTCCAACGACTCACGTTGGGCTGTATCCAAATTAATGGCCTTCCAACATATAAATATTGGGATGTTTGTTTAAGTCTAATCACTACACGCACCAAGTCTAGAGTATATGTAATGTTGTTTGGCAATAGAGTTTAAATGTTTTGATAAATAAGCATGTATCTCGCCCCAAATAGTTTATAAGAATTTAAACGAGTAAAAGCGGGGTATGAACTCACCTGGTGTGATTAATATGCTAACAAAATGATGTGCACGAAAATGAGGCTCGGAAACTATCCGCGACCTAAAATGAATGTTATGACTTGAGTTATGATATGTAATGAGTTATGGTGTTATGATATGCATGCATTTCGTATGTTATTTATACCATTTGTGAGTTTTGAAAATAATACTTATCGTCGAAAAATACTCTTTTGACTTCTTGACCAATCTTAAATTACTTTACAAGTATTTACGTCAAAATGTCATCCTACAATGGTTTCGTAATGATTTATGGTGAAATTTTTACTTTTCGTCGTAAAACAATGTCGTCGGAAATTTCATGAAAGTGACAAAAATGGCTTTGAAAAACTAGTCGTAAAATGGTGTACGTCGATCGTTAGGAAACGAACTCGACGGTTTTGGAAAGTTTGTATCAAAATCTAGAGGTTTCAGTTCATGAGTTTTCGTCATAGAGGTCTCGAACATAAAGATAATAAAGGTTAAAGATGGTGGTTTTGTCTAATTGTTGTGTAAAAAGTGAGTTTCGGCAAAGTTTAAACAACCGTAATTAAATTATTACAACTCCGCTATACAAACGGTTGATCGTTTTAGAAAATATGCTTGGTGATCTTAATTTCATTAGAAGACATCTCGTTACAAAAAGTTCCACATCATAGTTAAAAACAGCCTTCAACATGGTCATTTTAGTTACCGTAACACTTATCTCGTAAAAATAATATAGTTTTTCTGAAAATAATAGTTACGGCAATTTTATGAAAACGTGCATATCTTAGTCGTTTCAAATCCGTTTTCTACGTATAATACGTCCTTAGCTTCGTATCGAAGTATACTAATATATTTTTGACAAGTCGAAATAATTTGTGAAGCTTAAGGCTCGTTTTTGACTCGTACAAACCAAAAATATTATGCTGAAATTTCAGAAAAAAATATGTATCGTCGTCAAACTTTAAAAATTCATAACTTCTTCGTTATAACTCCGTTTTAATCCGTTCAAGCGGCCACGGATTCGTTTTGAAGTATATTTTCTAAATATCAAGGCCAAAATTTCGTGACTACTGTCGGATTTTCCAGAAAAACAAAATAAGGACAGAACACTTTATATACTTGTCGAAAATAGTTTTTCTCGTACTAAACCTATTCCAATCCCTTCAAATCAACTCCAAAGCTAATCTAATCCTACCATACACCTTCTTAGGGTGTCATGGGTTCCTAAACATCATCAAGACCAATAACTAACAAGGGAATAATTATAGGATGACCTTTATATATATATAACTCTAAAAATCATGTAAAAATGGTATAAATCAACATAAGTCTTGCATGTTTGCACCAAATATGAAGAAATACTTATGAAATGGTAAGGAAAAATGAAAAATGTAAATGATATGCTTACGAGTTAATATGATGAGGTGATTAGAACAAAGGTTTAACCTACACACCCTAGGTTTTTATTTCAAAACCTTAATGAGAGTGTTATCTAGATTGTGTTTATGCTTGATCTTGAAAAGTTTTGTGAATCCCTTCAATCTCCTTGATAGGCCGGTTTTGAAGAGAGAAAAACCAAAGAGAAGAAACTTGATCTACTTCTTGAATAATTGAGGTGAGTGTATGAGTGCAAATATGATACTTGGAGTGTATATATATCTATACAAGTTTGAAATTTTTTTACCAACTAATAAATGAGTACCTCCCCCCTAGGACCGGATTTTGGGGGGATTGGTTTCTCAAAGATATTTTTTTTCTCTTTTATATATTGTATAAATATTGTAATAAGTGTAGGGAAAATGTATAAGTAAAAATGTAACTTGTAAGGTTTTATATACATTAATGTATTTAAGGTAATTTTAGGTAAAAGAAATTTTTAATAGATCAAAGTAAAGTATATTGAGGTCATATAAATTGTAAAAATACATTTCTTGTAAAATTTGAGTAATAAAATAATTATCGAGTAATTTTTAAGAAAAGTGTCGTAATAATATAAATTTAACGATTTATATACAAAATAAATTCAAAACACTAGTTAAACTCAAAATATAGTTTTTATAAACTAAATGTAAGTATAAAAATATGTCGGGATCATTTTTAAAAGTAACGGATTAAATGTTCAAAATAATAACTCACGCGATAACGTTTATTTAATATAAAATTTACGCGTTTAATGTGAAATGCAAAAATCATGAATGAACCGTTATGAAATGATGAATATGGAATATGAGAAATGACCGGAAATTGAGAATTGTGACATAACTGATATTCAGACCTCACAAAATAGAGTTCCACCACACCTTTTTCTACTTGTTCCCTGATGAAATGATGTCGAATGTCGATATGCTTTGCTCTTAAGTGTTGAACATTGTTGCATGAGAGAGCAATAGCACTTTTATTATCACAGTACAGAGGGATTTTGTTGAATACAAAGCCATAGTCAGATAATTGAGATCTCATCCATAAGATTTGAGCACAACAGGATGACATGGCTATGTATTCAGCCTCTGTAGAGGAAATAGAAGTACTCATTTGCTTCTTTGAAGACCAGCTCACAAGCTTATCACCCAAAAACTGAGCACCTCCAGATGTACTTCGACGAGTATCTTGACACCCTGCATGATCAGCATCTGCATAGGCTGTTAGTGACATACCGGTGTCCTTCGGGTACCAAAGACCCATATTGATGGTTCCTTGGAGATACCGAAAGACCCTTTTAACCGCTTCAAGGTGCTTTTTAGTAGGCTTAGCCTGGTATCTAGCACACATGCAAACAACGAACAAGATGTCTGGTCTACTAGCAGTGAGGTACATCAGGGATCCAATCATACTACGATATTTCGTTTGGTCAATCATGATCCCTAAGTGGTCCTCATCTAGTTTGGTTCGATCAATCATGGGGGTGTCAACAGGGTCACTTGAATCAAACCCAAATTTCTTTAAGATCTCAGTTGCATATTTAGATTGATTTATGAAAATGCCTCCGGGACTTTGTGAAATTTGTAATCCCAAGAAAAATGACATTTGTCCCATCATTGACATTTGAAATTTTGAACTCATTTCATTAGAAAAACGATCACATTCCATTGGGTCAGTCGAGGCAAAAATAATATCATCAACATAAATTTGAACATGAGTTAAATGTTTGCCTGACTTCATGGTGAACAATGTAGGATCAACTGCTCCTTTGCTAAATCCGGTAGATAGAAGAAACTTTGACAGTGTATCATACCATGCCCTTGGAGCTTGCTTTAAACCGTAAAGGGCCTTCTTCAAACGATAAACGTGAGTAGGATGCTCTTGATTTACAAATCCTTCAGGTTGGCTGACGTAGACGACTTCTTTAAGGTCTCCGTTCAGAAATGCCGTCTTCACATCCATCTGATATACTATCATGTTCTTACTAGCAGCATTAGCCAGGAAGATTCTGATTGCCTCGATTCGAGCAACTGGAGCAAACGATTCTTCAAAGTCAATACCCTCCTCTTGACGGTATCCTTTAGCAACTAATCGAGCCTTGTTCTTCAACACATCACCATGCTCATCAAGTTTCACTTTGAAGATCCATTTAAGAGCAATAATCATAGCACAGTCTGGAGCAGGTACTAACTCCCATACATCAAGTTGATCAAACCCATGATTTTCATCTTGCATGGCATTGAACCAGCTATCTTCATTCATGGCGGCTTTAACATCTTTTGGTTCAATCTTAGAGAGTACAGAGTTGAAGAAGCACCATAAGGCATTGGTTGCAAGTTGTTTCCGGGTTGATACAGGACGAGAGGGATTTCCAATGATGTTGTCTAATGGATGATCGTGAGTCCATTTTCTGAGGTGTTCATGTGGTAGTTGTTGAGGGACTGAGGTAGCTGAGTCGATGTCTCCTGAAGAAGATGGTTCTGATGATGATTCAGGAGCAAATATGTTTTCAAATGGAGCATCTTCAGGAGTAGCAAAGGGATTAACTTCATCATTGATGCCAGAAACATTTCCATGATGTACATTTGAAGAATGATGATTTGTTGATGAGACTGAAGGATCAGCAGCAGGCGCTTCTTGACTTAAAGATATTGAGACTGAGGGATTGCCTTCATTCACAGGAATATGAGCAGCCTCTGTAGTAGGAATTGACACCTCATTAGTACTTGGATCATAAAGTTCATCAAACATAGGATCAAACAATTTCTTTAAATCATCTTCAGATAGAGGTACATATGGAGTTTCTTGAGAAGAGTTTGGAACAAGGGATGAACCAATGGGACTGTTTTGAAGTGCGGGTCCTGAACTGGTGTGTCCAGGAGCCATTTGACCGGTCAGCTCATCAAACGTAACGTGAATTGTTTCCATGATATTTTGGGTTCTTTTGTTGTAGATTCGGTATCCCTTTTTGTTTGAAGCATACCCTACAAATACTCCAATGTCTGCTTTAGATCTAAGTTTGCCTAAGTCTTGTCCCTCATTAGTTGGATAACACAATGCACCAAACACACGAAGGAAAGAGAGATTAGGTTTTCTATTGTGGACAAGTTCATATGGAGTTTTTCCATGAACAGTGTGAATCAGAGAACGATTTTGTGTGTAGCATGCAGTGGCAATAGCTTCAGCCCAGAGAAACATTGGAACCTTTGAGTAAATCAGCATTGTTCTAGCGGCTTCTACAAGAGTTCGATTTCGTCTTTCAACTACACCGTTCTGTTGAGGAGTTCGAGGAACACTTCTTTGATGGCTGATTCCAATGCTTTCATAGAAGTCACTAAGTTGTTTGTTAACAAACTCAGTTCCATTGTCTGTTCGGATAATTCTGACTGTTTTGTTGAGTCGAACCTGCAGCTGTTTGATGAGTTTGATGATGATATCAGGAGTTTCCTCCTTTGTCCTTAAGAACTTGACCCAGGTGAATCTAGAATAATCATCAACCACAACCAACACATATTTCTAACCAAAGATGTTCTGCACTCTCATTGGTCCATACAAATCCATATGAAGGGTATGAAGAACTTCTGTAATTGAGTTTGTAGGTTTGGGTTTGTGGGCAAACTTTTTGCTTTTACCCAATTGGCATGCTGAACAAAGATGATCCTTTTCATGCTTTAGTCTAGGTAAACCTACAACTAGGTCCTTTCTGGAAAGATCGTTGATGGTGCTGAAGTTCAAGTGATTGACACGACGATGCCATAACCATGACTTTGTTTTTGAAGCCTTTGATAACAAGCAGATTGGAGAAGCCCTCATCATGTCATCGATAGAGATGGTGTAAAGATTTGAGCCACGAGTTCCTTTTAACAGTTCCTTACCATTAAGATCTCTAACAAAGCAGGTATGTTTTCTGAAGGCTACTTCTAGATTAGAATCACAGAATTGACCAACAGAGAACAGATTATGACCCAAACCTTCCACATAGTAAACTCTAGAGATGACACTATCACCAACAACGTAATCTCCATAGCCCAAAATAGCACCGAAATGATCATTACCGAATCTAACAGTCCCGATGAATTTGCTCACGAAGTTCATGAGCCGCGACCGGTCTCCAGTCATATGCTTGGAACAGCCTGAGTCCAGGTACCACAGAACGATTTGAACGATCTGCAGTTGAACACAGACAGGAATGGATAACTGGATAATTGGGATCCCCATGCAAGAATGGGTTCCATTTGGTTAGTTACAATGGTTGGAACACCCACATCAGAAATAGAAGCATTCATATCAGAAAGTGAGGCAATGGAATCATTGTGAATGGATGCAGTACTAGTGTCTGTATTAGCCCTGTTCACAGTGTGATCACTTCTTAAGGGAATAGTTCTACCAGTAGGCATCCATTTTCTAGTGGGCATTATATGATTAGTCTTATGACCAACAGGTATCCAATAAAAGCCTATTTTACTTAATGTTCTTCCTGTGGGTTTCCACTGTTTTCTAACTTTCTTTCGTTTTTGCTTTATAGCCTTCTTAGCATGAATTTTAGCATTAACAATATTAACTGGACAATTAACATCATTAGGCAGAACATTAACACCACATTCATGATTAGAAACAGAATTCAAGCAGACATCAGTACAAGGTTTGCAAATAGTATCGGAATTCGAATTAATTACAGTACACCTATGGCTAATACTAGAATCAACACGATTCGTTTTATTCGATTCAAGCTTAAAGTTCCTAGATTGTTCTTCTACTCTCTTCCAGTGCACATTCTTAGCTTGAGAGGTCCTATCATTCCTTGTATTGTCTTGAGACTTTGACCTGCTCCGTTTAATGTCACTGATTACTCCTGTAGAGGGAATGGGAACATTAGTTGGTTTAACTACTCTTTGCATCACCTGTTTAGATGTGATGGGATCTGAACTACATGCAGGTACACTAAGGTTCACTTTCTTAAAACTAGAGGTACTGAGATTTGTACTCCTAGAAGGCACACTTGAATTCTCTTTCTTAGCATTGACAGATCTGGAATCTGAACTACTTAAAGGCACACTACGGTTCACATTCAAAACATTGGGAATCGAATGCCTATCATACTTGGCATTAGGCATCGAGCATGGAATCAAAGGATTAAATCTCTCACTTAATGATTTTGGGCATATTGTGATCAAGCATTCTAAGATTTCTTAAGATCGTTTGGCATATAAGCATGCATGTCCAATTGCATTATCATGAGGTTTCTCTAACTTATCCTCTTCAACAATCTCACGCAGACATTCTAAGCAATCCTTAAGGGATGAGAAGTATGTTTGAATAGCAAGTTTGTTGTTCCTTAGATGAGGAGGGACATATGTCACAGACAAAGCATATTTATTACAAGAGTGAACCTTTGATACACCATTCTCCCCATTGGTCATTGGCATTTTCCCTTTTACCTGACTCTTCAGATTCTCAATTTCCTTTTGCAATGAAGCTATTTGTTCGTTATTTTTGTTACGAGTGACCTTAATTGATTCAAATAACTCATTGAAATGACGTTTAACCTTTTCATTTTCTTCTAGAAAACTTTCGTTTTCCTTTTGTAAAGCATTTACTAGGTTTTGAAGATGAAACGTTTCAGAATTCTGAGAATCTAAAGGAGGAGGCATTTGGGAGCCTGTCATATTGTTCGTTTGACCCTTTAATTGAGAGATTTGGGCTTTCAACTTTCTGATCGTGTTGCACTGAGCTTGAATCTATTCAACACGTTTGTTAATTTGAAAAACTGCATCAAACTCTGGAGCATCTGATGATGTCTTGATATTTGAAGTTTTGACATTTTCTTTAAGATGTTGATATTTTAGTTGTAAATTAAAATGCTCAACTTCTAGTTTAGAAAAATGTTTAACCAAATTGTCGTGATCATACAGTTCAATTTTCTCGTTTAGTTTAAAATTAGTTTTTTCAAGCTCAATGACACGATCATGGGAGACTTTCAGGGCAACAGATAGTTCATGAAATTTGGAAGCATTAATAGAGCAATTTGAAGCAGTGAAAAACATATCTTGAGCAACACATTCAGTAATAAGAGTCTCATTCAATGTATGCAAGTTCTTCCTCTCAATCTCATTATATTTTAGTGCACGCTCATAGTCACTAACATCAACTATCATTGCATCAAATTCCTTTTCCATTCCCTTGATATCAGTTTCTATCCCTTTTTTAAGACTCTCAAAGTGATCTTTTAGAAGTTTAAAGAAAGGCATGACTTCAGTTAAATAACATTCTTTCATTTGCTCAAAACCCCTTTCTCCTTCAGTTATACCAGTGGGTGTGATCCTTTTCTTGCAAGTTTTCTCAAAATCAACAAATAGTTGAAATATAACATATTGGCTAATTAAGGTCTTGCTTTTAGTGGCAATTGTTCTAGGAACAAGATGCATTGGTGTATTAGGAGGATACACAGTCGCTCTAGGCATTTTCCATAAGGGAGGGTTTGTTTCAACAATATTTTCAGCTTTCTGCTTATCTAAATCCATTTTCCAGAAAACTTGTTCGGGAGTCAACAATGTCTGAGGCTTAAACATGTTCAAGGAAATCCAGTTTTCCTTCTTGTAGTCATGGGGAGTGATAATTATTTTTTTCTCATTGCATTTAGGATCATCAAATTTTTTGTTCATCTTTTCCCTAGTGACTTCATCTGATTTCTTATCTTCCTCAGTGCACTCAACGCAACTAGGTTTCTGTCTAGGTTTAAGGATTTCATTGCCATCATAAAGAACCTTATGAGCATTTCTAGCCCTTTTAATGACCTCTGGATTTGGTTCCTTAACAAGGGGAATGCTATGCTTATCGCTTAAGACCCTGTGCTTAGTGATCATGTGAGCAGTCTGAATGGTGTTCCCTTGTATGTACAACTTGTTTTCAAGTTTGTTTTTCAAAGTTTTCAGATTAGAAAAATCTTTCAAGAGTTTTGATTCCTTTGCATTAAATTCTTGCTTAAGCATTTTCACATTTTCTTGAAGTTCTTGTTTTTGCTTAGCAGTCTTAGAAAGCTTTTCTTGTAAGGAATTTAATTCTTGTTTCAATACTTCTTCTCTAAAATTACTTTTTCTAATGACTGTACGCACTTGGTCATCCATTTCCTGCTCACGAGTGGTCAACTCAAATTTTGCACGTTGTTCATAAATAGCAACACATTCTTTATAGGCATTTAGTTCAGAAATTACATAATCATCAGGGGCACATGATGTGTATTCATAAAAAAACATAGTCATTGTTGACTGCAGAAGATGCATCACTTGGTACAACTTCACTTTCACTTTGTTTCACGTATTGATCATATGGGACAATATCGATATTACCCATATTTTCAACATTTGATTCAATAGTTTCAGTTGATTGTACTTTGTCATGCATCTGTTGCACATCAGCATCATCGTATAGTTTTAGTACCTCTGAGATGAGTTTGTCTTTGGATGGGCCAGCTTGTGGTGAAGAAGAGACCTTGGGAGAAACCATTGGAGAAATGCTGGCCATAAAAATTGTGTGTGCCGTAGGTCCATCATCCACATCAGAGTCGTATGCATCACAATCAGCGACTTGAAAGGCATTCTGATGATTGTGACCTATCTCCTGAATAGGCTGCTCATCCACATCTGCATCATAGGTCTTGGCATTGCCCTCAGCTAGAAACAGCAGTTCCTCTTCATCCAAAGCAGCACCATTGTCCTGAGCTTGTACAAGCAGCATCTTATCTCTGAAGTAATCAGCATTCTGTGGACGCTTTGGAGATGTGCAGTTTCTTGCAATGTGTCCTTCACCACCACAGTTATAACATTTGATCGGCTTAGCTTGACCTTGATTACCATTCCTTCCTCGATTCTGGTTACCAACATAACCTCTACCAGCTCCACCTCTTCCCTGATCATACTGTCTTTCCTGAACTGGTTGCACCACGATCCTTCCATCTTTAACAGTAGCTTGATTGTGTGGGTTAGATGCTGTTCTGAGGTTGTTGTTGGTTTGTGGGAGAGAATTCATGTTTTGACTAATCAGAAGAGCTAGTTGATTAATGAAGTTACCCACGTGTGCATCAGCATCAGCTTGTTTGAACATAGGGTCAGGAATGAGTTTGTGATTACCATTACCCAAGGGTATGACTTGTGAAGCTTTGGTTGTGATTCCGATGTTTGAGTAGAAGGCAGTTGAGTCATTAGACGAGCTTGTCTCTCCCTGGTTGGTTTTGAACTGATTGAGAACCAATTTTTCAAACATAGCATGTCTCTCATTCTGAAGGAGGAAGGCATAGAGTTGCTCATAGTTTGTATTCTTCAATCCTTTAGTGAGCTTCACAGAGGTGACAAACTTGTGCCATTCGGGATTCATGTTGTTTACAAATTTTGAGTTCAGCTGAATCTTAGGCATAGTCATTCTGATGTTCCTCATGTCATTCACCAACTTATGAAATCTCACATAGTACTCATAGACACTCTCATCTGGCTTCATCTTGAAGTGTTCAAATTCGTCATAGAGTTGTGATTCTCTGTCTTCCATAGTTAATTCTGAACCTGAGAGAAGCATCTTGACATTATCCCAAACTGCCTTTGCATCGGTGTTGTGATTGATCAGCTTGTAGATGTCTTTAGGAAGACCTTGAAGAACAATGTTAGAAGCCCTGATATCTGCATCGAATCTCTTTTTCTCCTTATCATCAAGCTCATCATACATTTTAGGTCTGTCCATTCCGTAAATAGGAGTTCCATCTTCATTAGTATCAAGTATATCTCTAGTCGTCTCAACTCGATACGGTCCTTCATCAATGGATTTGAGAATGTTGACACCATTTTCTTTTCCAAGGCAGTACAATCTGATTCGTTGAGCCCAAGAATCGTAGTCAGTTCTGTCAAGCATGGGTGGACGAGTATCTGAGCCGGCTGCTTGAGCATCCTCGACAACAGTGGAGATGATAGTAGGAACGTTGATAGACATGTTAACAGATAGTACGGGATTTTATAACTTTATGATTAAACCGAGAAATAGATTCTTTCACGGGATTTTACTAAATCAAGAGAAAACCGCAAACAATCACCCAAGTCGCTAGAAGATAGTGCACCAAGTCGCTAACACCTAATTCGCTACACCCCCAAGTCGCTAAAGTCCCAAGTCGCTAGACAAATGCAAGTCGCTAAGTAGTAACTCGCTAAGCCTCCAGTCGCTAGCAAAATTTTTGCAGCAATTCGCTACTCAAGTCGCTAAAGATTCAAGTCGCTAAAGAGCAACTCGCTACAGACCAAGTCGCTACCACCAAGTCGCTACCCGTAGTGGAGAGTCCACTACTTGTACTGTTAATCGCTAGGTCTAAGTCGCTAGCTCCAAAACTGTAACTCGCTACAAAATTGTGAAGCAAGTCGCTACGAAGAAATAAGTCCGAATGTCAAGTCGCTAGCAAGAAAAACCACATAAACATCACTTTTCAATCCAAAAACAACCCTACCAAGATGATTCAAGCTTACCAAATGAAAACCTAAACACTTGTAATGATTCTAAACATAAAAGTACTAGCAAAATCCAAACTTTAACACAAGAAATCAACCAAATGATGCATAAACCACTAAACTTTTTGAAACTCAAAAAACCACCTAAAAACCACTAGAAATCCAAAGATGTGCAAGATATGATCTAACCATGGCTCTTGATACCAATTGTTAGATATAAGTTTTCACATACACATCAAACCATAACAACAAGGTGGCGAATAAGTAGAATTCTAGAGAGAGAAAGTTAGAGGTTTAGGGAACTTTAGTGAGAGAAAGAAAATTCTTATTATGAGCTCCAACTCTCTACCTTGGAAGGTAGAGAGTATATATAGTCTTACATAAATCGCCACACATTGGGCTGTGGATCAGGCATACAGTGGGTAAAGACCCGTCCGTCCTCCACGGTGTTGCTTAACTAAATACTACTTAACTTAAAATAGCTACGACTACGAGCTTTCTAATGAATACATATACTTGAGGTGACCGACTCTTTAATACCTGGAATTTCTAATTCCTAACACCAACCCCTTGACATCACATAAGATTCCGCAAGATTAATGGTTCATTATAAATCAAGTTTCACCATTATTAGTCCGGTTGCTTTTTCTTGATCAAGCGTGTCATAATACGTAAAGTGTTGAATATAGTTTGTGACTATATGAAAGACCAAGTATGCATCACAAACATAGACATCAACCACATAGAGAATAAACAAAGTAATGCAAGAATAAAAGTAAAGCGATAAGTAAAAGGATAGACAAACCAACACGAGGATTTATAGTGGTTCGGCTACAAGGACACCTTCCTTGCCCTACTCCACTCCCCGAGTCACCTACTCGAGAGTTCGTAAGCACTACACCAATCTCCTTATGGCGGAGAAGCCTTCACAACGTCGCTTAACCTTTTTCCGGTACAAAGCTAAATACCGAGTTCTTTCACACCAAGGCGAACCACACCTAACACAACGTCGCCTACCCTTTATACGGTGCTAGGCTAACCACCGGGTTCTTTCACTCCAAGGTGAACCACACCTACATAACGTCGCCTACCCTTTATACGGTGCTAGGCTAACCACCGTGTTCTTTCACTCCAAGGTGAACCACACCTACACAACGTCGCCTACCCTTTATTAGGTACTAGGCTAAGCACCTAGTTCCATTACTATCGAGGAACTACTACCCATCACAACACAACACCTAATCTCAAGGAGATCCACTCCTTGTTACAACACCATCAAGGATATCACCATCCTTGGATCTAAACAAATACTATATGTATAACGATGCACTTCATCGATTATACGACCTAGGCATTCTTCACTAATGCCATTTACACGATCCTTCAGCACCTTTCACTAATGCCTTCAACACGGATCTTCGGCACTCTTCACTAATGACTTTGACACATCTATGACACCCGTTATGTTTTGTGGCCCAACATAACAAACCTTGTGTTTTTTGGCACAAACACATAAACCATCTAGTCTAGTCATAGATACAAGAATATGATACTAGACAATATCCAAGACAATGTGTCTAATGGATATAAACTCCTAGACTAAACATCAAGAACCCAAAGCATGATGTAGTTAGTCTTCTATGAATGAAGATGACAAGTTTCCCAAGCTTGTTGTATAAGATCTTCATGTGCTTGTATCTTGTGATGGGTGATCACTTCAGTAGGTAAGGAAGCAAGATCTCTAAGCTTGCTTTGGAGGATCACTTCGGGAGTATGCTTACAACAAATGAGAGTTAGAAGCATTATGATCATATGAGATGAGGGTGGTTTACATGTTTCCTAATGATCTAACTATCCTAGATTTGGTGGAGAGAAACTATGTGTGAAGGTGTGAAGAAATGGTAAGAAGTGGTTTGCTATTTATAGGCAAAAAGACCAAAACCATGTTCTGCCCCCAAGGATCCCTTCTGGAGGGATCCGGCTTTGTAAATCCAAGGGATCCGTGGGTCATCTGAGGGATCCGTGCACGCTCCTCTTTACCCATTGTTTTTGTGTTGAAACCATGGGTTATGGGTTATGGTTTTGAGTACCCACCAAGGTACAATGTATCTAGACTTATGGGTATGGGTCAATACCATGGGTCATGGATAATATCCATATATGACTTATGTTTACTTAAGTGTTTTATAAACTATTTAACTAAACATGTTTAATGGTTTGTTAGGGGTTTGATCATAATGCAACATAACAAACATGTACGAACCTTTGTTGTAGCATACAAGGACTTGAGTCGTCGAGAGGTGTTGAGAGTATGTTGAGACAAGATATAATTACAAGTAACTTATACATTTTACGTTATGTATTACAAGTTACATGTTTGTCATCATCAAAACAAATGAGAATGTATAGATTAAATATCGTAATATTTGCACTAACAGGTTTCATCTGAGTCGAGCTCATTTTGAGATTCAAACAACGATCATTAAACATTTTGATCACATTTTAATCACGTTTCTCCCCCTCAAAAATAGCATATCCATGATGTTTTTGAAACACAATGATTAAAAGATATGTTTTTCGAAAAGCATTTGGAGAGAAACTGATTTAGCATGAATTTTGGAACAATTTTGGTTTAATACTCCCCCTTAATGAAAGCATATTTTTCATACAGAAAATTTGGAATCATTTAAGGGTTTAGAGGGAGTTATCTTGGTACCAAATGTGTGAGATTTTGAAAAATCTTTTTGAAAAATTTCGAATCAATGGTACGCAAGATGAAGATTTTAAAAAATCTTTTGAAGATATTGAAGAAGAATTATCTTCATTTGTTTTAGGATAAGTGCTCGATATTTATGAAAATCGATTTTGCGTAGCACTTTCCTTTCTTTAAAGATCGGGTTACAGTCTGAAGTAATTGCATGCCATTATGATTTTAGGAAAAAGCGCTTGAAAAAATATTTAAAACCTTTGATTTTGATAAGCACTTTCCTTTCTTTGAAGCGCGGGTCCTAAACTGATGTGTTCAGAAGCCATTATTTTGAAGTCTGGGTTTCGTACTGAAGTATACGAAAGCCATATTTATGAAGAAATTTTGAGAAATGACATGTTTTGGAAAACATTTAAAGAACTCTCGCTCAAGCATCTGTACATGCCCGTATCATTGTTGAATGACATTTCTAGATACGTACAGAATATCGATTATACGAGAGACATGTCGTGAGAAGAATATTTTTGGATTTTTGATTTTATATTTTTTTTGTATTTTGAAAATTTTCTATTTTTGTATTTTGTTTTTGTTGGTTTTATAAAAGAAATGGAAAATCAATAAAGAAGATAGAAAGAGTGATGAAGAAGAGTTTACAGAATTGGAACCCTCTGATGAGCTGGGTTCAGAGATATTTGATTCACCTGCAACCACAGAAGAAGAGTTTTCACAAATAACAGTGTTAGAAGTACAAGATTCCTCACGGTGAGGGTGATCACTATCAACGGTTGTAATGGTTTCTACTTCCTTATCCTGATGAGTTTCACTATTATCTGTGTTGGTGCATGTATCAAAAATCTTTCCAGTGGGAATCCATCTAAGACCTATTGTGTTGAAGAATTTTCCCGTGGGAATCCACCTAAGGTAAGATCTAGGAGTTGTTTTCATTTCATATGCAGCGGAAGACTCATTTTTGGAAAAACTACGTCCTGAAGAGATCCACCTATTAGGTTTCTTTTTGTTTGACATTTTATCAACGGGCTTGTGTCTATTTGGTGTCTTAGTGGATTGTGCCTTGGCATGAGAATTATCTTTCTTGAGATATAGTGAGGCACATGCATCATGATTAGCTGAAAAGACACATTTTTTACATGTAGTACAGACAAATTCAATATTCTTGTTTAAAACAGCAGCTTTAACTTTGTCACTACAGTCTTTTGGAAATTGATTCTTGTTCGAAAGAGAATTAGAATTCCTAGTGTTGTTTTCTAAGGGCATAGCATTTTCGTTTGTGCAACTACTCTTAGATGCAAGCCAATCCCTAGTCTTTTGAAGAGTGTTCCTAGGTAATGGTTTACTACTACTAGCAGTGCCTTGAAGTCTTGTAGAATTCATCACCCTAGATGTTGCACCTAAAATTCTGTCTTTTCGAGTTTGTGCCTTTTTCCTAGCTTCTTCTAGATAGTGATTGTTGGCCATGTTGTTAGAACCGACAGATTCTTTAACTGGATTTTTTGTCACATTCCGTGTATTATTCCTAGAAATGCCAGGTGAACAAACTTTTGGTTTTTCAGCAACTGCTTTTTCTTTTTCAAAACTTTTGATAATTCTCTTTTTAATAGGCAGGGACTGTGGAGTGACTGTTTTTGACAAATCATTTTTCTCATTGACTTTTGGAGCAAACTGAGAAATAGACATTTTTGGTTTGAAAACCGGTTTGGGAACATTTGTGTTCTCCTCAGTCAATGGTTTTGCAAACTTAGTATCCACAGCCTTTCCTTTTTGACTTCCCAGCTGAGCTCTCAAAAGATCATTTTGCTCTTTCATGTCCTTGTAGGCACGCTCATACGACAGTTTGTCATACTTGCATTCCTCTGTTTTTTGATCAAGTTGTTTAAAATAAGACACATTTTCTTTTTCAATTTTTTCAAGAGCATTTTCATATTTTGAAACAATTGCGGAGGTCTCAGACTGGAGTCTTTCATGATCTTCAACAGAATATGTTTGTAAGATAATGGACATGATATCGGTAGTCATAACATCTTCGAAGAGAGAATCATTTAGATTTTCCAAAACTTTGATGTGTTCAAAACTTTCATTAGCTTGCTTTACTAGGGATTTATGGTCCTTGACAAAGTCAGCTGTTTCTTTCAAAAGTGCTTGTTCAACATGAATTACCCTCGCACTGATGGCAGTTAACGGAGGGGCAATTTGGGTTTTAAAAAACTCTTTTGTTTCGTCATCATGACGAGTAAACCAGATGTTAGTTGTAATATTGGTTTTAGACTTGACAGTCTCTTGAAGATATCCAATTCTAGTTTTAACGTCATCTAAAATGCTTCTAGTATCACTTGTGTTAAAAGGATTGTTTGAAGACATTTGTTCGATTTTCGAAAAAGATTTTGAGACAACTACAGGAGTTGAGACTGGTTTTGAAACTGGTGTTGACACTTTGTTTGAAACACTTGGTGTGATGGAAAACTTTGACTTTTCTTTTTGATTAACAAAAGTAATTCCATTAATTTTGTTCCATTTGTTATAATCAATTGGTTTAAGATCTGGATTCTTTTGTTTCATTTTTGATCTACTCTCCTCAGATAGTTCTAACGTTTCAGGAGAATCATGAACAATTATGGGTTCATGCAAAGGTTTTCCATCGTTCAACACATTCTGAGATTTCTGAGTTTTCTTGAGGAAACAAGGAGGTGAGTTACCAAGAGCCATTTTATGTGTAGTATAAAAAATCGGATTTACTTGATTAGAAAGCATCTTGATTGTCTTAGCGGAATGACCCGTTGTAAGAAGTAAATTGTCCAATTTTTTGATCGTTTCAGTTTTATCCAGAATCTCATCAAGAAGAGAATCTTCTCGTTTTGCAAAATCAGTTATCAACTTCTTCTTCTCTTTTTCAAGATCAGAATATGTTGCTTTTTGTTTTGAAAGTTGGTCATTTAGTTCAAGAAATTTCCTTGTTTAAAGATTTGATTTTCAAATTCAGATTCACATCAAGTGTGTCATACTTGAGTTGCAAATCTTTTTTCTCTTAAAACAGAATCTCGATAACCAATTTCTAATTCTGACATTTTGTTTGTATGAAATTCATAGGCTCTGGCGTTCTCTTTGTAACTCTCAAGCTCAGCGGTCAATTTAGCATTCGCGGCCTTAACATCGCGATTGACCGTTCTAACTTTCTCAACTTCAATGCCACATTGATTGATTAATGATTCAACATAAGCACGTGTTTCCTCATCAGTCGCAGTATTTTGTACCACACAGCCTCCACTAGGATCCACATCTGGAGTTTCGGAGTTCGTATTGCTACAACTCGGATTGTCCAGGTATGTATCATAAGTGGGTGCTGGCGTCACAGAATTCTGTTCGTCATGAGTAAACACATCTAATATGACATTGTTATAACATGGATCAATGATTGGTACCTTAGATACTGCATTTGCGTCATAGACAGGAGGTGCGTCAGAGTCAGTGTCGTACTTAGTCTCCTGAAGATTTGCCATGAAGACGCAGTTTGCATTGATGTCCTCTCGGTCTTCCACATCATCCATAATAGCGAAAAAGTCATGTTCCTCAGCACTCAACTGCATTCCAGATTCTGCCTTTTGTGCTAACAGCATAGCTTTCTGAAGATACGCAAAATCCTTCTTTTTTGGCTTAGTAGGACAATTCCTTGCCATGTGACCCACTCCTTGACAGTTATAACACTTAATCTGATTACCCTGATTCACATATCCATAACTCCCAACGACTAGAGCTGCAACGTTGCCATTCTGATTACCCACTGCTCTATTCCCAACATTCTGTCCCATCTGATTTCCAACATGCTGACCCGACTGATTACCCTGATACGGAACCGCATGATTACCGATGCGACTGTTAACTGCTTTATCCAATAATGAAAATATCTGTTGCAAGGTCGCTTCTGGGCCAGTTTCAGGATCAGTGATTCCTTGTTCCTGGTATTGTTGATCTGGATAGAATTGTTGTTGTGGTTGTGGAATGTATTGCTGAAAGTTGTTGTTGTTGGAAGATGATGAAGCTTGTTGTTGTGTATTCACTGTAGTTTGAGTCTTAGCAATAAGTGCCAATGGATCATGATTCTTTGCCAATCTTTCTTTCCTGACTTCATTCACTTCAGCTTGGTTTTGTTTCAGAAAATCGTTGAGTTGATCAAAGTTCACCTGATGTAAGTCTTTTTTTTGGTTGACAATAGTGACATATCGTCCCCATTCTTCTGGAAGATTATTCAGGAACTTGATGTTTTGAACGATTGTTCTGGGTGCCAACTTGTTTCTGATAAGCTAATTCATCAAAGTGCAAAACCTTCCATAGTAGGATTCAATGGATTCTCCTGGTGTAGATGTAAACTTTTCCCATTCAGTTAGCAGCTTGTTCTCCATGTCTTGTTTACCAATTTCTGTTCCATAACATAGTCGTCTAACACGTTCCCACATATCGAAAGCAGTTTCACAACTGTCTATAGCAGCAAAAATGTCTATTGGTAAACCCAGTTGGACAATATGAATTGCCATGTCATCTGCATCGACTTGTTTCTGATCCTCTTCAGTGTATTCTGATTCAGTTTGAAGATGAGAGGATGGTGGGACGGGAGGTGTTGCATCTGCATTTCCAGGTACATGAACTTGTCGAGGCTTGAAGGGTCCATCCTGAATAGATTTAATCATGAGTTTGCCATTAGGTTTGGTCTTGATGTAATGGAGCATTCGACTTGTCCATTGAAGATAACCACCTTTTGCCAACATAGGAGGTCGGTTTTCGGCACCGGCTGCATGAATGTCTTGTTGAGTTGCCATTGATGAAGGTATGATCTGATAAAGTTGATGTAGGATCGATTCAACGATAAAGGAGTTGTGGTTGATGAAGATTAATCTCGGTTGAGGTGATTCTGAAAGTCGTACTCGTAACCTTGGTTCTTAAAACAATTTTGCCCAAAATTTGAAATTCACTATAAAAATCAATTCTAAGGTCGTATGAAAAATTTGAGTTATGACAATTTTTTTTTTTTAACCTTTATGCGTAGAAAGAGCTTAGGCGTAGAAACAGAAGTTACGAGTAGACAAGGCTTAGGCGTAGGATCTTATGCGTAGGATGCTTAGGCGTAGGAATCCTTAGGCGTAGGAAATTCTTATGCGTAGAACCCAACTTACGCGTAGCAAGAGTGCTTACGCGTAGGAATAGCTTACGCGTAGGAATGGCTTACGCGTAGGAATGGCTTACGCGTAGAATCCAAAAATCCTTTACACTATCACAGTGTAAGAGATATCCAAAAGTCGAAGTGTTCCACAAACTTATCCAAGTGAGGGAAGCACTGAGTAACCGTTATAGCTCGAAGATTCTTCACCAAAAAGTTATGAGTAGAAAACTAGGGTTTTGACTTTTTGACTTCTACTCGTAAGAAATTTCCAATGATTCAAATGATTTCGCTTGCACAGATATCCTTAAAAACACTCGAATAACCCAAAAATGTTGACCTTTTTCACCCAAAGTTGCTAGAAAAGTTACGAGTAGAAATGACCAATGAACCAAAAACGAGCTTAAAAATGAAGAAAAACACGTAAAGCTTCAAATTTTTTGCAAAAAAACTGAAACTTTAGCACCAAATAAACCTTAAACCACAAGAATCTTGAATTTTTGAGTGCAAAATTAAAGCTTTATGCGTATCAAAGATGTAAAACGTGAGCTTAACGCGTATCTTACCAAAACTTCAAAACAAACACAAACACTCCTAAACCATTGTTAGGCGATTGATACCAATTGTAGGACCACTACGATATATCAACCTTATCACGAAATACCCACGTTAACCAAAGTTATGCGTAGAACTCATGAAACCCAAACACAAACATATGCGTAAAACAAAGAAGGAAAGATTAAGAGAGATGGTGACTTGATGTTAAAACCGTGTATGTGAGAGGATAAGATAAACACAATAAAGTTGTATATTCCAAAGGAAAAACACACACACACACACACTTTCAAGCACACCCCTCAAATGACCATTTGAGGGGTATTTATAGTACAAGAGGCATAAAACCCTAAAAGGCTTTATCTTGGGCTTTTCGTGGATAGGACATGGATTGGACTTTGGATACTTAAGCTTCAAACGGCTAGCATAATCATAACGCCTAGCCATTTAGCTTAGTCCAATCCACGAGCCCGTTGACTATTCTATCACGATATCTAACACACGTTACAAAGTTCCTAATCGTGAATGACCATCACTTCTAATAAAACTATTAAGGCTAACAGGTTCTCTTCAATCTTTTGGGTTCTTAAGTTGAATACTCTGAAAGCTTTACTACTCATGGAATACCCAACAAAATACCCTTCGTCAGCCTTTTCATCAAACTTTCCCAGATAATCAATGGAATTGAGAATAGATACATGACACCCAAATGGTCTCATGAAGTCAAGGATAGGTGGTCTACCCCTAAACAATTCATAAGGTGTATTGTTCTTTGTCTTTACCACTAAAACCCTGTTTTGCACATAACATGCAGTGTTAACTGCTTCAGCCCAAAAAGTGATTGGCAATTTAGAATCGGCCAACATGGTTCTAGCAGCCTCTATCAGTGTTCTGTTCCTCCTCTCAGCAACACCATTTTGTTGAGGAGTTCTAGCCACACTAAATTCTCTTTTAATACCTTTATCTCTGCAAAACTCATCCATAACTCTATTCTTGAATTATGTTCCATTGTCACAACTAATGATTTTAACTTTCATATCATATTGGTTTTATACTTCTGTGATAAAGATCTTTAGGATGCCAGTTGTTTCATCCTTGGTTCCAAGAAAGAAAACCCATGTAAACCTGCTAAAATCATTAGTCACCCCTAGACAATATTTCTTGAGATTCAAGTTGCTCACTGATGTAGGACCAAATAAGTCCATATGTAGCATTTGAAGTGGGTGAGCAATAGAGTTAACCAACTTTGACCTGCAAAAAGCTCTGTGTTGTTTGCCTTTAAGACAAGTCACACAGGTTTGATCATTTTCAAATCTTTTCTGAGGTAATCCTCTCACCAAACCATCTTTGACAATCTTGTTGATGGTTTTGAAGTTAACATGACCAAGTCTTCTATGCCATAACATGGATTCATCCACTGTGGCCTTTGCAAGCAAGCAAGTATAATCATCTTTAGCTACAATGTTGTTCATATCAAAGCTATAGAGATTGCCTTTTCTAGGAATTTTAAGAAGGATCTGACTGTCATCAGGCATCTTAAAATCCTTAGAGAGAACAAAGCACATATCTTTGGTAAAAAGAACATTGTTCATCTTGTCACACATTTGTGACACACTAAAAAGATTGTACTTTAGCTCTTTTACATAGTACACAGGTTCAAAGTCCAAGTTACCAGTTTTAATAACTCCTTTACCAGCAACTTTTCCATTTACTCCACCTCCAAAGCTGACATACTGTCCATCATAATGCTCAAAATCTGAAAGATAGGACTTGTTGCCAGTCATGTGCCTTGAACACCCACTATCTGTATATCCTTGATATGATCTTTTTGTCCTTGGATGTTCCTGCACATAAGAGTAAAGAGTTAGTTTCTTTTGGGGACCCAAGCCATGATTGACTTGGATCTGCCTCGTGTATCAATATAGTTAAATCTATCAAAGGTCATTGATACACCATTGGGATTGGTTGTAGAGGTATTTCCTTTAGGTTTCCATTCCCAACGTGCTGAGGCCTTTACAGCATTGCCCATGTCCCCCCTTTTCTTGTTCAAAACCCTTGCAGTGGTAACTTTTGAATGAGCAGTGGAAACTGCTGGTTTCTTTTTAGGCACCCACTGTTGGTTATAATTAACCTTTTTAGCTTGAAAGGTTCCTTTCCCTGTTTGTGCAGATTTTGCAAAAGTTGTTTTGAAGTTTGCACTTTTAACAGGTGACTTAGGGTGAGCAGTGTTAACAGTTTTTGCAGTGGCAAAAGTTTTGAGGCCACTTCTAAGTTGAACTGCTCTTGGGACCATTTTGCAATGTGAATTAGGGTGTACATTATTTTGAAACCTGTTTGTCTCCACCCTTTTATTCCCATGGACTTCCCTTCTCCCAACATGATAGTCACAATAAGCATGTAAATGATCAAAACTACCACAGATATAGCATGCCTTATTGTACATAACAAAATCACTACCTAGTTGTTGAGATTTAACATGATTCCAACTCCTCTGGTTACCCCTAGGAGCTGAAGGCTTGTTCCTATACTTCTCAGCATACCTTACAGATGGTCTAGGTTTATTAACTGGTTTCCTAGGTTCCTCTGTAATAGTATTAACAACTTTTGGGATAGAAGCCTCTACATTCTTTTTAACATTCTCATCAACAACAGATGAGTCACTAGTACTCTCAAAAACATCATTAGCAAGCTTAATCTCTTCCTCACTTTTCACCACTGTGTCCTTTAAAGGACCATATTCTCTTTCAATATCCTTAAAATCTTCTAAGCCTGTATGAGCTAAGTCTATACCTGGAGGTGAATGAACACCCCTTAGTGGTGGAGGCACAGTATTATAACCCATACCAGACTTAGCTTTATTATATATTTGAGCATTCCATATTTTATCAATTGACTTAGACTTATGATAACATGTATCTAAAGTTAAATTGACATTTTCAATTTTCTTTTGAAGTTTTTCAAGCTCTTTTTGGCATGCTTCATTCACAGCAGTTGTATGTTCTACCTCTCTTCTAAGAAGAATCATATCATCATTATATTTTGACTCATTTGCCTGATAGTGCTCTATTTGCTTTTCTAACACTGCCATAGCTCTTCTAAGATTAGACACAGTATAATTAGCAGTATATAACTCTTGTCTTTCATTAGAATATAGATCATTAAGCCTTTCAACTTCTTTAGCAGCCCTACATGTTTTAGAACAACTATCAAAGTTTCGTACCTCAGAGTCAGAGAAAGCCATGAGAGCAAATTCATTAGCAACAAGAGCAGCATCAGAATGTTCTTCTTCTTGTTCATCAGCCATGAAACTCCAATCATAGCTCACACCATCAATAGCCAGCATTGCCTTTGGTTCTTCCACAGTTGGTCCCTTCTTTTGCTTCTACAAAGTAGACATGTTGTCCTTGGTCTTTGGTCTTCTGCACTCTTTAGCAAAGTGTCCAAACTTGTGGCAGTTAAAGCACTCCACTTTCTTTTTATCAAAGCCTGCAGTTTCATCACCATTGATGTGAATAGGCTTGCCAGTCTTCTTGTAGAATTTCCTAGCCCTTATGCTAAGAAGAGCTATTTGCCATTTTATATCCATCTCTTCCAAGTCATCTTCATCAATTTGCTCTATGTCTTCATGAGTTAAGACAGAGCCATCAACTTGTGTAGATATGAAAGCATAAAAGGTAGGATCTCCAATACTAGCAACCTTCTTCTTTGAACCTTCAGTGGTAACATTCACATTACCAGTGGAAACTTTAGAACCAGCAATGGCAACTTCATCATCACTGTCATCTTCAGAATCATTACTGTCAACAGAGGTTGACAACAATGCCAAGCTACTAGAGCTTGTGCCAAGTTTCCCTGCCTTCTTTAACCTTTGCTCAATATGTTTGAAGTTGTTGTAAAGGTCATTGAGCTTCATTTTTTCTAAGTCTGATTTGTTTTCCCAGACAGTAACATTGGTTTGAAACTCTGAAGGCAAACTTCTTAGAAACTTCAAATTGAGGCCTTCCTTTTCTACCCCAATGCCAAGCACAGTCAGTTGTGTAACAATCTTCTGGAGTTTGGTGTAGATGCTATCAAGTGAGTCATTGCTTGAAGCAGAGAAATTTTCATAGCTTTGCTTCAATAATGTCTTTTGTGTCTTCTTTGTAGCATCATTACCACCAAACACTGAGCAGATCTCTTCAAACAGTTCCTTTGCAGTTGTGTACTTGCTAAATGCAATGATCTGATCTCTAGGAAGAGTCATCAGCAACAAACTTCTAGCTTTAAGATCATTCTTCTTGCAAGCCTTTTCAATACTAGATTCAGGCACATAAACTTTCACAACATCTGTGTCACCAACCTTCACAGTACTAGTCACAGGCTTGAAAGAATCACCAGTTTGAATGATCTCCCATAGAGCATAGTCCTGAATGAGAAAGTATTGCTCAATCAGTATCTTCCACATCTCAAACTCATTAAGTTTGAGCTTAGGTAGCCTTGGTGTAGAAGCATTGGACTGGTTGTTTTCCATCTCCATTGAATTGAGTGAGTAGGTTAAGCTAATTCCTTGGATCTTCTAAAACAAAATATCAGAACCTTCGCTCTGATACCACTTGATGGATCTGGACACACTCCTTGTGTCAATGATATTTTGTATGATATTATTAAGCACGCGGAATTTACTTAGTAATACTTAAAAGATGGATTATATGATGTATTGTAAGTAAACACAGATTAAACACAAAACTTAAGCTCCAATATTATTGATGAATAATACGAGTGATCTTAGCTTATCACTAGGGTTACACCTTGAAGCTCTTGTGAGTAATACGTAGAATTAACAAGTACCTAAGACAATGACCTAGGACCTCCTTTTATACAACAAGGAGTCCTTTACAAGATAAGTATAAAGCTAACATAATAGAATATACACAAGATCTATTTTATACTTATCTAGACGCGTTTAACTAAACATAAACTGATAGCAGTGGTAACAATGTACTGGCAGTGGGAATACGTTTTCACTACTAGTGTTAATCTAAGAAGTGTAAACCACAACTATCCGTGGTAACGGATTATTCCCAACATATTGCTTTTATCAAGACATGTCTTCTGGTATCGATAACATATGCGGTCTTAGAAATGTCATTCAACAATGGCACGGGACCATAGATGAAGTTCGAGCAGGAGGTGTAAATATTCTTTTCTAAAACATGTCTCAAAATATGGCTTGCAGTTATTTCAGACTGTAACCCGTGCTTAACTATGGCTTGCTATTATTTCTGATAGCAACCTGCTCTTCAAGGAAGGAAAGTGTTGCGCTAAACCAATTTTCAAAATATTTCGTGCACTTATCTTAAAACAAAATGAGGAAAGTATGTCGAAGGACTGCTGTTCCTACTCAAATATTTTTCCTTCAAAAATTCTTCAGAAAAATATTTGTTTTAACTAAATGGTGGTAAATGAGTTGCTTGTAAATCAATCAGATTCAGAGTTTTCGTATAAATTGAAAACTCAATCAATGACTTCAGCGCTTTTAACTTTTCAGAAAATAAGTCATTGATTGAGGGGGAGAATGTTTTCAAATCTATATCATCTAACGGGCTTTCTTAATTATCCTAAATGCTTAACTGAAAAATGATGTTAACCTACGTTGAAGGACTAGGTGCCTAGGATATGATTGTTAGGTTTAGATTATTAGAGTTTGATGAACACATAATCCCATGCTTTATATGATCTGATTGATATGTTGAATTGACTGTTATTAGTCGATTGATGTTTGGGTGATGTCGACCACCATATATCTGTTTGTGTCCACTAACGTATGCAGGTATATTGGTATATAAGAATGTTCCCGATCCGGATCCCACAATAATGATTGGATGCCGAATGGAAATGGTAACTATCTCTTGGGTTGACAAATGAAGAAACGGAGCTTAATTGGACTTCTATGGAGAGTTGGCATGAAATGCAACGTAAGAGGTCTCACTGCAACAGCAGATGGTTTTCTTCATCATCAAATGAAGAAACGGAGCTTAATTTGACCTCAGTTGGCATGCAAAAATGCAACGTAAGAAGTCTCACTGCATCAGCAGACGGTTTTCTTCGAACCCTCAGCAACAACAACAAAAGCAGCTTAACCACCTAACGTATCTTTGTGCAGGGATAATAGTGATGATACTATTTTTAAAACAATTTTTAATAATATTGTTTTGAAAAATGGAAAAATATTGGTTTTGAAAATAAATTGGACTTAATTTTGAAAATCACCGGACTTCATTTTATCAAAACTTTAGTCACTTAATCATCGACTACGGTCATCGATTGAGGGGGAGAGTGATTTAAAATAAAATATTTTCAAACAATATTTCATCAATTAAGTCCGTTGGTACAATAATAAGTGGTGATCTAAAGATTTAATGTTATGTCATGGTATGATTTTCTTTAAAATTCAAAGATCTTTCAAAATGAAATTTTTTCTGTTCTTGTTTTATTGTGAAATTGTTTTATTTTACCTAAAAGATCTCTTAAAACTATCATACCTGACACTAACAATCTTTAATGTCTAAAATTGATCCGTATCAATCATTTTTCAAAATTAAATCCAGCCACGTCTTTCCCCAAACTTTTCTAAATGATTTAAATTAGTTGGGATCACAAATCTCAAATGGTTTGATATTTTTGATCGGGGGAGAGATCGTGATTTAAATCTCAAATCTGTTTTAGTCCTTTAAAGGCACTCCTGCCTCCATATGCCAAACGATTTCATTTACATGATGCACATGATTAAGGAGGAGGATTTATCCAAAAACAAGATGAGTATTTAAACCAGGCCACATTTTCTCCCATGTTTTCTAAACCTGATTGAATCACTTGAGATCCAAAATCTCAAAGGGTTTGATATTTTTGATCGAGGGAGAATTTGTGATTTAATTATGAAATCTGATAAATGATGATCGTTTTGATTCAAAGTGCAAGTTCTCTCTAATATGTTCTAAACTCTTTCGTATATCGATGCACATATTGAGGGGGAGCGAATGGTTTCTATTGGCAATCGTGAAAAGTACTTCAAAAACCTCTTGCCTCTATGTGCAAAATGATTTTCAAATATCCAACGCACATATTGAGGGGGAGAATTTACCAAGAAAATCAAATGGCTTTTTCCACGGAAATTGAGATCTAAGAAATTTTTCAAAGACCTCTTGCCTCCATGTGCTAAACAATTTCAAAAAATCATAAGAGCACATGTTGAGGGGAGCATTTCTAAATGATCAAAACAATTAAGGTACAAAATGCTTTGATATTATATCACAAGTACCTTGATTGATTTTCCAAATTATTTTTCAATTGGTTTCGTGAAGGAATGAACTGTACCAAAAGACCGACCATTTTACTTTATGCATGGAGTAATAAGGATGGTGAGGTTAGGTATTAGTTCCCACGATCTGCCAGAACCGGAGGGATCTACCCAGGGACAATCCACTAGATAGTGTAGAGTCCTTAGGTATATTGAAAAAAGTAGAAAAGTGAGAATTGGGAAGAGTACGGACTGAGATAGAGCTAGAACTGGAATAAACCCAACGAGGTTCTAGTTATGAAGTCTCGGTAAGCACTGAAGGGGTTGAAGAATGAAAAATAAATGAATGTAAAAAGGGTGAAAAGAAATAGCCCTCCAATAATTCAACCTTAGGGCAGAAACCGGGTTCAATTCATATGTTACTGGTGGTTACTAAGGTAACACTGGTATTGAAGACAAGACGTCATGGACCCAGTGACGCACTGCACTACAACTTCCCAAGCCACTCAAGTTCCTCTTAAAAGGACTTGTTTCATTCTCACGGGGAACCTACATAATCTATCGAATTTCTATTAGAGTTTGTTGATATTGAAGAAGGAGACCCTCTCCCTAGTCTCCGGCATAGGAACCAAATGTGCACAATTGAGTCTAGAGCCAAGAGATCATCCACAATATCTCATTAGGACACAAAATTAATGAAGACTTGTTGTTTCACACAATGTGGAAAGTAAGAATATATTAAGAGTCCTACGCATTATCCTTGTGGTATTGCCAGAACATCCGAGTGATATGTAAAGTATTCACGATGAAGATGGAAATCCTTCTAGAGCCAACATCAAACAAGCTCTTGGTGGGTGACATGTGAGATCTTTTCTAAAGATCAAACTTGTGACAACTAGATAGAAACGATGGGGCGATTCACTCGTGAATCAACCTTGGTCCAGGAAATGAATTGACGAATACTTTTGGAAAAACCATTCAATGTGCAAATCTTCTTTTCTCTAGCGCATCGAATGTGTATTCATATTTCAAACTTAAAAAGTATCTCTGATTGAAAAAATGCTTTTGGTAAAACCGTTCGATGTGCAAATTTCTTCTTTTCTCTACCACATCGAATGTGTACTCTTTTCAAATACAAAAAGTATTTTTGATTGAAAATTGATATTTCTTATAAAACCTTCGTTGTATTGCAAAACTCTTTCTTCAAGCAATACGCGATTGTTTTCAAATCAATTTTTTGTCAATCAGTGAATCTCAATTCGCTGGTTCACTCACTCTGTGTTGTCTTCTTTGAGACGTTCCGGTTTGAGAACAGCTAGAATAGCTGTGAAACCCTGTCAAGGAGATTCTTAGGAATTCTACCTGATCATAGGTAGTACTTGTACTAATCAACGGGGAGCCGTGGGCCGTGTACCTCAATTCAACGAAAGTGATCAGAGACACTTTCGTGTGTTTTATTGCTAATTGTTGTTTGCAGGTACATTTGGACGGTTGCAGCTGATCAGAATTGAGGAGTCAATCCAAAGCCGCATGCTCACAGCATCCACACTTAATTAAAGAAATCATGACAAGTGCTTATCTACATAACCTGGCTCTGATAGCTGCAAATATCATGAACCAGTAAAGCTTCCGCTACTCTGATGAAAAGATGTCATGATCCAGAAAGTGTGAGCATGTCGGACCAAAATTCACAACATCACATGATGGCAACACAACAAAGGGTGATCCAGAGATTTATTGTGGCTGATGATCTCGATGAAAGCTCGAAGATCATCAAATATGTGGATCAGTTAAAGGCCTCCACTAAAAGTACAAATCAATGCGGACTTTAAAGAATCGCTACTAAAGCACAAAGATTGCGGAATTAAAGAATTGAAGTCTACGAGCTCAAGAACAAAGTCAAGAATAGAATGCTAGGATGCAAAATGTATTTCATGGGGTGACCTCCCTTAGGGGGAGAATGTTAGGAATTGGAAATTCCATGTTAAAGTGTCGGTCACCCCAATTATGGTCTAGCATATGTTAGCTCGTAGACTTGTAGTTATTTACGTTATTTACGTTATTTAGTAGTTTATTAGTTAGTTTGTAGCGTAGATTAGTTTAGTGTAACACCGTGGAGGAAGGACGGGTCTTTACCCACTATATTCCTGATCCACAGTCCGATAGGAGGACGTAGTGTCTGTAAGTATAAATACCCCTTCCAACCTTGGAAGGGGTGGTGCTTCTCATAATCTAAGCTTACACTTTTTTTATATCAAGTCTCTAGCAAGAAACACCCTCTCATCTCTTTCTCTCTCAAATGGCTATCATGTATTTCCATCATCCAAGACCACCCGAATCATCAACACAATAATATTTACGATCCTACACTTTCATATCTTTTACTGAGCATCTTCATTAGCTCCTTAACCACCGCATTTTGGTTCTTTTCTATTATTGGAACGAGTTCATCGAGTTCAGTGATCCCAAAGTCAGTGAATTTTAGGGGATCATGAACCTCGAAATGTCTTTTATCATCCCCCCTGTAGACTTTCATGGCCAGTGGTTTGGATCTGGGGATGATTTTGACATCAGTGATCTTCTCAGGCAGTCTTCTGCTTGACATTGTCCAATTATAATGGTCAATTTTTGCTTTCGTGATGGCTGCAGTTCTTTTGTTCTTTTCTTCCAACTGCTTTTTCATTTCAGCCATTTTTGCTGCCTGAGCATCCTTGAACTTTTGTCCTGCCTGACCCTTTTCAAGCTTCTTAGCATATATTCCAATGTTTTCAACTTCTTCAGCAACTACTTGTACCAGTGCTTCTCTGCTCTTTCTTTCCTCTTCAGCAAGTTTCTTTCTCCTTTCCTCTTTAGCAAGGTATAAACTTAGCTGTTGTGGTGTGAGCAGGTACTCAGTGTTGCCGATCTTAAAGGGTGTCTTCTTAGGCTCAGGTGGTGTCGTCATTATGCCTTTTCCTTTGTCCTGGCCTGAGGAAGATGATGTTGCTACCAGGGGCGGTGTTGTTGTTGTTATTGGTATGATTACTGTCAATGTTGTTGTTGTTGAAGATGTTGGTGGTACTGATGAGATTGGTATTGTTGGGACTGGTGGTGATGAGATTGGTACAGCTTCAGATACTGGTGGTGTTGGCTCCCCCTCAGTGTGAAGAGGAGTTTCTTCAGCAGTATTCTCCCCCTCAACTGTTGTCGGAGCGTCAGTGAGGGCAAGAGTTGGTGTAGGTGCTGAGGGGGACGGAGCTGCTTGACCCTTGAAAGCCTGATAGATTTCAGTGATCATGGCCTTGATATCTGAAGTGTCTGTTTGAATACCAGTGACTTTGGTTTCCAAATTTGCCTGAGAAACTTCCAAAGCAGTCATTCTTGGTCCAAGATTCCAGGCCAAGGAAGAAGATGCTTGAGCCAAAGTTGCCACCTGAGTATTCATAGAGCCCAATGTCGCTTGAAGAGACTGGACTGAAGATTGAAGACCCTGAACATTGGTAGACTTAAGCATTTCGATCAGTTCAGTGAGACTGGAGGATTGTTTCAAGTAAGCCTCAGTAGCCTTCAGCACTTGAGAGTTGAGCGATGGGTCTTCTTTGACAAATTCCCTGATTTCATCTATCTTTGTTCCTACACCCTGAAGGTGCCTGAGAAAGTTGGCCAAGTTGTCATCCAGTCTGTGAAGAGTGTTATACATCAGATCCCTGTGCTCATGAACATTTTCATCAAAGGCTTGTACTTCAGCTTTCAGATCTGCATAACTGGCACCAGCCAGTGTGTTGTTCCCACAATGTTTCAGTGACCCCGGAGTATAGCTTCCTTGAAGCTTTGGTGATCCACTGAACAAGCTGCATCTCTGTGAGTGGAAGAACATTATCAAATCTTTTGAATTCATCAGTGGAGGAAGAGGAGTCGGAGTCATTGTTGTCAGGCTAGAATGGTGATTTAGTATGCTCCTGTGGATCAGGCTGAGGTCTTTGTTCAATTTGAACCTCAGTGTCCACTTCTTCCCCTGCTGATAAAATTTCATCATCACTGTCAGCAAGTTCATCTTTTGCAAAATGACCTCTTTTGTGAAACTTAAAGCATTCAGTGTCCTCATTAGCTTTAGAATTTGAAAAACCTTTGTTTCTTTTTATAAATCTTTGAGAGTTAGCAAGGAGTGCCCTTGTTAGGATCTTAATATTATTGTGTTTGATGATTCAGGTGGCCTTGGATGATGATGATACAAGTATGTCATGTTTTAGAGAGATAAAGAGTGAGAGGGTGTTCTTAGTAGAGACTTGCTTAACAAATTATGAAAGGTTAGATTGAAAGAAGCACCACCCCTTCCATGGATGGAAGGGGTATTTATAGTTACAATGAATACGTCCTCCTATCGGACTGTGGATCAGGCATACAGTGGGTAAAGACCCGTCCTTCCTCCATGGTGTTACACTAAACTAATCTACGCTACAAACTAATTAATAAACTACTAAATAACGTAACAAACGATATGTCTACGAGCTAACTTATGCTAGATAACATTTGGGGTGACCGACTCTTCACTTATGGAATTTCTAATTCCTAACAATCTCCCCCTAAGGGAGGTCACCCCATGATTTACATTTTGAATCCTAGCATTCTATTTTATCTTCTGTTCTGAGCTCGTAGACTTTAATTCTTCAACATCTGCATCTTTGTGCTTTAGCAGTGATTCTTCAAAGTCCGCATTTATTTGTACTTTTAGTGGAGGCCTTTAACTGATCCACATCTTTGATGATCTTCGAGCTTTCTTTGAGATCATCAGCCACAATAAATCTATGGATCACCCATTGTAGTGTTGCCTTCATGTGATGTTGTGACTTTCGGACCAACATGCTCACACTTTTGGATCATGACATCTTTTCATCAGAGTAGCGGAAGCTTTACTGGTTCATGATATTTGCAGCTATCAGAGCCAGGTTATGTAGATAAGCACTTGTCATGATTTCTTTAATTAAGTGTGGATGTTGTGAGCATGCGGCTTTGGATTGACTCCTCAATTTTGATCAGTTGTAACCGTCCAAATGTATCTGCAAACAACAGTTAGCAATAAAACACACGAAAGTGTCTTTGATCACTTTCGTTGAATTGAGGTACACGGCCCACGGTTCCCCGTTGATCAGTACAAGTACTGCCTGTGATCAGGTAGAATTCCTAAGAATCTCCTTGACAGGGTTTCGCAGCTGTTCTAGTTGTTCTCAAACCGGAACGTCTCAAAGAAGACAACACGGAGTGAGTAAACCAGCGAATTGAGATTCACTGATTGATGAAAAATTGATTTGAAAACAATCTCGTATTGCTTAGAAGAAAGATTTTTGCAATACGACGAAGGTTTTATAAGAAAGATAAATTTTCAATCATAAATACTTTTTGTATTTTAAAAGAGTACACATTCGATGTGCTAGAGAAAAGAAGAGATTCGCACATCGAACGGTTTTTCCAAAAGTATTTTTTCAATCAGAGATACTTTTTGAATTTGAAAATGAATACACATTCGATGTGCTAGAGAAAAGAAGATTTGCACATCGAACGGTTTTTCCAAAAGTATTCGTCAATTCATTTCCTAGACCAAGGTTGATTCAAGAATGAATCGCCCCATTGTTTCTATCCATTTGTCATAAGCTTGATCTATTAGATAGATCTCACATGTCACCCACCAAGAGCTTGTTTGATGTTGGCTCTAGAAGGATTTCCATCTTCATCGTGAATACTTTTACATATCACTCGGATGTTCTGGCAATACCACAAGGATAATGCGTAGGACTCTTAATATATTCTTACTTTCCACATTGTGTGAAACAACAAGTCTTCATTAATTTTGTGTCCTAATGAGATATTATGGATGATCTCTTGGCTCTAGACTCAATTGTGCACATTTGGTTCCTATGCCGGAGACTAGGGAGAGGGTCTCCTTCTTCAATATCAACAATCTGTAAGAGAAAGTCGATAGATAATGTAGGTTCCCCGTGAGAATGAAACAAGTCCTTTTAAGAGGAACTTGAGTAGCTTGGGAAGTTTAGTGCAGTGCGTCACTGGGTCCATGACGTCTTGTCTTCAATACTAGTGTTACCTTAGTAACCACCAGTAGCATATGTATTGAACCCGGTTACTACCCTAAGGTTGAATTATTGGAGGGCTATTTCTTTTCACCCTTTTTCACATTCATTTCTTTTTCATTCTTCAACCCCTTCAGTTCTTACCGAGACTTCATAACTAGAACCTTGTTGGGTTTATTCCAGTTCTAGCTCTTTCTCAGTCCGCACTCTTCCCATATCTCACTTTTCTCCTTTTTTCATCATACCTAAGGACTCTACACTATCTAGTGGATTGTCCCTGGGTAGATCCCTCCGGCTCTGGCGGGATCGTGGGAACTAATACCTAACCTAACCATCCTTATAACACCATGCATAAAGTAAAATGGTCTGTCTTTTGGTATAGTTCATTCTTCCTTGAAACCAATTGAATAATCATTTGGAAAAATCAATCAAGGTACATGTGATATAATATCAAAGCATTTTGTACCTTAATTGTTTTGATCTTTTAGAAATGCTCCCCCTCAACATGTGCATATGATTTTATAAATTGTTTAGCACATGGAGGCAAGAGTTCTTTTGAAATAAATTCTTGATCACAATTTCCATGGAAAAAGCCATTTGATTTTCTTAGTAAATTCTCCCCCTCAATATGTGCGTTGGATATTTGAAAATCATTTTGCACATAGAGGCAAGAGGTTTTTGAAGTACTTCCACGATTACACAAGCCATTAAGAAACCATTTAGAAAATCAATCAAGGTACTTTAGGTTGAAGCATATAAATCTTTGTACCATGAAAGTTTGTTTTCTTTTGAAATGCTCCCCCTCAATATATGCTTCGAGATTCAAAAGTGTTTAGCACATATGGGAGAGCAACCTGCACTTTTGAATCAAATCGATCATCATTTATCAAATTTCATTATTAAATCACAAATTCTCCCCCGATCAAAAATATCAAACCCTTTGAGATTTTGGATCCCAAGTGATTTAATAAGGTTTAGAGAACATGGGAGAATATGTGCCTGATTTAAAAACTCTTCTGGTTTATGGTTAAATGCTCCTCCACAATCATGTGCATTATGTATTTCAAAATCGTTTGGCACATGAAGGAAGGAGTGCTTTAGAAACAATCACCCTTTTAAAAACCGATTTGAGAATTAAATCACGATCTCTCCCCCCATCAAAAATTTCAAACCAATTGAGATTTTGGATCCCGATTGATTTAAATCATTTAGAAAATTTTAGGGGAAAGACGTGGGAAGATTTAATTTTTAAAAAATGACGGATAAGGACCAATTATAGACATTAAAGATTGTTAGTGTCAGGTATGATAGTTTTAAGAGATCCTTAAGTAAAATAAAACAATTTCACAATCAAACAAGAACAGAAAAAAAAATCATTTTGAAAGATCTTTGAGTTTTAAAGAGAATCATACCATGACATAACATTAAATATTTAGATCACCCCTTTAATTCGTACAATCCGGACTTGATAGATGAAATATCGTTTGAAAATAATTTATTTAAAATCACTCTCCCCCTCAATCGATGACCGTAGTCGATGATTGAGTGACTTAAGTTTTGATAAAATGAAGTCCGGTGATTTTCAAAATTAAGTCCAATTAATTTTCAAAACAATATTTTCCATTTTCAAAACACTTTAAAAATGGAATCCTGCACAAAGATACGTTAGGTGGTTGAGAAGCTTATGTTGTTGCTGTAGGGCTGGAAGAAAACCGTCTGCTGATGCAGTGAGACTTCTTACGTTGCATTTTTCATGCCAACTGAGGTCAAATTAAGCTCCGTTTCTTCATTTGATGATGAAGAAAACCATCTGCAGAAGCAATGAGACTTCTTACGTTGCATTTTTTCATGCCAACTGAGGTCAAATTAAGCTCCATTTCTTCATTTGATGATGAAGAAAACCATCTGCAGATGCAGTGAGACCTCTTACGTTGCATTTCATGCCAACTCTCCATAGAAGTCAAATTAAGCTCCGTTTCTTCATATGTCAACCCAAGATATAGTTACCCTTTCCTTTCGGCATCCAATCATATTCATTTGTGGGATCCGGATCGGGAACATTCTTATATACCAGTATACCTGCATATGTTAGTAGACATACAAACAGATATATGGTGGTCGACATCACCCAAACAGCAATCGACTAATAAAAGTCAATTCAACATTTCCATCAGATCACATAAGGTATGGGATTTATGTGTTTATCAAACTCTAATCATCTAATCCTAAAAATCATATCCTAAATTCCTAGTCCTTCGACATAGGCAAATATCATTTTTAATTAAGCACATAGGGTAATTAGATAAGTCCGATAGATGATATAAATTTGAAAAACATTCTCCCCCTCAATCAATGACTCATTTCATAAAAAGTTTTAAAAGCGCTGTAGTCATTGATTGAGTTTGCAAATTTTATGAAAACTCTGAAACTGATTGTTTTTAAAGCAACTCATTTACCACCATTTTGTTAAAACAAATATTTTTCTGAAGAATTTTTGAAGGAAAAATATTTGAGTAGGAACAGCAGTCCTTTGACATACTTTCCTCATTTTGTTTTAGGATACGTGCACGAAATATTTTGAAAATAGGTTTAGCGCAACACTTTCCTTCCTTGAAGAGCGGGTTGCTATCGGAAATAATAGCAAGCCATGGTTTAAGCGCGGGTCACAGTCTGAAATAACTGCAAGCCATTATTTGAAGCCCGGGTTACAGTCTGAAATAACTGTAAGCCATATTTTTTAGACATGTTTTGGAAAAGAATATTTACACCTCCTGCTCGAACTTCATCTATGGTCCCGTGCCATTATTGAATGACATTTCTAAGACCGCAGATGTTATCGATACCAGAAGACATGTCTAGAGAAAACATATTTTTGGTCTTTTTCAAATTTTCTGATTTTTATGGATTTTTGTTGGTTTTATATTTTTGTATTTGGTTTTTGATAAATATTTACACAGATAGAGTAGATGATATAGTATAAGAAGATGATGATACGAGTACCGAGATAAGGATATCGAGCAGCCCCGTTGTAGAAGATAGAAGTCATCATCTCTTAAACATTCACCACCAAAGCTTCCAAGGCTCTTGAATCGAAGATTGAAATCGAGCCATTAGAAAGTGAGACTTTGGTAGCTTCCCCCCAAACCGAAAATCCATTAGATGAGCAGATTCGAAGCTCTATTTCAAGCTTGCTTTTAAGAATGATAATCGAGATTCTCCGTTCAAGGTTATACCATCCAATAGAAGAACAGCAACGTATCATCCCACTCATAAATAATCTTCTCAAATTTCATAACCACTGAAGTCTGAAGCGATCCATACTAAAAAGTTGTCAAAAATCACTTCCCCCAAGTAGACGAATTGATGCAGTCAGTCTTCTTAGACTAGAGCTCACGAACCCGAATACACATATACCCGAAGACAGAAACTTATACCATCGAAATAGAAGATTAAGTCCGATAGCCAAAGAATAACCCCGATGTATACTTTTCTCTCCCCTGATGATAGTGTATGAAGCTCACGAACCCGAAGTACCCGAATGCCCAAAGAGAGAATAACTGATAACATTGAAGAAGCATGCTGAATCACTGATTATCTCAGCGGATGACAATCTCTGCGGATGTCAACTCCGGAATAAGTGATTATATCTCTGAATCACTGATTAAGCCCTCAAGTAAAACAGCTCAACATCCCCAATGTACACAATCTCTCACCCCTGATGATTGTGATAACATCACAATCATCACACACTTGTGTACCTCTTTCATCTTCAGAAACTAACTCTTCCATCTCTTCCCCCACATAGTTGGAATAAGAACACTAAACGCCATGAGTCAAACCTTGAGTTTCTCTGCGGTAATGACATTTGTCTTCTCGGGATTTCTTCAATCACTTAGAAGTATTAAGTTCATCAAGTTTACTCGCGTTTAGATGCGTGTCTCCTTCCCCCTTGCTGGTTTTGATACTTCAGAATCAGCAAAACATTATAAGCCCAAATACTTGAAATCTGATGAGAAGATCGCTTGAAGTCTTTGTGAGAATCAACTTGCTGAAGAATGTGAGCAAGTCTAATTAGGGATTAAATCTGGCTTTTCACTCTCCCCCAATTAGTGCTCTCCCCTAAACCGAAAATCTTTTAATAAATGCCCAAAATAAGAAGAAGTCTTTTGATAATCAAATGCAACTCGTCTTTAGTCTTCTAACACGCAGCAGAAAGTGTAGAATAGACTGTAGACTTGACCTTCTTCAAGATTGTCCAGTTGGGGAATAGAAACTCAACATCTTCAACTCACCAAATGCATTCCCGTTAACATACAAATAGCAAATCCCCTTAACTCAAATCCCTCCCAATCAAACAAGAACAGAAAGATGTTCATTAAGGAAATCAGCCCAGCAACTGGAAGCACTTTGTCATTAATCAAATCAGCCCGTGTGAAGATGTTAACCAACGGCTCTTAGAAGAAAACTCCATGTGGAGATGACCCGATAAGAAGAAGATCGGTTCTTACATGAGTTTGGAGCCGTTTGACCATTTATTCTCAGATAACAATCAACCATGCAGTCAATTCACACTTCTTCTCCCCCTCAAGAATTGCATACGGAGTTGCCATTCTTGATTAAATAAGTGAAAATCATCCAAAAGTGTTCAATTCACACTTCTCCCCCGCAAAATTTAGCACATGATGTCGCCATCTTCATTATAATTGAGCAAGTGGAATAAGAAAACAATCAATAGTAGTCCGGTTCACTTGATAACTGAAAGCGCTTGGAAAAAGTATGAAGCATGTTGATGAGAATGGTCATAATTGAGAAGATTTCTCTTCTTCAGAAGATAAAGCGCACTGAAGCGTACACTTTTCTTTTCTTTAGAGTACGAGGCATGAACTGCTGTGTTCATACATCATCATCTCTCTTTTTTCAGCTCTCTTGGCAAAACTTGTAATCAACCCCATTATCATTCAGTAGGCTCTTTGTCGTGACAGCTGATGGAGAAAACCCAATATGATGAATTTGACCCTGAAGTAAAACAACCCGAACTCGTGACTTAAACTTGCACATATGTAACAAAGAGCAGTGCCGAGACTTCATCGTCCATTGAATCTCTAAGTACTCTATACTCTTCATCCAACCAACCATCAAGTATAAGACGTACATCACCTCTTGAAAATCTACAATTGAATGTGACACTGAGCACTACAACGTAACTCCTTAAAGTGATAGTTATTTTGTGGTGGTAAGAGCCCAATTCCCCCAAGTGGTAAAAGAAAAGGTAAAAGACACCCAACAATAACTAGATTTCCAAGTCTTCGTTTTTGATAATAAGCTCGAACAAGGATCTTGAAGAATCTTCATCCAACCATCCCTGATACCTTCAGATACTAAGTACACTTGCCCGTGATATTTCACTTCAACCTCAAATAAATAATAGTGAATTAACCCCGTTGTCACATCTTCTGGTTAAAAGCCCAACTCTAGCCTCCTTTGAAGTTTTAAGTGAACTCTGATAATGGTTTCATCCCGACCATGGTTAAAAGCACATAACCCCGTAAAACCATGTAATAACCAAAATGCCATGACGATATCCAATCACACATCCAATTCATGAAGTGCACCCTTTTATCTCTTCTTTAAAACAGAAACCGTAGCACCAGCATCAAAAGAGATCTCGAAATACACTTTCCTTTCTCCAAGGTGGTTCCATCATTACGGGATTTTACAACTCTATGGTTTAAACTGAGAAATAGTATCTTTCGCGAGATTTTACAAAACCAAGAATAAACCGTAAGATAGATCCGGAAATGCACTTTACAATTACTAGGATGTTTCCACTGTCACAGGATTTTACAAGTCTATGATTTAAACCGAGAAATAGATTCTTTCGCGGGATTTTACAAAATCAAGACAAAACCATAAACAATGTCAGCTTGAATGTGTTATGACAACTTCGGATTCAGTGAATATATTTTTTAGGGAATCATGCAGCGGTTCATTATCCAATATCAACAATATCATCAACCATCCAATAAACACTTTGGTAAGTACATCAATCACGCATTCTGTCGGCTATTGCAGTGACAACATGGTGAAGTAAACCCGATATGCCAAACTTGATCATGAAGTGAAATTCCCCAGATTTGTTACTTAAACTTGTACTAATCCTCGTGAAAAAGAAATGGTGTACCCAATGTACCAAACCTCTTGACATATCCTCAACTGCGTGAGACACCGAAGTGATAGCTACTTTGTGGGTAAAGCGAGAAAGAATCACAACCGTAACTAAATAGCCAAGTCTTTATCACACTCTATAAATGCCCAAACAAGTCATCTTCGCGGAAGGGTAGAAAGAAAGAAGACGAAAATAAGTAAACGCGTCCGGAAAACGTCACTTCAAAACCAAATAAGAAATACCGTCCAAACAACCCCGTAGTTAACATTTTCAATAAACACTTTAGGCCGTGACATAATATTCTTTGTGAAAATGTATATACCAAATTTTCAAACTGCATATTGCAACCACTCTCATCATCATACTAAGTCTCTTCAACAAATCTCAGTTAGTCCAATTTTCACAAAAATTCCAATCTCATAAAATCTCATAAATCGTATCTCAACCATGAGAAGCCCATCTTTTAATCATTCAATGCCCATTTTTGATACACAGAAATTTAATCCATACCAAAAGTAGTACCATTCATCACTAAGTTCATAAAAATCATTAATCACATTCGATCAAGAGTCCGAATCCACCTCATCCATCCACAAAATACATTCGGATAGCAAGTTGATGTTACTTAACATTTTCATGTTAGCTTTTAAGTCCAAGAGACCAACTTAACTTTGTAATTTTGACAATCTTTTCCAAGACTACTATAAATGATAGATTAATGGTCTCCCCAATTAGTCTTAGGTCCATAAGTCCCAATTGGCTCAAGTAATATCACACGTTTATACCCATTCCGTTCAATACCATGTGAGATGAAATAAAGAAATGGCCCAAAACCAGTCCACTAACATCTTCGGCCCATGAACTCAACATACACCGGATCCAAATCCACCTCCTCACCCTAATATTTCGGAGTATATAACATACTTACTTCTCACATTTTAACCCTAATCCCAAATATCACACAACTCAACCCTAATCACACTCTCAAAAACAATCCCCCCCACCTTCACACATCTGCTTCTCACTCCTAAATAATCTCACAAACCCTAATTAATCTCAAAGAAAAACAGTCCGCCTCTTTCATTTCCTCCTAATATATCGACACCAAAATCATAATCATTACAAATCACCCCTAACGGTTCACTCCCACCTCAGAAGTTTTAACCCAACCGAATAAGCAGTTTCATCCTTCATGAAATACAAGACAACTTCGCCACAGGGATGAGATGAGGGACATGAATCGTCAAAGCTACAGGGATGGATTTAGTGCTTAGACACGGCTTCAAGGTAGGTTTTAATTTCATGTTTGTTTTGTTTTCATCGAGCAAAGGACTGAATACAACACATATTGTTGTTGTTCTTTCTTTAAAAAGTTCGTATATAAATAAGAAGTTTATTCTTCGAACAAGAATCGATGATGAAACTCTATTACGTGATAAAGGCCATTGGTCTCCATGTACATAAGGGTACCACGAACATAGAAATCTGAGATTCATTTTATATGGTGAGTTAATCATTTAGTTTAGAGTCATGATCGAGATGAAGTGATAGGATAGATTTGGTTGGAAGTAGTTGGAGTTGGTTTGTCGAGGCTGTGAGGGCTGTGAGGATTGAAATGAATCAGTTTGATATTGTTTTGAGCATCATTTGTTTAGTTTGTTTCGAGTCTTGGTTTTGAGATGTGGTCGTGGTCTTGTTCAAGTTTCAGTTGATGTTGTATCGATGAGTTTTGAAACTGATGTTGAGTTTAATGGTAATATGTATTGGTGATAGGTATTTTGGTCTTGTGGTTGTGGTCAAAGTTTTCTCATTCTTCATTTCTGTTAAGTCGCTACATCTTTTTTAGTCAAGTCGCTACCTCCTTTGAGTCAAGACGCTATATATATTTTTTTTTCATTACAAACCGCTACTTGTTAAATAACAAGTCGCCACATCATTTTCAAGTCGCTACATCTTTTTCAAAACACAACTCGCTACTTCATTTTCATCACAACTCGCTACTTGTAAAGACAAGTCGCTTAGAAGGACTGAATAATGACAAGTCGCTACATCTTGACTCAAGTCGCTATAAGGAACATACCAACTCGTTTATATGAATTTGACAAAGCAGTTTTGTACTTTCCAATAAAACAGGAAGCGCCTCCAAGAAAGTTCATCATAATGACCAGTATTATCACAAACCAGAAAAAACAACTTTTGAATACCCATTTTGACCATTGTTTGGACCTTAAAACCTGGCCATATGACCATATGACACAACAGATAATAGACTGAGACATATTGTTAAAGACCAGATACAGGATACTTAAAAAGTTGTTTAAAAAACTGATGTTACTTAAAAGTAGGAAAACAAAATTTTCGACACACAAAATTGGTACACAATCAGTTTTAAAAACAAGTATCAAAAACCAACAAACAAAGTAACCATGGAACTAAACCACACAAATCAACACAACACAAAAAAACCCATGGTTCTTGATACCAATTGTTAGGATCTTAATATTATTGTGTTTGATGATTCAGGTGGCCTTGGATGATGATGATACAAGTATGCCATGTTTTAGAGAGAGAAAGAGTGAGAGGGTGTTCTTGGTAGAGACTTGCTTAACAAATTATGAAAGGTTAGATTGAAAGAAGCACCACCCCTTCCATGGATGGAAGGGGTATTTATAGTTACAATGAATACGTCCTCCTATCGGACTGTGGATCAGGCATACAGTGGGTAAAGACCCATCCTTCCTCCACGGTGTTACACTAAACTAATCTACGCTACAAACTAACTAATAAACTACTAAATAACGTAACAAACGATATGTCTACGAGCTAACTTATGCTAGATAACATTTGGGGTGACCGACTCTTCACTTATGGAATTTCTAATTCCTAACAGCCCTTTCCTGAAATTCAATGTTCAGGTCATTTAGGTACTCCTCACTTGATCTCTCATCAGGCTCATCATCTGAATTTTTTTGAAAATCTTGAACAACATTGTTAGAATAGAAAGCAGTTGATATTGGTGATGAGGTGGTGGTCAGGGACTTCTTGACTTCCTGAGACTTTTTTAAGTCAGGGTATCGTCTGTTGATGAGGTTTTTCTCATAGACAAATTTCCCATAAATTTCAGGAAGCTCAAGATTCTAGATATGATTAGCATTCCTAAGTCCCTGAGAGAAATTCAACCACTTCTTAGGGAGACTATTGACAAAGCCAACATTGATTTCATGTTTGGACAACTTAACACCATCATTTGACAGTTCATTTAAAAGAGTTTTGTAACGGGTGTAAGTTTGAGAGAGAGTTTCCGAGTCCTTAGCCCTGAAGGTATTATACTCAAGTTTCAGGTCCATAATCTTGTTTTCCTTAGTATCAGAAGGACCTTCATGACTATGAACCAGGTCATCCCAGGTTTTTTTGGCCATACTACAGCTTATAACTGACTCCATAATATCGTCAGGAAGACAAGATATTATGATACTTTTGAGCCTTTGATCCTGGTTGACCACTCTTCTCTCATCCTGAGTCCACTGAGCTTCAGGTTTAGGCAAACCTTCAGCCGTCTTGGGATAAATGGACCTTCATTTATACACTTGATATAATAATGTTCCATCCCAATTAAATAGCAAAGCATATGCTTTTTCCATTTGTTGAATTTACCAACTTCAAGTCTGGGGGCAACAGCTGAATAAGCTCCACCCTTTTTATCGACTAGTTGGGGTACATCAATTTCAGCCATTTTACGATCCTGATTTAAAAACGTTTAGAGCGGCTTAAAAATAGTTTTATAACCAGCCTTGCTCTGATACCACTTGTTGTTCCCTATTCACTATAGTATAAAAACAGTTTAAGTAAAGTAAACAAAACTAATAGTGAATCAATGACTGAAAAGATATAAATAAAACACAAGAGTAATTTTCAACGTCATATTCTTATTATAAATGAATCAGAAGAATATGTTACCCTAGTACTTGCGGAACAGTACTAGGGATTGAAATGACAAAGTGTTTGCAACTCCTCTCTAAGCTCAGGCTAAGTCTGAGCACAACTACAAGTACCCACTGAGCTATCTCAGGGATTAAGTTGTATTTGGAGGAGTGAAAGATGGCTTGCGTGTATGTGTGTTTTTACAATTCACAAGCTTAACCTTTCACTCCATCTCTTATGCTATTTATACAAGTGTGAGTTTTAACTCTTTCCTAAGTGACAAACTGACAATATTGCAGAAGACAAAATACTGATGTATTTTGTCTCTGTTTACAAAGACTATATTAGGTAAAAGGACCAAGTCACTTTCTTCATGTCAGTACTGATGCTGAGCCTTTTAGGGAAGGTTGACTTCTTGAAGATAAGTACTCCGTCTTTATCGCTTCAAGCATAACCGTTTTTGTCCCGCCCATTCTTCAGTCTTCATAGTCTTCAGTCTTCAGTGTTTGTAGTTGGAGAGAAGTTTGAGGGATTCAGTAAGTTATTGTCATCACGTACTGAATCCACCATCTTCTTCTTGACTCAGTCTTCACTATTTAAGTTCCGCCTTACTGAGTGGAGAGATTTCTTCTATGTCTCTTACTGAGCGTCCTGAAGATGGCTCACTGAGAGACTATGCACTCAGTGACCTGTTAGTGTTTAACGGTCTAAGCACTTAGGTTATTTTCTATTCAAATCCTAGATTAAGGGGTTTGGGTATTTACTGAACCCAACACTTTGCCTTCAAATCCATTTCCCACTAGATTCTTCTAATTCCAATTCACTCCTAGACTGCATTCTAACATCATCAATGATTCCCACATCCTCAAATTGCTCTTAATTTGCTTTCAAAGCTTCTAATCATCACATGTTCATATTGCTTAGAACTTAACAATCTCAACTTCAATTCTCAATTACTTGTTCTAATCAACAATGTGGCATCTAAAATTCATTAAAAACGCATCATCTACTAACTAGGAATCATCAATTGCAACTTAATTTGATTCAATGGCACAACCTAATTAAATCCGAAAATTCAATCATCTAATACTCATTCCATGTTGAATCAATCACTACAATTCTTTTTGCAATGCATTCCTATATCAATTACCCACTTAATCCTAAAAGATTACAACTTAATTCGAATTCTAGCAAAAACCCCCAAATTAGTGACCTAATTTGTAATTCGAATCAAATACTCTAATTAAACCTTAATTAAGTTAATTGATTGCAGATGCTTACTTGCTTAGGTGTCATGATGATCTTCTACAACTTTTACAATCTTCAAGATTAGTGTGTGTGTGTGTGTTTTTCTGGCAAAATGAATTTTTGGTATATATACTTGCATGCAACCGTTTCAGTCATGGACACAACCGTTTCGGTTTGCATTTTTGCAGAATTTTGCCTTTTTCACTTTACTTGGGCATTTTACCTTCCAAGCAACAATCGTTTACTCAAAAATCCGATTAAAGATGCACACAACATTCATCCAACCATTTGGAAATTTCAACAACATCTAATCTCAAAAACTAAATCATCATACTTATACTCATAACTTAAACTAAAACTCAAAATGCATTGATAAAATAACTTCAAATCAAAATAATAAGAGAAAATAAAAATGAAAAATAAGAAATCCTAAATGCATAAAAATAAAAGTACATCACAAAGATGAAAACCAAGAAAACAATTGCTTGTTATAATGATATTGTGCTTCTCCTTATTACTCCTCAAAATACTCATGCCTTAAGATGTCCTCACTTAGAAATTTCCCGGTCAATTCACGGTGTGTTTCGTGAGTTTTGAATTTCCTTACAAATCTTCTCCCATCCGGGCATAGTATATCAAATTTGACGTGCCATTCCCCGTCTCCATCCTCTCTTTTGTAAACACTTGACCCCTCGGGTCCCCATTCCAAGTTTTTGAGTTGAACCGGTAGAGAACCTAAGAAATCTGTGAGTTTCTTGTAAACAAGGATGTTTTTGAATGGATTGTAGAATGCCTCCACCGCTAGTGCGCGTTCCATCTCATCCTCAATATCAAAGTATGGTGGAGCTAGTGGTCCATACATCGGGTTTCCATGGACATCACGTCCAATTTCAAAACAAGTCAAGTCCTCTAACCCATCAAACAATTCTAAATCCTCCATGAATTCCAACACTGGTACCCTCGGCTTGGGATAATAGGTTTGTTTTGAGATCCCATCATCGATTGTCATCGTACCCCTCCCCATATCTATGATTGCACCACATGTGCGTAGGAACGGTCTTCCAAGTATAAGAGGTAGACTCTTATCAATCGGGATGTCTAGGACTAGAAAATCAGCCAAATAGGGTTGATAGCCAATTTGCACCCTTACGTTTTTCACCTCCCCCATCGCCTTTGCTTGGGAATTATCCGCCATGGTTAGTTTGGAGTGATTTGGTTATGGTTTACTTAGGCCCAACGTCTTAAATAATGGATAGGGCATAACATTGACGCTTGAACCCGTATCTGCTAAAGCATATACTGGAGTGGTTCCGTTAACTTTAATAGGCAAAACGAATTCCCCGGATCACTCTCCTTACGTGGCATACCCTTAAACAAGATCCTATCTCTATCCTCCTCCGATAGATCTTTATCCTCCAACCTTGATCTTGCTAACATAACCGCGTCTAGTTTCTTGTGGTATAGAACATAATCTTGTAGTACCTCAATTACCGGCTTTTTCTCATTAAGTTCGAGAAATTTTTGTTCAAGGTTTTCTAAGATGGCTTCTTTTTGGTCTTGGGTTAAAGGTTTGAAGGTGTTTAGTGTATTAGGTGGTAAAGGTGTGTAATCATGGTTTTTGTTGGTGGATGTGGTAGGAGTTAATTTGTTGGATAAGGTTTTCTTTCTATTAGCTTTCCCCATCTTTACGATTTCCACATTCTCCTTCTCCATGTTAGCACATAACTCCACAAGCATTTCATTCACTCCCTTCTCCTCTTCCAAGTCGGTAATGTTGATTCTCATCTCCCCTAAAGCAAAATCCACTTGACATTTGGTAGTCACAATAAAATCTCGCCCAAAGCATACGTCGGGCTCATCAGCGTTTCCTTCTTCCAAGACAACAAAATTTTCTTCGAAAATATGACCATGAATGTTAACCTTAAGATTCTTAACCATTCTTCTCCCGTAAGCCTCATAATCCAAACGAACGTGGCCAATTTCATCAAGAACTTTGTCCACAATATAATTTTCACCATAGGCCATGTTTAGTTGAGCGTCCCTCGCACTCACCCCTTCGACACTACAAGGTGTACCGAACCTCATAAGTGGTGAATCATACTCCGTTAGTGGTGCTTGCGTGAATACCACAACTCTACTCTTCTTAGGAAGTTGAACCTTGTTCTCTCCCATTTCTTCCACACATTCCAAATCCATAGCGAACTCCTTCTTAGTCTCTTCCAAAATATTCTCAATCTTCTCCAACGAGTTTCCGGTGTCCTTAAACATCTCATCTAAGTTACGCAGGTACTCCGAAATTCAGCTTAAACTATCCATAACAACTATCTAACAAAACAAAACAAAACCAAAGACAAACATCCAAATCATTAGCGTTAGAGTTAGTAAAAATCAAAACAAACTACAGAAACATATACTAAACAAGTAAAGATACTTATTAAGACTAAAAACACAAGCTAAAACTCAAAATATAAAAACTAGAAAAAATTTACCGAGAGCTCCAACCGGATCGGTTGGCCCTCCAACCGATTCGGTTGGTGGTAAGCTTCCAGACCAAAAACTTCCAACCGATCCGGTTGCGGGTTGCAACTGAACGGTTGGAATGATTTTCCAAATTTTTTTTTTAAATAATAATTAATTGAACCTGTTAATTATAAATTAATTAAAGACCATTAATTGTACTTAAACTCTTAATTAAATGTGTCTACTCATTATCCTAATTAATTAAAAATATTAGTTAAGCTAATTAAAAACTATATTAACTAAATGAACTTAACTAATCATTAAGACTTCTAAACTCTTAAAAGCTGAAAATTAACTAAGCTAATTACTACAATAAAGACAAGATTAATTAAAAAGTAAATAAAACTAAAAATAACTAAAAATCAAAAATCTAAAAATTACTAAAACAAGCATAAACAATCTATAAGACAATCTATAAAAATCAAAAATGACAAGAAACAAACTATAAACTATAACACAAAACAGTAGATAAACTAAAAACTACAAAAATCAAAAATTAAACTTTTTCGAGAGCACTAACCGGTTCGGTTGCTCGCGCAACCGATTCGGTTAGCCTCTAAAACTTTTTTTTTTTTTTTTTTATTTATCAATATGAAATCTAATTTAAATATTATCAATTTTACAGAATCGAAACAAGATAAAAAATACTTAAAAATCCCCGGCAGCGGCGCCAAAAACTTGGTGTGCTTTCCGTGTGCAAGTTTTAAAAATTTATAAACACAAATTATCCGGTTATCACTATAAACACATACGAGCAAGTATACTCGTTCGCGATAGCAAAGGTGGGTAAGTCGAGATCGTCCCAAGAGATTTTTCTTTTGAAATTGTTTTAAAAGATTGGTAACAAGAAAGCTTTGTCAAGGCTCTCTCAAAAGATTATGGTTTTAATGAAAATCAATATTAAGAAACATATACTTGCGTGTAGTCTATAGGCAATCATAGTAAGTATTCATGAAGGCTTGGTGTAAACTCTTGATGTGATTATCCTTTAGAAAATCCTGTAGTTTATGTTTTTTAAAATCATTTTAAGAACAATAACATATAGGTAATCCTTTCGGTCCTTATCCTAATGATTATCCTTTAGAAAATCCATTTGTTTGTAAAATGTTCTTATTAAACTCGTTCCTACGAATCTTTCGACCTTTCGTGATGAAAAATGTTTTTAGTCTTGTTTCAATAAGTAAACATGGTGGTTGTCAATCACCATATCCCTATACTAGTTTGTCACTTAACTTTTTGGAATAAAACACAAGAGAAATCCTTTCGGTCCTTTTTCTTAAAACATGTTTTACCGACAAATCAAACAAGACTAGTAGTTTTCCAACAAACTCATTTAAACAAGATCATATACATGCATCACATATGAGAACACTAGTATGATTTCCTACATCCTTACACACAAGTATATTCAAGAACTACTCCATGATAATTATAACAAAACACAAGTAATAACCAAGTAATTCAAATAACTCAAGAGAATAAAAATTCATAACATGTTCCATAGAATACCTAAACTTTTGGATTACAAGAATTAGAATTGTGGTTTATAGCAACCACACGCCTCCAATCGCTTAGCTTAACCGTATAACTCCGAATGATCAAACAATGGATGAGAATTCGTCTCTCCAACCTCCTGGACGTTTTACAGCAGTAACCAATTTTTTGGGATGAATAAAATGGGTTGGTAATAGCTTTGATGTAACTATTACACTTTGGGTTGTGTCACACCTAGACTACTAAGTCTAGGTTCATTATATAGCTAGAGAACCATAACTATCTGTCTAAAAACGTTCTCTACAAGTAAATAACAGGAAATGATCGGCCTCCAATGATTATGGGGAGTTAAGGCAACATTAAATGACAATTTGTGTAACTCCAGTCCAGGCAACCGGATCGGTTGCGCCTTGTTCACTCGCCCAACCGGATCGGTTGCGGGCTCCAACCGAACGGTTGGGCGCCTCTTGTACCTCCAGTTTTGACTTTTGTTGACTTTTCTTGATTTGCGCATTTTTCTTTGTTTTCGCTGATGATTTTCAAGACGAAACTTGATCTTTACTTGCTGTAGATACTTAGAAATCATTGCGCTTCCTAATCATTGAGTCCAAGAGCTTCCTTACTTGACTTCCTTCCTCGGGAATTCTCCAAATGTGCATGAAAACTTCATTTCTTCATCTTTTGCGATACCTGGCTACATTCACATACACAATACGCATCTTTTGCACTTTTGCAACAGTTATGAGTAAATATAGCCAATTATCATACACAAAACCAACAATAACGCTACTAAAAACATGTTCATTTTGAGCGTTATCACTTAGCATAGGTTGCTAGAGATCCCCGTCACCCCAAAGGGTAGTGCCTTTGATTTCGGGTCGGAATCTATGTCTAATAGAGATTATAAGTTCACTTGCAAACTTAGAAATCTAAGTTTTCACGTTAGAGAGTTGATTTTACATTGTCATTCAAATTAATGTTTTCCACATAACACTTTGTAATTCTTTGATTCTTATCAATAAAGAATTTGTTGAAAAGATATATTTTGTGTTATAACCGAAATTGATCTAAACTAGTGTTTTATTTTAATCAAAATTATTTGGGACAAACACATCTTTTATGTCTAATATCGTTCATGTCCGATGGTTTCTAGACGAATACATCCAAGATGTTTGCTAATAGCTGTACCAGTTGGTTCTAAATTCGGTGTGTGATGTTGACTCCGATTGTGATGGGTTGATCTAGGTATTCAGGGTGTATGATGACTTTCACTTGTTTGGGATTGTCTCACAGAATAGGCTCCCACGCGATCTCCCTGATATTGCTCTCTTCCATCGCGGCCGTTAGGCTTGTGTCCTTTCCAGGGTAGTTGCTTTTTACGGTAGCGACTTCTCTTGTTGTAAATTCTATCAAAGACCTGATAGTTGAAACTTTCATGTTAAGCTTCTAAAGTGCTATTCTTCCAAGTATGACATTGTACTTGGATGTGAATTTGACAATGTGGAATTGTAACATGATTGTTCTTGACAACGGGTGTGTTCCTACTGTGAGTTCTAGGGTAACTATACCTTCGTGATATGATATTTCTCCTGAGAAACAAATTAGTGGTGTGTTTAGAGGTTTGAGGCTTGACCTTATATGTTCTGGGAGTTCGTTGAAACAATGTTTGTACATTATGTAGACTGAACTCCCTCAATCCATTTATATTCTACTAACCCTATGTGAGGCTATCATTGTTGTTATGACAATGGGTCGGATGATGGTATAAATGTATCCTATGGAATGCTTCGTGATGGGGTATATTGCCAGGTCTCTATGACTTCGTTGCCTCTTTTTGTGCCTGAGTGCCATGATTGGGTCATGTTGACTTTTCCTATTTGTTCATTGGGGAACTTTTGTTCCATTCGGTTATTGTCATCTACCCTGGGTTGTATGTCAGGGTGGGCAGGTTTGTTTGTCCAAATAGTGAGGTTGCCCCTATGAGTTTTTGGTTTAGGATGTCCAGGCTTGGGTAGACTGGGTAAATGCTCTATCTTTATCTATGTGAGTTCCATAGTGTTAGATTTTGATAGGTAGGTGTTTGAGATTTGTTCTAAGTATAGGGTAGGTTGCATGTTATTTCCCGGGGGAGGGGATAGGAGGAAATGTCAGGGTGTCCTTCTGAATGCCATACCCAGGGTGGTTCCCAGGTAATGCATTGGCCTGATTGCTAGATGTAAAGTAATGCGTAAAAGGATAAGTAGGTTGGTATGTGTTTACCTGAGTTTTTTCCGATAAGTGGGCATAGTGTGACCCGATTTGAATGTTTATTAGTCCTTTTCTCTAATACCCTATAGCGCCCTTTGCTGCTCCTTGAATTCTGGATGGTTGAGACATTAGAGGTTGTGTGAATGGTCTGAGAGTATGACGTCTCTCACAGGACCACGTAGGTTACTTTAGAGGAGGAGATGTGTGTAGGTTTGTAAGGTTAGATGTTGCATGTGTCTCCCTCGAAGGTTTCTTTGTATGGTTTCTAGATGACTAGTGAGTCTCTTTTTTGGGTATTTGTTGGCTTTTCTCTAGGTGAAAAGAGTATTCCACTCGGATAGGTCTGAGGTGGTTTTTGGGTGTGTCTGAAATTTTAGGGGGTTGTTCACCAGACATGTTTGGTTAAGAGACTTGTATATAAAGGAAAAAAATTTATGGATTTTTGAGTGAGAAATGAGTGAAAATAGGTGAAAGTTTTTGAGAAATTTGCGGATATTTTATATCATGTCCCCACGGATGGCGCCATATTTACGTTTGATATGTAAATCGGTTTAGAGATAGGATGGGAATGGTTTTGTTGTTTGGTTTTTTGTGTTGAACGGTAAGGACCCGATGAGATTGATAAGGATCAAGAAGTTTGGGTAACACTTAAACAAATATCATACTTTACTGCTGTGAGACAGTATTTGCCCTAGTGTGTCAAACTTGTGCAGTTGTGTGTGTTGCTCTCATTTTATAAAGAGGCTTGTAGGGTTTAGAGATAAGCCCTTTGGGAATGATCAACGGCTGCTAGAGAGCCAGATGTTGATCATGCGAGAGCAGACAAGGAGGAAAAGTGTTGTGCGCTCCTTGGCTCGTACAAAGTGGTGTTTGTCGTGCGTCCCCACTGCACAGTGTCCAAATGGTATATTTTAATCGCTAGTGACAGTTGGGGAACAGTAGTACTAGCGTACTTAGTCTGGCCTGAGAGGCTTTACCAGACCCTGCGCGGTCAGGGATTTAAGCCGGGCTTCCGTAAAATGTTTGTTGATGAATTTAGGTAATGAGCTTGATTCATGTGTTTAATTAGTGGGCTTTGACCACTATCATTTATACAACTATTTAATTGTCAAGTTCAATTTATATAAATAAGTTTATCTGGGAGGTTATTGATAACTCCTAAAGTGATTTTAATACCCTTTAATATTTATTATTATTTATTTTTATAATTTTATTTTTATTATAAAATTTCAAATAAAAAAAATAAAAAGTACAAAACATAAAATATAAAGTTTGACAAGTCAAAAATAAAAATAAAAAAACACAAAAAATATGGAGCACAAAACCATAAAAAAACCTATCTTCTCCTGTTAATAAAGTGGGTAAAACTGCATTTTAAAAAGTATGAAACATAAATTATAAAGTTTGACAAATTAAAAGTAACAAAGGACAAAAAATACAGAACAAAAAACCATAAAAAATTGTCTTTTATTGTTAATAAAGTGAGAACAAAGAGGGAAAGAGGGCAACAAGGGGTATAAGAGGGATACAAGGGTACCGTCAACAACGCGAGTGGCGATCCTCTCAAAAGTGTTAATAAGATTTTAAAAAAATGTATTTTATTCTGTTCGGAAGGGAAAAAAAGAAGTACCCCCCATCATAGTGAACCTCTCTTTGTGATCGGGATGAGGTAGATGCCTCCCAGCTGGGGGGCGGATCGAATCGGAGTTTCCTTAGGTAGCCACCGACCTACAGTTATCCTTAAACTTTCGTGCTTGGTGGAGAAGAAGCGAACAAAGGTACACTCTCAAAGAATATTAACCGTTTGATCTAACAGCCAGGAAGAGATCAATAAAAATTTCGGTCAAATAGGCAGTTTGGTTATTTGACCCATTTTTTAATTTTACTCCCAAACTTCAAACTGTCATAACTTTAAAACGATAAATTCTTACGAAAAACCGATCTCACTGTAATTTTTAGAATTTAATTATTCTTAATTTGGTATGAATTTTGATATATAAATCAATTTTTTTTTAGATTTTACATGGGTAATGATTTTATTGAAATTTTTGGCATCTTCGGTCCTAATTTTGTCTAATTAAAGGTTGAATTACGCAAAACTTAAAACACGAAAGTTGTAATTTTTTAGCTATTTTTCACCTAGAATTTGAATCACTCAATTCCGATATAAATGAGTGAAATATCGCATTTTAAACATATTTAATGCACACAATGTGTTTGATTAAATGTTTAAGATATATTTTCCTTATAAAAATACATTTAAATACGCTAATTGGTGTCGCAATACATTTTTAGTTTTTGTTCATAAAAAAAATTGATAAACAAGATTAACTGATAAACAAAACTAGCGAATAAACTAGATTAACTGATTATAAAGACTAACTGATGAACAAGACGTTGTGAAATAAGAGTTCAGGGGTCCGAGTGTTGGCTCGTGCTCACTCTAGTTGGTGCCCCACTAGGTCAGGAGAGTTGCCGGAGCTATTACTTGTGGGGTGAATAATAGCTGGTGCCAAAAGAAATCCGAGATCAGGGTGTTCCCGCTAATCTACACCTTTTATGAAACTGATGAACAAGACGACCTCAATGTACAAATTGTTCATCAGTGTTCATAATCAATGTTGTTCTTCAATGTTCTTCGGAAACATACTCTATTTATCAAGGTTTTTCATCATTGATTTGCATCTACGCTATGAACTATTTTTAACAAACTTTTATTTTACAGTTTATTTTTTCACAACTAGACTTTTTTAGTTTGGTTTCACTTTTTTAATTGAACGTCAACCATAACAACATCGTGTATAAATATTAGGCTTTTGTTGGTAACTTGGTGACGAGGCACGTGCGGTAGGACTAGAGAATATGAATACAAACAGCAATTTCTAAATAGATTGAGATTGGGATATATCGTAGGGCCAATATCATCACGTGCACCTCTCTTCAGTCTTTGTCTTCTGCCCCAAATTGGCCCAAAATAATAAAATTGGCCCAATTATTAAGATATGACATTTTGGAGTCATACATAATTTAATGTCATCCAAACACCCTACCTATTCCCAACACTTCATTCGAGTCCCCAACTCTATTATATTATTTCCATTAATCATCATACCATTAAGAAAACAATAATCCCATATAAGCATTCGTTCCCCACGTTCGAGCTAGTCGAATCAGTATTTATTGTTATACCGTCTGTGCCCCTCAGAGCCACTTAACTCGCTTTCAAGAATAAGAATCATGCTTCCAATTAATAGACTGAAATGAAAACTTTTAAAGATGTTATGGAGGGTTTAAAAGTCATCGGTGCTGGAACTACTACAATTGCTTTAGCTGAAGCTGCAGTCGAAATTGGAAAGATATTCAGTTCGTTGATCCATTCAGTAGCACGGAGTCCGTAATTGGATACTAAATTGTTTGGTTATGCCATTTTAGGCGCCCTATTCAATAGGGGCTTGCTGAGATCAAATAACTTCTTATTGAGAGATTCCAATGTACCCTCTTGGGGCTTTTACCAGCATGTTACTTAACTAAACCAAACAAGGTAAAGAACCAAGCGGAGTAACATAATACCGAGCTAGTTTAATTGTAGCAAATATTATACAACACAAACAAAAATATTTAAGTTAAAAAAAAAAAAAAAAAAAAAAAAAAAAAAAAAAAAAAAAAAAAACAACTTTAAAAAGTCAAATTAAACATTTAATATGAGACGGAGGTAGTATTTTCTAAATGCAAATAGCATTAGTAATTGTTTTGAACTTAGTGATATTGTCTAACACACATTACTAATTTTAGTTTTGATCACATCCTGTTAGAAAATTAGGTTATGGCTCAAGCCTATAAATAGGCTTAGGGTTATGATTATCTTGCTTATTCGTTGTCAATGTGTTTTTTTTAATCAAAATTTTAAGTTCGTAACCCAACATATGTGATCATTAGAACATATCATTTAAAGTTTTAGTTGTATTATTTTGTTAGTTTGAGAATAAAAAAAACCGGCCTCCCTTATTACTAATTCATGGCTCCATCCTTGCTAGTTGTCAATCAACTAATTCTGTCTCATCAACAAAAGTCTTTGTTTCTAATGCCGAATATCATTGTTGTCTTCAAAAATTGTTTATCCACTGCAACTGGTTATTATCAAAATTTTGATTCTTTATCAAGATATCTATTTTTTTTATTTAGTAATTATAATTTACACTACAATTTGAGGTTTTCCTATTTCGTCGCTCGAATTACGAGAGAGTCTTAGGCAATAGATTGTTGTCCCTCATGACCGAACCCGCCAAAAAAATAAAAATATAAATAGAGAAAGTTTTGATTGCCGGGAGAGTTGCGTCGGAGACATCTTTATCATAAGACATGATCCCGTCTGTGGGTTCAAATCCATTAAGTTTCTCATGTAATTGCTCAATAAAACCTATTTCCTATGAGGAATTATGAAACTTAACACATCCAACAAAATGTGTATCTCCGCCCCTAACTTTAAAAGCCCACGAGAAACATGAAAGATAAAACCACAATTTAAATTCCATGGCCTTCACGGCTTCACATCATAGTTGTTGCATGTTCTGGCAACCAAGTTGTCATCTCGAGAACGAGACAACTTGTTTATAAATTATAATGCTTATTTTTACGGGTATTATTAAGCTTGAAAAATATTTTATCTCTGTATTATCTCATACTCCTGTAAATCTTGGTGGGTATAGCTTACCTATATTGTACATACTTTATGTTGTTTTGGCATTTTTATCTTTGGTACTTGTTAATACAAATTTGGGCACTTCTCTGCGAAGGTTAGTGTAGGCTATCTTCTCAAAGAATAGATCTTGTATTAAGTAGAGATCTCGGCTGAAAGCTGCTAAGAAAATAAGACACCGTTAGTCTCACCGCTGAAGGGGCTTCCGCGGTCAACCTCCGGTGTGAGAATAAGTATGAGTTTAGAGAGATAAAATGAGTTCTAGAGAGAGAGTGTGTATTTGTTATCGTTTGAATGTCGGCGAGAGCCCCTATTTATTTGGTTGACCTTTCTGTCGTGTTCTCATGGTTACGGATCATGAGAGCGACAGTTTGTGAGTGGGGAATGACGTAAGTCAACCCAGAGCTTGTCTTATTGTTGTGACGGCGATAGTTTTGGGCGGGAATCTATCCCGCTTTATCTTTTTAGGGACTGTGGGTGACAATACCTCCATCCCATGTGAGATTCCTTACTCTTTAGATGGGGCGCGGTTGGGGCCTCCTCCGGAAGTGTCCCTCATCCGCGGTATGTAGTATCCTGAGGGTATGGACAGTGCTCGAGTGGATCTGGTCTAGTGGGTTGCATTCCGGGTCCGTGTCTAACTCTTCTGTGTGTCCGGGGGTATCGTACACGATCAGTACGTTAACAATTAAGGGTGAATATTCTGAATAATTATGTTTTGAGTTGAAGATGCATACCGTTAAATGTAAATTCTGAAAGTGTCAAAATCACTTTTATACAATCTAAGCAGACAACTATCATTCACGTTTGAGACCTCGCTGGATATTTGGAGTTTTCTGCTCTAGTGATATAGTTGATCGATCTTGGAATTTGAGAATTAAATAATTTCCAAAGCAATCTTGAACAACTGAAAGGTGGGGTGAAGTGAACCTTCAGTGGTCCAAATAAAAGATTTTGTGTTAATGGAACGAATAAATCATATAGAGCTCTTGTTTGATTTATGGTGTACGTGTTATAAAAGTATAAAAGGGGAATAATCAAGTTAACAATCCGGAGTTCACAAAATACATAAATGGTTAAATAAAAAAACACTCAAGTTCTAAGGTACGAGAAGGATGAGCAAACGCGCATATATCGTGTTGTAAGTTATGTTCGAAAGAAAAAAAAAATGTGTTGTACTAAACGAAACAAAAAGCAGTTAAACGCGGTTGAAAACTTTTTTGGCCGATAGAAACGCAATTTTTCCTAACCACGGGTGTGCGGCCCTTTGACCACCTTATTTTGTTTTGGCAGTATCAAAGTAACTAAAATGAATGTGCGGTTTGTACCTTCGAATTCATCTTTGAGCTTAACTTTAAAAATCGTAAAATAAAACACGACCACAATAAATAAGGTGAGACACTAAAATCACCAACTCGGATGATAGGTAACATTACATGGAAGGTTCTACGAAACAAGGAAAAAGATCAAGTGCAAAGCGTTATTGGGAATTACTCCCTCCCTTCCCAAAAGAGTGTTAAAAAAAAATACTCAATTATGATATGTGTAATTAATATTGTTTTGATTGATAAAACCTTAATAGTTAATATGAAATTAAAATCGAGTAATTAATGCATGTTTTGATTATAATAGTAAAGCAGAAACCAGTTATAATTACTATCCAAAAATAAAAAATGGACACTTCTTTTGAAACAAAAATAAATAGTAAGGTGGACACTTTTTATGGGACGGAGGGAGTAGTATTATAGGTTTGAAAACGCTATAAGTAGTAATGTATTTGCCGGTTATGTTACTCCATTTGCCTCATATTAATTGTCTAGTTTGACTTTTTGTTGTATTTTTTTTTTCAACTTTGAACTTGAATATTTTTGTTTGTATTATATAATATTTGATGCAAAATATATGAATGGATTGCGTTTTAAATGTATTTTCATTGGTAAAATTTTCATCAAATATTATATAACACAAATAAAAATATCTAATGTCAATGTTAAGTAAGAAAGACTACAAAAAGTCATACTAGACAACTAACATGAAACAAAAGGAGTAATTAACTGTCAACGTACATACTTAATGGAAATGTGTTATTATTCCACTTACTATCATTGGTATCATGTTAATGCAACTAAGGGTGGAAACGAGCAAAATTCCCGTGAAAAGCTCATAATCAGATTGATAAAAAGCTCGAACGAATTGAGCTTAAACAAGCTCAAGTCTAAGTTTGGACTCATTTAATACTCGAGTTCGAGCCCGAGTTTTTCATATAAAGATCGACTAAGCACGCGAGCCTAACTGAACCTTAAAAATACATATGTTCATATCGAGTGCGTCTATATAAATATGTATAAACGAGCTCAAACTAAATAAACGAGCTCAAACGTAATGCGCTTAACGAGCCGAGTTTCATTTGAGCATTACCTCCTTTAACATGTCATAAAAGTAGTTGAGTATGAGGCGAGCCAGAACCCGAGATTGTGAAATATTTAATAACCCGCACTCGAGCTAAAACTATGAGGCCCGAAACAAGCTGTGAACTGTATATATAAAAACAAGTCGAGCTCAAGCTGTGACAGGCTTATGCTCGACTTAGCTCGTTTCCACCCGTAAGTGCGACTTGTTGTTAACGTAATTTTCTAGCGTGTCGGCTTTTGTTACGTTTCATACCTCTTTTTAGTTTTTTAAAATAAAAATGTCTATTATTCGCTTGTATATAGCTCTAACGAGTGGGGTACTTGCGCGTTGCTGCGGGAATGTTGTATTAATCTAAATTCGAAATGAAACGATTATTCAAAAATTATTTTTGTTATTAAGGACTAAATATGCAAAATGTCAATAACCGTAAGTACTATTTTCGTAAAGTATTTATGAAAATAGTACGATTTTTTATTAAAAAAAAGTCCTTAAAGTTATCGGCAGTTTGCAAAGTTAGTTCTTAGGGACTAACTCTGGAATGGATCAATAACCTTATGGTCTAAAATAAAATTGCCAAAACTACCGTTGTATTCATTGTTTTGCACTATAGCGCGTTCCTCCCTTTTAGTATATAGTATAATTAATGTACTTTTAAAATGTTAGAGAACATCTTACTGTATTACTTAAGCGTTAAGGTTTACTTTGTTTCATTTCTATTTTTGAAACGATCAAACTGAAATTGGAACATGAGTTGACATCGTATGAAATAAATAAATTTTAAAAATAGTTAAGTGATAAATGTCTTTCACCAACTTTTTTTTTTTTCAAATATTTTCGGCTAAAGGACATTTAAGTCATTTGGCTCGTTTTTTTAATTATACTCAAAACTTTAAATGCAAATAACTTTTAAAGACAAACTTTTACGATAAATTTTAAATTTTAATTCTCTTTAATTTAATATGCATTTTGATATATGAATCACAACTTTTTTTTCAACTTTTTAAATATGCGTTGATTTTCTTGAAATTTTAGTTATATTCGGCTCTAATTTTGTCTAGTTTAAAGACGAACTATGCAAGTCCAATTGTGAAAAATAGAAGTCATAGTTGCCAACCAAGTGATTGAAAAGAATGGACCATCCATACTTTCCCCACCTAGCACATGCATGTAATGCCCTTAGCATAGGGTAAAAGAAATATTTAAAAAGATTTGCCACAATCAAAAAGGTTAAAAAAAAAAAACTTTCACGCAATAATGTTGCATAACACTTAGATCACTTATTTACTCGCTTCATTAACAGCTCTTTCTTTTATAATATACCATTTTGTTACATATCATCGCATAAAAATTTTTAGCGAATTTTATGTAATTTTAACATTTCTCATATTTAAATCGAGACTCATGTCCCAATTATTATACTTTCCAAAAAGTTCAAATAATGAAAAGCCACCAAACTCTTATATTTATTTCTAAAGAATAAAAATAACAGCATGTTTTTCTTATTTAAATTTAAGAGACTTTTAAGTAATATGATGAGTCAAAAAGCTCAAATAGTGGGTACAAGTATTCGTAACATATAAAAGAAAGAAACCTCAAGTATTATGGTGTAATTGTGCTATTTCGTAATCCAAACTTTCTAATCAAACAATTTATAAAATACTACCTCCGTCTCAAAATATAAGTCAAATTTGACTTTTTGAATCAAACTTTGACTTTAAATATTTTTGTTATTATTATATAATATTTGATGAAAAATATATAAATGGATTGTGTTTTAAACGTATTTTCATTCGGTATAACTTTCATCAAGTGTTATATAATACAAACAAAAATATTTAAGGTCAAAGTTCGAGTTAAAAAGTCAAATTGGACTTAAATTTTAGGACGGAGGGAGTAATAAAACTCATTACTCATACTATTATTAGATTATCTGGAGTTAATGATTCTTAATAAAAGTAAATAATCACATAGATACCACTAGGGGAATTGTATGTTGTAGCAGTTCTTGACATAGACATTGGGTTAGAAGCTCTTTCCAAATGGTTCAAGGCACTTGAAATTGGATCCCATAATCACTTGTTATGTATCATGTTTCTTTAACACTTGTTGAAGCTCTCGATAGAGATTTCATTTTTTGTCGACAGCAAAACGTGCTAATTACATAACTACATAAGCGAAAAGTTAATGCTGATTTGATTTATGGTAGATATACTCGCGTGCCCTCTTTTATAATTATACTGTATAATCATGACAGTAGTTCTATTTTTATGTGTTCTGCATTTCATTTTCATATGAAATTAAATCACACAAGTCGTCGAGTCCATTTAATTTTACTTAGTGAAAGTTAACCAGAAAATGGAAGAAAGTGATAAAGTTAACATAATCACAACTCCTTAGTTTTAGCACTGTCAAGTCCAAACTACTGTAGTTCTTAAGACAGCTCAATATCCACAAACTTTTAGCTAAAAACTTAGTAGTCCTCGTTAGCACGTATCAATTATGCGAGCTTTACATGTTTAACAAAATGGAGATACAAATTTATATAACCAGTCGTCCACTCATCCTAATCATTTGTTTCTATTTCCTAAAAAGTTAATGGAGAACATAACTAAGTGATCACGCACTAACATAACTCTTTTGAACATATTGTTTTGATAATAATAGCAAAGCATGCTCATGCATTTCTAATAGTGAGACACTTAGATTCTGGAGCACTTTAGAATGATAATTCAACAGAAATACATCAATTGATTGAATCTGATTAGCAAGTTTAATAAAAGTTATCATAAATTTGTGAATGAGCAAGAAGATAGACTGATAGAGGGTATACAAGAAAAGATTTATCGTGTGTTAGTACTTCAGTGAATCTCACAATTTTAAATCAACATACACACCATCAAGGAGGTATAAGTACTCTTTTTGTAAGTGATGGTAATAAGAACGACGTCGTATAACTTCTCTAGTTCAGAAGGAATTGGTGTAGTGAAAGATAGAGGGTATACACGAAAGATTCATAGCACGTTAATACATCAATCAATCTCACGATTCTAAAATCTAATTCAACATAATTAACAAAAATGAGTACTCTCTTCTGTAAGTGATGACAGTTAGAACAGTGTCTAGTAACTTTTCTAATTTACAAGGAAACAAGGTCGTTGAAAGGAAAGGCATGAGACCTCAATATTATAGAAAATACGATTCCGAGTTGGCTTTTGAGTGAGCTTTGATTTGGTGTGCATTAATCGAGCTTTCAAAGCCTCACCCTCAAAAAAGAAAAAAAGTATTGGGGAGAGAGAGGCTCGAACTCTCGACCTCAGGATTACTCTTATTGCTATGAGACCTACGCGCTAGCCAACTGCGCCACCACCCCTTGATGTTTAACTAATTCAATTAGTTTTATCTTATTAACCAGAAATGAACAAAACAACATATGAAAACACAATGAAAAAAGAGTAACGCGTCAGGTAGGGGTCGAACCTACGACTTTCTGCTTAGGAAACAGACGCTCTATCCACTGAGCTACAGACGCTTGTGTGATTGAAATCTGTTATTAATTTATAAATCCCAAATCTCTTTTGGTTCAAATTTAAGATTTGTGTAAAACGAATTTAACTTTGTACTACTGTTGAAATAAATATCTTCTTCCTGTTGCAAGATTCATTTGCCCGACCTAATCTTTTCATTAAAGTGATTTTAAGGAGACGATGCCTAGTCGGCTAGTCCCCCACTTGTTCGTTACAAAAGATAAAGAGCAACCTCTTTAAACGATCCATGTGAAGTTGATGTGTGAATCGCATGCACAAAACACAGTGTGACCAAAAGACATGCCAAGTCCATTTGCAAGATAAAAATGACTTTGTACTGTTGATGGCCTAGACGTGAACATTATACGTGGACCGTTGAGTTACTAGAATAAAAATTTAGAAAAAAATTAAATATATAAAGCAAAGTGAGCATTGTCTTGGCAAATCTTGTAAACTTTTTATTGCTATCATAAAAGGTGTTTTTAGTACTTAAAGTAATACCAACAATAGCAGCCATGAGCCATGGGGTAACACATACACACACATAAGAGAGAGCATACACACTTTGTATATAAACAGCAAAAGACCACACTCCCAATGACAAGTGGCCACCTTCTTCCATCACTTTGAATGTCTTCTTTTCTCTTTCTAATTCTTCTATCTTTTGGGTTCATCCACGATCAGAGTTAGTTAATCCAAGCTCTTCCAATTCTCGAGTCATAAAACGCATGATTTGATCGTCAAAAGGGTGAGTTTTGATCCACGAGCTACCAATCCAAGTAAACAAGTTACCATCCTTCGTATTCTTTGAATCAATATATATATTATTTAGACTAATTCTTATCTATAAACTTGCTTTTCAAAATGAATATCTGATTATCTGTTTCAATTTTCATGGGTTCGCATGATATAAGAAGTTTGATCTCATTGTTCTTTCTTTTGCAAGATTTTCTTGATTCTTGATCAGGTGAGTCTTTTTCAATATAATTGAACATGTTATGATTAATCAGAAGAAGTTTATTTTAATTCTGATTATATGATTAGGTATTAAAATCTTTAGGGCCGATTAAAGTAGCTATGACAACATTGTCTCTATCTTCCAATAGTATGAGCTCAAAGGTTATGCACGAAAACAAGGACTCAGATTGGACTGATGAACAAAACACATGGTTCGAAAGTGCTCTCGCTATATTTGATACTGAAACACCAGACCGCTGGACAAATGTGGCTGCTATGGTCCCGGGAAAATCAGAGATTGATGTCAAGAAACAATATGAGAAATTGAAAGCTGATATTAGTGAAATCGAGGCTGGTTTGGTTCCTGATCCTGGCTACGAAACCTCCTCTTTCAAAATAGAACTAGTGGAAGACCACGACTTCAGTATCTTCAGAAAACGACCTTCAAAGTTTAGACCTTTTGATCACGAGAGGCGAAAGGGTATCCCATGGACAGAAGAGGAGCATAGGTAACATTCAAGTTTCTGTGTTCCTTAATTTTTATATAGTATGAATAAAGATTAAATTTTGGTTATAAATTTGAAAACTTTCTAGACGATTCTTGATGGGTCTACAAGTTCATGGGAAAGGAGATTGGAGAAGCATTTCCCGTAACTTTGTAATGACGAAAACACCAACTCAAGTAGCGAGTCATGCTCAGAAATACTATGCAAGACAACATTCTGATGGTAAAGAGAAGAGGAGACCGAGCATCCACGATATTACAATGACTAATCTCCCACAGAATACTAACTCTCCAGAAAGATCTCCTAATATGATGAATTATCCCTTTGATATTGCAAAAATGAACATAAGTGGCGGAAATGGAATGAATATCAGAGTTTACAATACGGGCCTCCATTTCCAACCTTCACGGTACCAGATTCAAAGTTAAGGAAGCATAAGTTCGTATTTGTCATTGAAAAAAATGTTTATATCATTATATGTACTTGTACTTTGTTTGTATTCCAGTAGTTTGTTTTCATGTCTCTATCTTAGTGATTACTACCCTTACGATAACGAGATACAAGTCTGCATTTCAATTCCAAACCCGACAACATGAATGAAATCTTATTCCAATTCCAAAGAAAACGTGTATCTTTACTCCGCTATTCATGATCACGTTCACACTTAAGAAACCTTATTAGGGTGCCTTTCTTTATCAAAGTTAAAGCAAAGTTGGGTAGTTTCTGTTTAGTAAATAAAGAACAAGTTGAGTCATCACTTTATATGTTCACTACAATGCCATGTCAGCAGCTGACTCATCATCCACTCTTAACAATATATTCATAATATCTAATATTTAGCTTTAGTTTGCTATTGGCATTCTTTACATCACAATGCATAGTTTATATGCACAGGAATACAACCATGTTGTGTTGACTGTTTGGCTTTATAATAGAGCTAGCTGAGTAAGAATTCCACAAGCATATTTTGTTAATATTCTTTGGAATCAATTTTGGTACTAATTGTTTATCTATTTTTCATTTAGTAACCATCCAAAATCTTTATATTTTTCGATTCTCAGAGGTCCCCTTAGCTAGTTTTGTTCCTTCTTATCGTGCTATTATTCTTTCTAATGTTCCAATTACCACTTGCTGGTTTGAGCAAGTCGTTATTCGAGATTATAGATGAGAATGGGATAAACTTTTGACCATCAAATGGAACCTTAGATACTAATCTATGGCATATATTTGTGTTTCATGCTTTTGGTTTTGAAAGTGCTGTCATGTTTATGGCTTTAGACTTGGAGGATTTAACTTTAATGATGTTTCTACCTAGATACTCCGTATAATGCATGAACCTTTTTTTGACTTTAGTCAACTCAAGATTTTGACATTTCCTTGACCACTGGAGATTTAATTACTACATTTATTAATCATGTATTAGCTTTTAAAAGTATACTATTGCCAACAAAAGTGGGAACCATCTAGATGCTACCCAGAGAATACCTAAATTATAGTTATTGAGTCAGGTTCTCCGGTTCTCCCTTCCTTATTCTTGGAGGTACATGTCAGATTGATGGTCATCTAGGTTTTAGTTTCATGTGAGAAACATTAGTTTGGTTAGAACTCAGAGCTGTGAGAACTGATATTTTTCATGAGATTCTCAAGATCATTGCTATAAAAATGGTGCGTCGTAGTTTTGCACATACTAGTAACCCCAATGTGATATCTAATTAACAAACCAATATCTGGCCAACGTATTATTTCAAACCAAACAGGCCTATCCAAATGGTTTTGTTATAGGCCGGTTATACAGTTTGCGTTGTTTTGAATGTAACATAGAATAGATGTAACCACTTAAGTTAAAAAAAAGCTAGCACTTTTTTCTCATGTACAAAGCCTAAAATGAATAACACAATACTTCCGTATTATATAAGAAAACACACAAGTAAACTAACAATTCTTAGTTGTCAACGAATGAAACATTTGAGCTTCAAAATTTGTTTTCGTGTTGTGAATCATTATATTGTCGCTTCATAATAACTGCAGGAACTAACAATTAGAGATTCAAAATTTATGTAACACATTGATGTCCAAAAGAGATATAGAAAAGTAGGTTGAGAAAGAAGGTTTCGAGAAACACATGCACAATGGTCAATTCTACAATATAAACACACAAACTCGTATCAACTACTATATTATATGTGTACACACTCGGTTCAGTTCAGTCTAAACCGCAAACGAAACTGTTGATACAGTTTGATGATAAACCCGCAGACCAAATTGTGAAGTCAAACTGGCTAACTTCCTTTGGTTAGAGTGAGGATATCGCTAGATAATTAAATGTGTCGGATGATGGAAGAGACTCACTTTGGGCCGCCTGCATTTACTTTAGTGAAGGTACCTCCCTCATTTACTAATATACACATCTCTACTTATATTGAAATGATAAGGCATCAAATTTAGTTATGATTAAACTTTGACCAAGTTTTGTTTAAATTTTGTTCCATTCCATGATTGGCAGTTCCTAAACATACAATAATATTAGAAAGTTTTCATTATATTTCCTAAAGCGAAAATGATCAAATGAGCAAGATGATGTAACTCTGTGTATCTGGTGCAATCTAAGTTGAAAAGTTTCTAGCTCTAGAAAATTCTTAGCCCATGAATTATATAAATTAAGAATTTGTGTCCCATAATGAAGCTTACTATTGGTATCCTAATGGGTACTATACTAACATAGTGGTTGATACTACAATATAAGGATCATCCACAGAAAGCCAAGACTAAGTGCCCATACACATAAATATCCACTCTGCATTTCATGCAAAAGTTACACATATTTGCAATATAAAATAGTATAATATGTACTATTTAATTTAACTCAACTTTTATTTGGAGTATGACAAAGGCCCTCACTTCATAAAACAAGTTTTCAATTGGAGAAACCTTTCTGCAAGTTGCATTAGAAAGCACTTACCTCCACAACTTTATTCTATTTTGATTCATTTTTCTTAGTGGATATGCCCCACAAAAGTTAGAACCTCATAATATACACTCTTTATTATTATTATTTTTTTTCTTCATTTATTTCATCTCAACATCACTTCAGTTATTTAGTGAGGAAGATATACACAATGGTTTTGATTTACCTTCTTGTCTGCAGACAAATCAAAATATATATAATTAACTGGTTTACCAATTTGTTTAGTGATGTTAGAAGTACAAGCATATGAATGATGAATTTTGTGTCACATTTGTACTTGTGACAAATTTGATGCAAGGGATCTCCACTATGTATATAATAATACTGTCTTTGTTCATCCTAGAGTAATATAACTGTCACTTTTCGGTTAAAACAATGATTTTAAGAAAGTGACTACGTACGTACGATATATAAAGTTCCATGTCGATATGTCTTTATCTTAATGAATCCTTATCCTCTATAAACTACACGTACCTAAAAATTGCGAAAGGGATCAAGTTTGGTGACACAAAGAAACATGTGCACAATGTTGATGATATCCTGTTAACGGTAAGTGGTAACAACTAACAACCCCACTTTTTAAAGAACATCCAGAAGCTATTAAGATTACAAAGTGCAACAAACTTATTACATGCCAATCAACATCTTTGTAGGAAATACAACAAAACCAATAACTTATACAACAACAAAAGAGAAAAAGTATTCAAAACTTGTGGAAAACATATCTACATGCTTATTCTTCAAGAACCATAACTGCATTCAATGGGATAACAGAAGGTGGGAAATCAGTTCTTGGTCCTGCCAGAGAGTAGTATGCTAGAATATGAGCAGGATGTTCGACTTCTCTATCTTCACCAAGGAGGACCCGTCTAGAAGGAATAATTTCAATATTCCAAAACGGGCGCACCATTGCTAAAAGATCAAATCCATAATTAGAGGACCCCCTATACCCTTGTACCCAAAGGTATCTTAAAGACCTTAAATGTAAAACAGCAATAGCCAATGCTTGTTCACTAAAACAGCAACCCCTCACTTCTAGTTTTTGTAGATTAGGACACCCTTGAGAGAACCCTATAAGCCCTTCATCAGATTGCCCAAGATAACCTAACAACATCCATCTTATGTTATGACTATTTTGACCAATATAAGTCAAACCAACGTCGGTCAACCCTCCTGGTCGAAGATATAGAGCAAATCTTTTTAGCTTTTGGCAGCCACTTAATAGAGCTCGGACCCCATTGTCAAGGGGTAAATCTGTAATTACCTCTTCTTTATCTAGCAAGACCAGACGGAAATCACAAAGTTTTTTTAAGTGCATACCCATGACTTCTAGAGCTGTGTTTGTGATATCAGATACATATACAGCAATGTATTCCAACTCTATGCAGCCTTGTGCTATGGCTGTTAGACCTATTTGAGAAACAATGCCTTCTTCATCTTCCAATTCTTGTTCATCAGCACCTCGCTCTATTCTAAGCCGCTTTAAATTCTTGCAAACACGAGCAAGAACTTCCAATCCCCTGTCTCCAATTACGTTCCTGGTCTGTTCACAAGCATGACACAATAAATGGATATATGTATGAACTTTGTTTCAAAGCTCAGTTGCCACTTGCATTCACAATTTGAATGTTTGGATAAACCAAGTCTGCTTCTCGTTATCTAATTTGAGATGCTTTTTTATTTCTACTTCACAAAACGACTGTTTTTTATTTCACAGAAATGTACAATATTTATCAATTTATCAAATAATTTTTTAAATAAGGAAACTTAGAGAAACACCTAGACATTTGATTATCTGATTATTACAGCAAAACAAAAACACAACCATATATTATTTTCTATAATGTGTACTATTACGAGTCACGATCATTATTTAATACTCTTCCAAAACACAAATCCAAACACGAAGTCAATCAGCATATCATGCTAACACGTACTAATAGTTCATAACATGGTAAACAGTAATGTGCAACTGATAAGTAAACAATCAATCCGCATCTCTTAGAAAATAAGGTCACAATGCAAATCAAACTGCAAATAAATTTTTCATCCCAGAGACAGTATATTGGGAAAACAAAAATAAAAAAAGGATGAGGAAATTTTACCTCAAGAACTTCCAAATTGGGACACTTCGGGAGCAAGATGCAATGATCCTCCGTGTCAAGAAGAGCATAGAGGAGATCCAACTTTTTAAGCCGGGAAGCAAAGGGATATACAATGGGCATCTCATCCGAACTCATGTAGTTAAAACCTAATCGGCATAATCTTGGGGGATACGAGACTGACCCATACTGTTCAGCTTGTCCATTAAAGCATCCCCCACCAAATTCTTCTAGTGACACAGCAGCTTGAAAGAAACCAACAAGATCCAAGATTTCACAATCACCTATTTTGACCGAGACTAAATCCTTGCAGTTTCTGGCTATGAGTTCAAGATCTCTAAAATTAACTTGGGAAAGATCCGTCATGTAAAAGTTTAATGTTTCAAGAACCGTGTTGTTTAAAGCAAGCTCATGTAGCCACTCTCCATCTGTTTCTATTACTTGACTTTCTTCTAAGAATAAGGTATTGAGGTTCCTGCAATATCGTAAAGTATACAATTTTGCATCATCAACTATAAACTAGTCACAAATTAATAATCTAGAACCAAAACCGCAACCCAGTGATGTAAGTATGACCCTCCATATTATATACATTTGAAATGTAATTGCATTAAGCTTAAAAGGAAACAATGAATTTTTAATCACAATATAATACAATGAGCGTGTATCGATTTGTTTATTAAAACCGCTTATACTTTTCAAAATAAGCAGAGGCAGGTTATTAACACTAACAAAATGCATTGCTAGAAGATAGTGTTTAAATCTGCTTCTGTTTTAACGAACCACAATAATTAAATAATGCTATGTTTATTGTTTTGCAATTCTACTTATTATCAATTTAAGAGGTAGACAGCTTATTTGACTCTTGAATTAGCAGCTAGCCACAAAATGTTTGCTTACATCCAAACACTTAAAGGTCAAACTTTCTGTTGTATTACATCAACAAGCATTATCCATATAAGCACTTTTAGAGAGTGTTTGGGATTGCTTATTTTTCCTGCTTATCTATATCTTTTTTAGCTTATAAGCAGTTGACTTATCTGCTAAGTTTGGGGTAAAATAAGCAGCTTGGAACATTCTTATTTCAAAGTGCTAATATTTAACTATCGTTACTTTTTTACCCTCATATCTAACATAAAAACGCTTTTAACAGATTTTTAGCTCTTTAACTTTATTTCGACTAGTAGTCAAGAATTTAATTCTAAGACGAACTTGAAATAAGCAAAACGAAACACTAAATCCTCAATTAAACACCCTCTTAATAAGCAATAGCAAACACAAAAGTACTAAGTTTGCAACATCACAAACTAAGAATTGAGCAATATCACATCAAAACAAATTCACTAAAATACCTGCAACACCGACATATATGCTTCAACCCATCAGTCGAAAACCCCGAACACTTATCAAGCTTAACAATTTGCAAAACACCACCACGCGCTTTCGCAAGCAATTCAAGATCACCATCATAAACAATCATTCTCCGAAAATGAACCGCTTTCAAACACGAAAACGACACCGCAATCTCCTCAACCCAAGGCTTCACAAACCCACCCCAGTCCTCAGGAATCAAGTTATACATAGCAGCACGTGGCTTCCCTTTCAGCTTCAAACTTTCTAAATTTGGAAACCTTTGTAGTAACTGTTTTGGTGTTGCTGCGTAACATAAAGCAATCATGACATGTTTACGTGTTTGTGATTCTACCTCGTACCCTCTTTTGCATACAAGTGATACAGATTGTCGGGTGAGAGTGTCTTGTATGTATGGAATCACACACTCGAACACAACGTAAGACATGTTATGTGCTGGGTTGTTACTAGATTTTTTTGTAAAACATTGATAACTAGCAACGCTGACCGACACTCAAACTGACAGAAAAACATGAAAACATGTTTAAGGATGATTTTCAGGAGATTAAGGAATAGTGTGTTTGAGGGTGTGAGTGAGGATAGATATTGGACGGCGACAGTTGGAAGGGTTTGAGTGGGTGTCGTTGGGGAGAAAAATGGAAAGTTTTGAGTAAAAGCTTAAAAAAGTTTTGGAGTTTGTAAGGGGTAATATGGGAAATTGATGAAAGATTATGTGATGTGAGATGTTATGTTCTTACGTTTCTTGGAGTTAATATCGGTGGGGATAACGCGACAAAGCCATCGCTTCGTTGTGTTACCTCCTTTACGTGTCTGCAGTGTCACGCGTTGTTATTTATTTTCAAACTTTCCTGGTCATATATTTTTTTCTCACAACCACTTTCCCGTATTACTCCTTTCACTTTTCTAATTTATCATAGTCTCTCGACGGGGTGCTAATGTTCTTTGAGTATTAAACCCATGTCACCAACAAAAGAAAAGGCAAGCCGATCTTCCTTGTGTTGGAAAATCAGGCCAAACTAGTTTCGGGATTTTACCTCGTAACAATTAAAAGCATTTTCTTGCTAATAGTATTTTCTTCTTTCACTTCCCATCTTCACTAAGTATAAAGCATAAGTGATGTAGCGTTAAAATTTTATCTAGCTGGGTTTCCAACTCCTATTGCAAAACACTAATCAACAAGAGACGACATACAATAATCAACAACTAGGTTTTATGCAATCATGAGCAAATACTATTAAATTTAGCGTAGCATAGTAATGAAAGAAAAACAATTAAAGTAATCAAACAAACAATCACAAATAAACATAATTAAATGATTGATAAAATATCTTATCTTCTCAATACATTGGAGTTCTTAAGGCCAAAAGGACTGAAAAAACACTTAAAAACTGCTAGGGTTTGGACTTCCAAAGATATACCAAAGTTGCACACTTTACAATGAAAATAATGTGAAAATATATAGATTTACAATTGTGACGGCTTCACTTCTTAAGTGTGATGCCGCCAGCTCGCCATTTCTAGGGTTTTGTTATTGCACTGACTTAGTTGTGACGGCGTTGCGTTGGAGTGGTGATGTCGTCAACCTTCATAAATTTAGTCTTGACACCATCAACTTGAGGCCGTCACAGGAGCCTGTATGATCAGCCTCACCTAGGTGACGACAAAAGTGGTTGTGACGCCGTCACGAAGCCTTCTCGTGGCGGTTTTTCACGATGTTCTCATTTTCTTCGTTTTCCCGTTTAATCGAGCTCAAAATTCTTTCTTTTCCAAGATTTGCTTCCCAAGTACATAAAATTGAAATATAAACGATTTAGGGTAATAAATGATCAAAATATACGAATTTAGAGGATAAATGGCCTCTTAAAAACGTATGAAATTACACCACAGTTGCATTTTTGCATACACTTTTGCTCTGCCATGTTTTGATCTACTGAAAATAAAATAATATATACGTTATACAATAATGCACTAAAAATAAGTGCATACAAGAAAGGCTAAGACGATTTGGGTGTAATATTTAGTGGGGTGTAAATATCATCTTCATTAATACTTCGGAATCCGCCGAAATATCACGAGAACCACGAAAAGATAGGCTCGGAGAGGTGTACTAGGGGTATATTGTACTAAAAATAACTACATAGCAAGAGTTTGGGGCAATTACTTGACCAATGAAGTCAATGTAATTACAACAAAAACAGGCTAAAACAATGGTTATCTTAATGCCTCTTATCATTTAGTAAATCATAACCACATGAATGTGATCTCACAAGCGATCTTGGAATGCATCACTAAAGCAAGTTCTAGAATTTATATACTACCAGTACACTCATAAGCATTAAAGGTGAGTGTTTTTTTATGTATATATCTGATAACATCAAATAGTACTGACTTTTAACTATCAATTTCCCCCGATAATGCTCGTATTTTATATCATTTATATGGATTTACGCTTGTGTTCCTTTATATTTCACTTTCAGGTAAATTATGAGCATTGGAGCTTAAGAGAAGCAGATTTGGAGATTTTCCTAACGGTTTATGATAGTATGCTACTCATGAAGAAGCTACGGAGTAACTTATTCTCTCACATTATGCCGTAGCTAATACTTTATCTTGGATTTCCTACTCAACAGCAATTACGGCGTAACTCCCAACTAAGGTTACGCCGTAATCATCTAGTTCAAGAAATATTTCACGCCTCCATCAACTACATCGTAACTCCTCACAAGCATTACGCCGTAGTCCACCTAAAAGAGTTCTGTATTGAAGATACGGCTTAACCTTTCCAAAGTGTCACGCAGTAACCTATTTAACGAGAGTATCATTTGGAGGATTATTAAAGTTACGGCGTAACTCTCAACTCAAGTTACGCCGTAACTAGGATCATGCCTATAAATACAAGCCCTAATTTCTGCATTTCACATCATGCACTCACAACGTACTCAAAGTCAGAGAACGTGAAGAGGGTTCAAAAGGCAGATCATTTGAAGCATACGGAGCCATCTCCAAGGGAGGAATCACTCCACATTGATAAGCATTAGTGATCATATCAATCTTTTACTATTAATTCATGTCTTTCATTATGTTAAACATCGAATTCATTATTTCTTTTAATATGATCGGCTAAGCACCTTTAGTGCTACGCTAGTTATGATTCCTTGAATGTATTGTTTATGTTTTCATGCTTCCGTATAATTGTTTCTAGTGTATGCATGCATAGTTCGTTGGTAGTTACCCTAGCTTCGGTAGTTTTGAAATGTGGTCGTATCTAGTTGCTTAGGAGAATTGACCAACTAACCCTAAGTAGTTAGGTAGAGTTGGGAAGGGTAAGAATTGACCAACTGACGACCCTTCCTCTCTTGTGCGAACTGACCAAATGATCACCGGTCGTCCAGATGAACTTAAGAAGTTAGGGATGAGTGTCTAAGATGCTAGCGCCCGGGCACTCATTATTTCAAATCTTGTATGTAGGGTACTTAATGACTTGGCTTAGGTGACTAAAAACCACTCGACTCCCAAGAGGTAAACCTTTGACGTCGGGTAGGAGCCTTTGTTGATAGGTTAGGACGAATTGACCAAATGTTGTCCTAGCTACTTAAACCCCCACTTGAATCAATTTGAAGTAATAAAACATGAACATTACACGATAGGATGACTAATTAGGTTAGCACACTTTCCCTCAATTGATCACAACCTCTATTTATTTACGATTTTATTTCTTGTTTCTTAGTTAATCATTTCTACCTCAAACCAGTTAAAACTAGTGACACGTAGACTTAATTAGAATCCGCTCACATAGCTCTTGGGACGACATCAGTTTTACCGATTACTACACTACACACGACCGGGTACACTGCCCGTGAGTGCATAAGGTAGACCATAGGTAAACGAGACTATTATAAATATTAAAACCTGGTCAGAAATCCTGCATCAAGTTTTTGGCGCCGCTGCTAGGGAGTTATATTAGGATTTTTATTAAGTCTTTTATTTTTGTTTTTGTTATATTTTTATTTTCTCACGGTTTCTTTTAAGTTTCAGGTACCATAGCAGTTGTAGACATTGATAACCTCACTCTCGAGGAATATTTGGCTATGACTAGGGAGGAACAAGGGCCAGGCCTCGTTAGGCCGGCTATTGGAGCTGAGGTGCGTTTTGAGATCAAAGAACAGTTTATGAGAGAGCTACGTGCTAACCCTTTCTCCGGAAATAGAGATGAAGATGCTTATGTGTTAGGATCCAATATTTATGTTGTTAGATGATTCGGGTGGTCTAGGATTGTGATTAAACAAGAAAGCCATTTTTGAGAGATGAAGAGAGTTGAGAGGAGGTTCTTGAAAGAGAGTTGCTATATAAAATGAAAGGTTTATTCAAAGAAGCCACACCCCTTCCATGGATGGAACGGGTATTTATAGTTAAACGTCCTCCTATCGGACTGTGGATCAGGCATACAGTGGGTAAAGACCCGTCCTTCCTCTACGGTGTTGCACTAAACTAAACTACGCTAATAACTAACTAATAAACTAACAAATAACGTAACAAATGATATGTCTACGAGCTAACTTATGCTATATAATATTTGGGGTGACCGACACTTCACTATGGAATTTTCTAATTCCTAACAATCTCCCCCTAAGGGATGTCACCCCATGTTTTACATTTCGAATCCTAGCATTCTATTTCATCTTCAGTCTTGAGCTCGTAGACTTTAATTCTTCACTTTCGCAATCTTTGTGCTTAAGTAGTGCAACTTCAAAGTCCGCATTGATTTGTACTTTTAGTGGAGGCCTTTAACTGATCCACATCTTTGATGATCTTCGAGCTTTCATTGAGATCATCAGCCACAGTAAATCTCAGGATCACCCTTTATTGTGTTGCCATCATGTGAAGTTGTGACTTTTGGACCGACATGCTCACACTTTTGAATCATGACATCTTTCCATCAGAGTAGCGGAAGCCTTACTGGTTCATGATATTTGCAGCAGCGTAGCAGAAGCATAGTATAAAAATATCAGAACCAGGTTATGTAGATATGCACCAGTCATGATTTCTTCAATTAAGTGTGGTTGCTGTGAACATGCGGCTTTGGATTGACCGCTCAATTCTGATCAGCTGCAACCGTCCAAATGTACCTGCAAACAACAGTTAGCAATAAAACAAACGAAAGTGTCTTTGATCACTTTCGCTAAATTGAGGTACACGGCCCACGGTTCCCCGTTGATCAGTACAAGTACTGCCTGTGATCAGGTAGGATTCCTAAGAATCTCCTTGACAGGGTTTCGCAGCTGTTCTAGCTGTTCTCAAACCGGAACGTCTCAAAGAAGACAACACGGAGTGAGTGAACCAGCGAATTGAGATTCACTGATTGATGAAAAATGATTTGAAAAACAATCGCGTATTGCTTGAAGAAAGAGTTTTGCAATACGATGAAGGTTTTATGAGAAAGATCAATTTTCAATCAAAATACTTTTTGTATTAGAGAATGAGTACACATTCGACGTGCTAGCGAAAAGAAGAGATTCGCACATCGAACGGTAAAAGTATTTTTCAATCAGAGATACCCTTTTGAATTTGAAATGAATACACATTCGACGTGCTAGAGAAAAGAAGGTTTGCACATCGAACGGTTTTTCCAAAAGTATTCGTCAATTCCATTCCTGGACCAAGGTTGATTCAAGAATGAATCTCCCCATCGTTTCTATCCAGTTGTCACAAGCTTGATCTTACGAGAAGATCTCACATGTCACCCACCAAGAGCTTGTTTGATGTTGGCTCTAGAAGGATTTCCATCTTCATCGTGAATACTTTTACATACCACTCAGATGTTCTGGCAATACCACAAGGATAATGCGTAGGACTCTTAATATATACTTACTTTCCACATTGTGTGAAACATCAAGTCTTCATGAATTTAGTGTCCTAACGAGATATTGTGGATGATCTCTTGGCTCTAGACTCAATTGTGCATATTTGGTTCCTGTGCCGGAGACTAGGGAGAGGGTCTCCTTCTTCAATATCAACAATCTCTAAGAGAAAGTCGATAGATTATGTCGGTTCCCCGTGAGAATGAAACAAGTCCTTTTAAGAGGAACTTGAGTAGCTTGGGAAGTTTAGTGCAGTGCGTCACTGGGTCCATGACGTCTTGTCTTCAATACCGGCGTTACCTTGGTAACCACCAGTAGCATATGTATTGAACCCGGTTACTGCCCTAAGGTTGAATTATTGGAGGGCTATTTCATTTCACCCTTTTTCACATTCATTTCTTTTTCATTCTTCAACCCCTTCAGTGCTTACCGAGACTTCATAACTAGAACCTTGTTGGGTTTATTCCAGTACTAGCTCTGTCTCAGTCCGCACTCTTCCCATTTCTCATTTTTCTCCTTTTTTCATTATACCTAAGGACTCTACACTATCTAGTGGATTGTCCCTGGGTAGATCCCTCCGGTTCTGGCGGATCGTGGGAACTAATACCTAACCTCACCATCCTTATAACTCCATACATAAAGTAAAATGGTCGGTCTTTTGGTACAGTTCATTCTTCCGTCAGACCAATTGAAAAATCATTTGAAAAACAATCAAGGTACTTGTGATACGAGATCAAAACATTTTGTACCTTAATAGTTTTGATCATTTAGAAATGCTCCCCCTCAACATGTGCATATAATTTTTAAATTGTTTAGCACATGGAGGCAAGAGTTCTTTGAAATAATTTCTTTGAAATAATTTCTTGATCACAATTTCCTTAGAAAAAGCCATTTGATTTTCTTTGGTAAAATCTCTCCCTCAATATGTGCATAGGATATTTAAAATCATTTTATCACATAGAGGCAAGAGTTCTTTTGAAGTACATCCACGACCACAAAATCCATTAAGAAAACCATTTGAAAACTCAATCAAGGTACATTATAAGTCTCTTTAAAAAACTTTTGTACCTCGATAGTTATGCCCCCCCTCAATATGTGCTTCGAGATTCGAAAGCGTTTAGCACATATGAGCGAGCAGCGTGCACAATTAAATCAAAACGATCACCTTTTATCAAATTTCATTATTAAATCACAAATTCTCCCCCGATCAAAAATATCAAACCCTTTGAGATTTTGGATCCCAAGTGATTTGATTAGGTTTAGAAAACATGGGAGAAAATGTGGCCTTGTTTAAATACTCATCTGGTTTTTGGATAAATCCTCCTCCTCAACATGTGCATTGTGTATTTGAAATCGTTTGGCACATGGAGGCAGGAGTGCCTTTGAAGGACTAAAACCAATTCCATTAAAACAGATTTGAGATTTAAATCACGATCTCTCCCGCGATCAAAAATTTCAAACCATTTGAGATTTGTAATCCCAAAAGATTTAAATTATATAGAAAATTTTAGGGGAAAGACGTGGCAAGATTTAATTTTGAAAGATGACAGATAGGAACAGATTTAGACATTAAAGATTGTTAGTGTCAGGTATGATTGTTTTAAGAGACCTTTAAGTAAAATAAAACAATTTCACAATCAAACAAGAACAGAAAAAATTTCATTTTGTAAGATCTTTGAGTATTAAAGAAAATCATACCATGACATAATATTAAATCTTTAGATCACCACTAATTGTTGTACAGACGGACCTTTTATGAAGAAATATCGTTTGAAAATATTTTATTTTAAATCACTCTCCCCCTCAATCCATGACAGAAGTCAATAATTGAGTGACTAAGGTTTTGATAAAAAGAAGTCCGGTGATTTTTAAAATTTTAGTTCAATTTATTTTCAAAACAATATTTTTCCATTTTCAAAACAATTTAATCAAATATTATCAAAATTGTTTAAAAATGGTATCCTGCACAAAGATACGTTAGGTGGATGAGAAGCTTCCGTTTTTTGTTGCTGTAGGGTTTGGAAGAAAAATCATCTGCTGATGCAGTGAGACTTCTTCTTACGTTGCATTTTGAATGCCAACTGAGGTCAAATTAAGCTCCGTTTCTTCAATCACTTAGAAGAAAACCATCTGCTGATGCAGTGAGACCTCTTACGTTGCATTTATGCCAATTCTCCATAGAAGTTCAATTAAGCTCCGTTTCTTCATTTGTCAACCCAAGATATAGTTACCCTTTCCTTTCGGCATCCAATCATCTTCAATTGTGGGATCCGGATCGGGAACATTCTTATAACCAATATACATGCATACGTTAGTGAACACACATACAGATATATGGTGGTCGACATCACCCATAACAGCAATCGACTAATTAAAGTCAATTCAACATAACAATCAGATCATATAAGGCATGGGGTTTATGTGTTAATCAAACTCTAATCATCTAAACCTAACAATCATATCCTAAATTCCTAGTCCTTCGACACAGACAAATATTATTTTTTAATTAAGCACGTAGGATAATTAAGAAAGCTCGTTAGATGATATAGATTTGAAAACATTCTCCCCCTCAATCAATGACTCATTTTTTTGAAAAATTTTAAAAGCGCAGAAGTCATTGATTAAGTTTGCAAATTAATACGAAAACTCTGATTCTGAGTGATTTTTCAAGCAACTCATTTACCACCATTTTGAACACAACAAATATTTTTCTGAAGAATTATAGACGGAAAAACATTTGTGTAGGAACAGCAGTCCTTCGACATACTTTCCTCATTTTGTTTTAGGATAAGTGCACGAAATTTGTGAAAAACGTTTAAGCGTAGCACTTTCCTTCCTTTTAAGAGCGGGTTGATATCTGAAATGATAGCAAGCCATATTTTTATAGCGCGGGTTACAGTCTGAAATAACTGTAAGCCATTTGATTTTTTTTTTTTTTTTTTTTTTTTTTTTTTTTTGGAGACATGTTTAGAAAGAAATATTTACACCTCCTGCTCGAACTTCATCTAAAGTCCCGTGCCATTATTGAATGACATTTCTAAGACCGTAGATGTTATCGATACCAGAAGACATGTCATGAGAAAACAATATTTTTGGTATTTTTCAAATTTTCTGATTTTTATGGGTTTTTGTTGGTTTTATATTTTTCTATTATCTTTTTGTTGGTTTTATATTTTTGTATTTTGTTTTTGAAAAATATGTACAAGGATAGAGTAGATGATATAGTTAAAGAAGATGATGACACGAGTACCGAGATAAGGATATCGAGCAGCCCCGTTGTAGAAGATAGAAGTCATCATCCCTAAAACTTTCACCACCAAAGCTTCCGAGGCTCTTGCATAGAAGAAAGAAATTGAACCATCCGAAAGTGAGACTTTGGCAGCTTCCCCCCAAACCGAAAATCCTTTAGCTGAGCAGATTCAAAGCTTTCTTTCAAGCTTCTCTTAGCCAGGTGCACAAAGAAGCACACCATTATCATCGAACTTGCTGCTCCTTTTAAGAATAATCACCGTGATTCTTCGTTTGAGGTTATATCATCCAAAAGAACAGCAACATATCATCCCACACATAAATAACACTTCTCAAATTTCCTTTCAACTGACGTCTGAAGCGATCCATTCCAAAAGGTGTCAAGAGAAGTGTCAAGAGAACAATTCCCCCCAAGTAGTTTATTGATTCAGTCAGTCTCTTTGTATAATGCTCAAGAACTCTCCCGAATACACTTTATGAGGGGAATGAAGAACACCTTCCCATGTTCACATTTTTCTTCCCTGATGAACGTGTATGAAGCTCAAGAACCCGAAGTACACCAATATCCAAGAACTCTCCCGAATACACATCATGCCCGGAGAGAAAACACCTCCCCAATGTTTGTGGTAAACAATGGCTTTCTTCCCTGATGATCGTGTATGAAGCTCAAGGACCCGAAGTACACACATTCCCCAAAGAGAGAACAACCGATAACATTAAAGAAGCAGGCCGAATCACTGATTATCTCTGCGGATGACAATCTCTGCGGATGTCAACTCCGGAATAAGTGATTATATCTCTGAATCACTGATTAAGCCCTCAAGTGAGACAGTTAAACGCCCCCAATGTACACAATTCTCTCTCCCATGATGATTGCGATAACATCGATATCATCACACACCAGTGTACCTCTTTTATCTTCAGAAACTTTCATTTACATCACTTCCCCCACGTCGTTGGAATAATAACACTAAAAGCCTTGATGAGTAAAACCTTGAGTTTCTCTGCGGTCATGACATTTGTTTTCCCGGGATATCTCCAATCACTTAGAAGAATTAAGTTCATCAAGTTTACTCGCCATGAGTCAAACCTTGAGTTTCTCTGCGATAATAACATTTGTCTTCCCGGGATATCTTCAATCACCTAGAAGAGTTAAGTTCATCAAGTTTACTCGCGTTTAGATGCTTGTCTCCTTTCCCATTTCTGGTTTTGACACTTCAGAATCAGCAACATAGTATAAGCCCAAATACTTGAAATCTTTATGAGAAGAACACTTAAACTCTTGTGAGAATCAACTTGCTGAAGACTCACTCTGACTATTTTTATCGACCCTTATGTAGACAATTTGAAGTGACCACTGAAGAAGAAAACCCGATATACCATACTTGAAACTGAAGTCAACTTCCCCACATTTGTATCTTAAGCTTGCACCTAATGATGGAAGAACGGTGTAGAGAATTTATGCTTCAAGGAAATCTCTAAGTACTCACTACCCAAACAAAGTATGAGACATTAACACCTCTTGCGATTATCCACACCGTCATATGCGTGTGACACTGAGTAAAACAAAGTAACTCCTAATAGTGATAGTTAACCAGGCCTTCAACCATCCACCTCGACTGCTGGTAACTAGATAAACCAAGTCTTCAACTCAAATTCTTAAGCCCGAGCAAGTTATCAAATAAGAACACGCCTTTGTGAAAGTCAACTTCAATCTCAAATAAGTGATAAATGATTAACCCCGAAGTAATCAACTTGTGTCAAATGTCCAATACGAGAAATAGTCAATAACAACGTCTCGAGGAGTCACTGCTAAAAAATATGAGCAAGTCTAATTGGGGATTGAATCTGACTTATACCTCTCTCCCAATTAGTGCTCTCCCCTAAACCGACAATCTGTTTGATAGATGCCCAGATTAAGAAGAAGTCTTCAGATCGTTAAATGAAACTCGTCTTTAGTCTTCTAACATGTAGCAGAAAATGTAGAACAGACTGTAGACTCGACCTTCTTCAAGATTGTGCAGTTGGGGAATAGATAGTTAACATCTTCAACTCACACCAAAAAGCATCCCACCAAAAAGCATCCCAATTAACTTAAATCTTGCAAATCCCCTTAACTAAAATCCCTCCCAATCAAACAAGAATAGAAAGATGTTCATCAAGAAAATCAGCAATCAGGCCGCAACGAACACACAAGATGGTAACACCAAACTACCAATCACATCAAACAAGAACAGATAGATTGTTTGGAATCATCATGTTGGTGTATAAGTGAAGCATTAACCGGAAGCACTTTGTCGATAAACTCATCAATCCGAGTGAAGATGTCAACCAACGGCTCTTAAAAGAAACATCATGTGAAGATGACCCGATAATAAGAAGCTCGGTTCTTACATGAGTTTGGAGCCGTTTGACCATTTATTCTCAAATATCAATCAACCATGCAAAAAATTCACACTTCATCTCCCCCTCAAGAATTGCATACGGAGATGCCATTCTTGACTAAATAAGTGAAATCATCCAAAAGTATTCTATTCACACTTCTCCCCCGCAAAATTAGCACATGATGTCGCCATCGTCATTATAGTTGAGCAAGTGGAATAAGAAAACAATCAATGGTAGCCCGGTTCACTTGATGACTGAAGCGCATGGAAAAAGTATGAAGCATGTTGATGAGAATGGTCATAATAGAGAAGATTTCTCTTCTTCAGAAGATAATGCGTACTAAAACGTACACATTTCTTTTCTTTAGAGAACGAGGCATGAGCTGTTGTGTTCATACGTCATAGTGTTGAAGTACGAGGCCTGAACTGATGTGAACAGACGTCATAATCTCTCTCTTTTCATCTACACTTGGCAAACTTGTAATCACCCCATTATCATTCGGTAGGCTATTTGTCGTGACAGCTGATGGAGAAAAGCCGATATAATGAATTTGACCCTGAAGTAGACTACCCCGAACTCGTGACTTAAACTTGCACATATGTAACAAAGAGCGGTGCCGAGACTTCATCCTCCATTGAATCTCTAAGTACTCTATACTCTTCATCCAACCAACCATCAAGTAATAGACGTACATCACCTCTTGAAAATCCACAATTGAATGTGACACTGAGCACTACAACGTAACTCCTTAAAGTGATAGTTATTTTGTGGTGGAAAGAGCCCAATTCCCCCAAGTGGTAAAAGAAAAGGTAAAAGACACCCAACAATAACTAGATTTCCATGTCTTCATTTTTTTTTGATAATAAGCTCGAACAAGGATCATGAAGAATCTTCATCCATCCATCCCCGATACCTTCAGATACTAAGTACACTCGCCCGTGATAAATTCACTTCAACCTCAAATTAATAATACTGAATTAACGCCGTTGTCACTTTTTCGGGTTAACTGCTCAAATCTAGCCTTCTTTGACATTTAAACGAACTTTTTTGGGATATGAAAGTGCTGAAGATATGAAAGTACTGAAGATATGAAAGTACTGTAAGCTGCAAAGTACTGGAAGAAGTCAAAGAGTAGTCAAAGAGTCAAAGTACTGCTAAAGAAAAAGTCAAAGTACTGCACTATGAAGTCAAAGTACTGCAAGAACAAAAGAACTGTTATATTCGTTTATGGAAAGAATTGTATTCCATGTTTAGATTACTTGTCGTACAAGAATACAAATTGTAAACCGACTAGGATATCCTTGAGCCTATAAAAGGACTTCTAGATTGGCATTAGAGGTACGATTTTACAAAAAAGAGTTTTAGAGTTTTACGAATTAGTGTTTTAGAGAAAAGTTCGATTATCTTAGAGTTGTATTAGATTATCTGCATAATAAGCAGATTTAGAGTTTATAATAAAAGTTATTCTTCTTAGCTTTGTTAAGTAAATTCCGCGTACTTAATAAAGATTGCTCAGTGTTTCTTTGTTAATAACTTAGGATTTATCCGAGGTTATTAAACCTTAACAAGCTAGTTTAAGTTAGTTTGATTAAAGTATATCGATCCAACAAGTGGTATCAGAGCTTGTGTGAAAACTCTGACTAGGAAGAAACCCTACTTCAACAATATTCAAGATGTCGACTGAAGCTGTTCCACCACCCTCAATCACCTCACTCAGAATTCCAATAATCAAGAAGGGAGAATATGATCTCTGGTGCATGAAGATGAGGCAGTATATTGCCATTACAGACCATGCTTTATGGAATGTAATTGTTAATGGGAATGAAGTAGTTACTGAACCTATTAGTATTCCTGGACAACCAACTGCACCAAAGGCAGTCTTACCAGCAGCAACCATTAGGAATCAAGAAAAGGCACTAAATATTCTCTTATCTGCCATTCCAGATGGTCATCTTCTCAAATTTCATGATGCTAAAGATGCTAAGCAGCTCTGGGCTGCTCTCAAGACCAGATTTGGAGGGAATGAAGCCTCTAAGAAGATGCACAGAAACTTGCTGAAACAACAGTTTGAAACTTTCACAGTAGGAGAAAGAGAGAGTCTTGATGCTGCATATGATAGGTTTCAAAATCTCCTCAACATGTTGGAGTTATACAAGGCAGAAGTGTCAGTTGAGGATGCTAATTTGAAGTTTCTAAGGAGCTTGCCATCTACATGGCATGTGATTGCTACTATGATCAGAGGACAACAAGGATTGGATGTTATGGACTTTGATGATCTCTATCATCAACTGAAGGTGTATGAACATGAGATGAATGGTCAACCAAATTCCAAATCTCACAGTATTGCTTTTCTATCATCTGAAAAGAAGAGCAGTACTTTCAAAAGTACTGCTTCTCCTCAAAGTACTGTTTCTCAAAGTACTGCTGTTTACAATCCCCCTTCATATGCTCAGCAGGCCCCACCATCTACCACTTTGCACTTAGATGAAGTTGTGTGCTCCTTCTTTGCACAACAAGCAAGCTTTCCTGTCACTTATGAAGAGGATCTAGCACAGATTGAAGAAGATGCACTTGAAGAAATTGATATCAGGTGGCAAGTTGCTATGATCACTGCAAGGATCAAAAAGTACATGAAGAAGACATGCAAAAGTATTGATTTCAAACCAAAACAAGGAATAACTTTTGACATATCTCAAATTGAATGCTTCAATTGTCAAAAGACTGGTCACTTTGCAAGGGAGTGCATGTTTGCTAAGTATCAAGCAAACAGAACATCTGAGAAGCCAAAACTTGAGCTTAAAGAAATTCTAGTAACTGAAACAAAGGCTTTGGTTGCTCAAGAGAATCTATCAGAAGTTGACTGGAGTGAAGAATTTGATGATGAACCAGTGACTTACTGTATGGTAGCAGTGGAAGATGAAGTTAAAGACACAGTGGAAGCATTGGACTGGAGCACTGCTTTTGATGAAGAATCTGAACATGCTGCTTTGGAATCTGAGGATGGCTTTGGAGGATTTGATTGGAGCGAAGAAAGTGAAGATGATCCTGTTCTTCTTGCTATGGTGGCTACTTCACCAACTCAGTCTCCTATCTCTGAGGTATGCTCAAACTGTTATGAGTTTTATCTAAAATTGCTTAACAATTATGTGATTGAAAGAGATAATTGTATTAGGGCTAGGTCTGAGGTAGCAGGTTATCAAATCACTTTAGAGTCTATGGAAGCCAAAATATTAACTCATGAAAATAATGAAATGGCTTGGGCTGAAAAATATGAACAACAGGATTATCAGTTAAAACTTAGTGAATGGAAACTAAACTGTAAAATTTCTGAAATTGAGAAATTAACTAAGGAAAGAGATGATTTGTTAGCTAAGTTTGCTGCTTGGGGAGAGTCTGGCTTGTCTCATGTTGCTTATGTTGAAAAACAGAGAAGGGCTTACATTAGAACAGGCTTAGGATTTGGAATGGACTTTAGTAACATAGATGAAAACCAACCTAGTGATCAGGATGATGGTGTTTTTTAGGACATAACCACTAGTGATGATGAACTCATTAACTATGTAGATACATCTAGTAATGAGGGCTCAATAAGTGAACCACCTCCTGAATATAAGAAAGACAATGGTTATCATGCTGTTCCTCATCCCATTAGTCATCAACCCTCTAGGCCTGATGTTTCTCGTTTTAGAGTAGACAGTCTAGAGTTTAGGAAGAAGCTTGTAGCTCAATCTAGGACTGAGAAACCCAAAGAAGCTGTTGAAAATAATGTTCAAAATCATGCAGTACCTTTAAAACAAAGTACTGCTCAACAAGCAGTACCTTCAGCAAAACCTTTTCAAAACTGTACTGCTAAACCTTTTGGGGATAACTTTGGTCAAAACAGATTTTATCATTCACAAAGAAGGCAAAATAATTTTGGGCATAGACATAGAAGAAATCACTTTGGACATATGGGTCAAAAACTGTGTTTTGTGTGTTATAGTCCTCATCACTTAATCAAAGATTGTGACAAACACTCAGAATATCTAAGCAAGTTTCCAAGGAATAAGTCTACCAACCAGAAACCTAGAGAGCATAAACCAGTTTGGAATAATTCAAATAGGATTAATCACAGAAACTTCACACCAGATCACAGATACCCACATCAGAGAAGACCTTCAGTATCTCACAGTACTTTCCAAAGTACTGCTCAGAAACAAGGTACTGATCATACTACTTGGAATAGGAATCCTAGGAAATCTCACTATCAAACTAGAAGGTATTCCAATACACATAGGGGATCTAGATCACAGGAACCACCTGTTAAAACTGAATGGGTTAAAAGGGAAAGTACTGCTGAGGGACAAACAGTACGTTCCACAAAAAGTGAATCAGATGTTTTTGTGATACAAGAAAATGCTAATAATCTGGTGAAAGAGATTTATGTTGAAAAACCAGAAAGTTTTGAAAATCCACATGCTAAAAACCAAAAGATAATTTTGGATCATCATTTAAAGGATAATGGGAATTACATACTCAAGGAATTTGAGTTTGTAACACCACAAGGGGAACACAAGTCAGTAATGGCTTGGGTTCCTAAAAGTTTCTAACTCTTTTCTTTGTGTGCAGGGCAACCCAGAAGAGGAGCTTAAAGATCATCTTATTGTGGATAGTGGTTGCTCTGGCAGTATGACAGGAGATAAAGAGATCCTGTATGATTTTAGATCTATTAGTGGAGGAAGAGTTGCTTTTGGGAATGATCCCAATGGAGGAAGGATTACTGGGAAAGGAACAATCAAAGCTGGAAGAATCGATTTTGAGAATGTTAGATATGTGAAGGAGCTAAAGTTCAACTTGTTGTCAGTCTCTCAAATCTGTGATAAAAAGCATCCTGTGTTATTCACTGACACATAATGTCTTATTCTTTCATCTGACTTCAAACCTGTTGCTGATGACATGGTAGTACTCAGAGTACCACGGACTAATGATGTGTATAGTCTGGACATGAAGAGTCTTCACTCTTATGGAAGGGCCACCTGTTTAGTGGCAAAAGCATCAACTGAAGAAGCACATCAGTGGCATAGAAGATTGGGCCATGTTAACTACAAGAATATCAACAAACTGGTCAAAGGCAATTTAGTTAGAGGTTTACCTTCAAAGACTTACAAGAATGATCATTCATGTTTGGCATGCAAGAAGGGTAAACAACATAAAGCTTCATGCAAGAAGCTTGAGGAAAGACCTATAAGAGAACCATTAGAGCTGTTACATATGGATCTGTTTGGACCTGTCTCTGTGGCAAGTTTAAACAAGAAGAAGTACTGCTTAGTTATTACAGATGATTGCAGTAGATTTAGTTGGGTATTTTTCTTGGGCTTTAAAGATGACACTTTTGATGCTATTCAGACTCTAATTATAGCACTGGAAAACCAATTAAGACTCAAAGTTAGAGGTATTAGATGTGACAATGGGACTAAATTCAAGAATAAACTTATGGATGACTTCTATGCTAACAAAGGAATCAAAAGGGAGTTCAGTATTGCAAGAACACCACAGCAAAATGGTGTTGCAGAGAGGAAAAATAGGACTTTGATTGAAGCAGCCAGAACTATGCTTGCAGACTCTCAACTACCTATTCAATTCTGGGCTGAGGCTGTAAGTACTGCTTGTTATGTTCTTAACAGAGTATCTGTCACAAAACCACAAATGAAGACACCTTATGAGTTGCTGATGGGCAACAAACCCAACATACGATTCTTGAAGCCTTTTGGATGTCCTCTCACTATTTTAAACACCATTGATAATTTGGGTAAGTTTGATGGCAAGTCAGAAGAAGGTTATTTATTGGGTTATTGTACCAAGAGCAAAGGCTTTAGAGTCTACAACAAAGTTACTAAGAAGGTTCAAGATTGTCTTCATGTTGAGTTTTTAGAAGATCAAGAGAATCAGAAGGGTAAAGGTCCTGATTGGATGTTTGATCTTGAAGTTTTAACTCCATCCATGAACTATGTACCTGTAAGAGAAGAGAACAAACCTGTGTATCATGGAGAAGATTCACAATATGTTGTTCATGGAGTTCATATTAGACCTGATGCTGTTTCTGATGAAGATCCTTTAAGTCCAAAACAAAGTACTGCTGTTCCTAAGCAAAGTACTGTTTCTCCAAAACAAAGTACTGTTGCACCACAATCCTCATTATCTGCTGAGGATCAATCTATACAAGAGGAACTTAATCAGATGCTTCTTCAAGATGTATTAGCACATTCTTACACTGATGAACAAAGGAGAGCTTATGAAGAGGCAAAGAAGACCAAGACTGCAGAATACTCTCACAGTACTTTGGACAGTACTTTCGACCAAAGTACTGCTACACCTGTTGACAGTACTTTAGATGATTTGGATGATCCTACCATGCCTGGATTAGAAGAAACTGATGATGAGCTTGAGGCTGAAGGTATTTTCTCAGACTCCAATGCAGGTGCTGATTATACTAACTTGGATGATACATATGGAGTTCCACAGTCACCAATCTTACGAATTCATAAGAATCATCCAGCTGATCAAATCATTGGTCCTTCTACTTCTGGAGTTATTACAAGACACAAAGCTAAGGGTTTCCCAAAACCTCACAATGCTTTACTTAGCTTTGTGTATAAACAAAACAGGCTGAATCATAAGGACCATCAAACCTGCTTATTTACTTGTTTCATCTCTCAAGAGGAACCTAAAAATATTGCTCAAGCTTTGACCAAAGAAAGCTGGGTTGAAGCTATGCAGGAAGAACTTCTTCAATTTAAACTTCAAGAAGTTTGGGTTTTATGTGATCTTCCAGATGGGAAGAGAGTTATTGGAACCAGATGGGTTTTTAGAGTCAAAAGAGATGAAAGAGGCAATGTTATAAAAAACAAGGCAAGGTTAGTAGCTCAAGGTTATAGACAGGAAGAAGGGGTAGATTATGATGAGGTATTTGCTCCTGTGGCAAGGATTGAAGCAATTAGAATATTTCTTGCTTTTGCTTCTTATATGGGTTTTCAGGTCTATCAGATGGATGTCAAGAGTGCCTTTCTATATGGTACTATTACAGAAGAGGTGTATGTTAAGCAACCTCCAGGTTTTGAAGATCCTAAACATCCAAACAAAGTCTATAAGGTGGTTAAGGCTCTTTATGGCCTTCATCAGGCACCTAGAGCTTGGTATGAGAGGCTTTCTACTTTCTTATTACAGCATGGATATAGGAGGGGAGCTATAGACAAGACTTTGTTTATCAAGAGAGACAAGAAGGATATCATGTTAGTTCAGGTTTACGTTGATGATATCATCTTTGGGGCTACCAAACAGTCCATGGTTAAGGAGTTTGAGCAGCTGATGCAGAAGGAATTTCAAATGAGTTCAATGGGAGAGTTAACTTTCTTTTTAGGACTTCAGGTTAAGCAGTCAAAGGAAGGAATTTTTATCAGTCAAGACAAGTATGTTACAGACATACTTAAGAAGTTTAATTTTGATGATATGAAGGCTGTTACTACACCTATTAAATCTATCAATTCATTGGGCAAAGATGAAGATGGACAGCCTGTTGAAGTCAAGTTATACAGATCTATGATTGGCTCTCTTATGTATCTTACTGCATCCAGGCCTGATATCATGTTTGCAGTTTGTCAATGTGCAAGATATCAAGTCTCACCAAAGATCTCTCACATGAATGCAGTAAAGCGAATCTTCTGTTATTTAAAACAACAACCTAAGTTGGGGTTGTGGTATCCTAAAGAGTCACCTTTTCACTTGGAAGCTTTTTCAGATAGTGACTATGCAGGTGATAATTATGATAGAAGATCAACAACTGGTGGATGCCAATATCTTGGAAGAAGGTTAGTCTCCTGGAAATGCAAGAAGCAGACAATTGCAGCAACATCATCTACTGAAGCTGAATACGTAGCTGCTGCAAGCTGTTGTGGACAAGTTTTGTGGATGCAGAATCAACTCTTGGACTATGGGTTCAATTTCAAAAATACTCCTATCAATATTGATAATGAGAGTACCATTTGTATTGTGAAGAATCCTGTGTATCATTCCAAGACCAAGCATATTCAGATTAGGCATCACTTTATCAAAGATTGTTATGAGCACAGGCTCATCAATGTTGTTAAAGTTCACACGGATGACAATGTAGCTGATTTACTCACAAAAGGTTTTGATGTGTCACGATTCAATCACTTGGTCGTGAGCATTGGAATGATTAACTACTAAGCTATGTTTGAGGGGAGGACTATAAGGTGTTAGTATAGTCCTGTGTATTGCTTGAGGGGAGGATACTTGTTTATACTTAGTTTATATGAAGGAATTTGGCAAAGTACTGTGTTTCCTGAAAGTACTGCTTGGAAAGTACTGCTTGGGAAAGTACTGCTTATGTGGAAAGTACTGTTTGTCGTATTAAAGTACTGTTCCAACGGTAATATTGCTGGGTAATTGATAGTAACGGTAACTTTGTTATTTTCGGCTGTGATTTTTCAAATCCCACCTATAAATAACTACTTCCCGATTTTTCCTCTCATATTATTACTTAGAATCTTTTCCATACTTATCTCCCAATCACCATCTCTTTACTATTCGATAAAATCTTTATTGTGCTCACTTATTCAACTATGGCGAATCGATTAACTGTTTCAAAGCACAATATGGTGGCTAATTTGGACAAGCCTGAGGCGAATGTGGCTTTTTATGATATCATTGATTATCTTACTGGGTCACCTATTAGTTATGCTCTTTTAGTTGAGCCGGATATTATTGAACTTTGGATTCAAGAATTTTGGGCTAATGCTAGAGATAATATGGAAGAGTATGAATATTATATTAGATCAACAGTTGTTGGACGGACTATCAAGATTACAGAGGCTTCTATTCGAGAAGATTTATTATTTGGTGATGAAGAAGGGGCTATTCGATTTGACAAGCACCTAATTTGGGATACTTTTAGAGATCTTGGTTATGAAGGGTCTTTGACGGAACAAACATTCAAGAAAGCATTATTCTGTCCTCAATGGAAGTTCTTGATTCATGTACTGCTCCATTGCATAAGTTCTAAAAGTACTTCTTGGGAGCAGTTTGGGTCAAATATAGCATCTGTTGTGGTTGGATTAGCTACCAACAGAGTGTTTAATTTTTCAAGGCTTATTTTGGATGGGATGCTTTCGCATATATCATCTGGGTCAAAATGGTTGATGTACCCAAGGTTTGTACAGGTTTTCTTAAACAAGCAATTGGCTGATGTTCCAAAACTTGCTGATTTGTTACCTGTTATTGTGCAACAAGCCAAAATATTTACATTTATGGCTCGGCGAAGTGACTTGTTCAGAGGTGGAGATACTCCGTTGGCTACTACAATGCTGGAAGTTGTTCAAGCTGTACGTGATGAAGCTGTACGTGATAAACCATATATTCAAGGTTACAATTTATGGGTTAAAGAGGAAAACAAACGCCGTAAGAAACTTCGTAAGGAATTAAAACGCAAGAAGGTTCATAAACCATCTTCTGTCAACTTGGGGAGGAATTTAGAAAAGGAAAATTTGAAAGAAGATGTTACGAAGAAGAAAGAAACTAAAGGTACTGAAGAAAAGATTATTTCAGATACTGAGGAACAAGAACAAGTTCAAGGTACTGATGATCAAGGTACTGAACATGAAAGTGCTGCTTTTCAAGATACTTCTAGACAAGAGGTAATAACACCACGAGTATTGAATTTTGAAGAAGAAGCTGGTCCTTCTACAACTGTTAGAGATGTACAAACCTATTCATTCTGCAAGTGATGATGAAGTTATTGCTACAATTTTAGATTTGTCACAACCAAGAGGAGGAGTTACTATTAGAGATGTACAAGAAGAAGAACAACAAAGAACTTCTCAACCTGCAATTGATCCAAAAGATAAAGGGAAAGGTGTTATGGTTGAAACTAAGAAAAAGAAATTAACTTTAGCAGAACTTAGAGCAATTGAAGTTGCTAGGAATGAAGCTGCAGCTAGAAAAGTTCAAGAAGAGTTAAATGCTAAAGATAGAGAAGAACATGAAGCTCAAGAAGCTCAGAATAGAGAAGCAGCTCAAAAGGTACAAGATGAATTGAATGCTGAAGCTGCTGAACCATTACAGTCACCTACTCCTGTTAGATATATGTCAAGAAGACCTAATTTAGCTAAAGAAAGGAATGCAATGATGGCATATTTAAAAAGCAGAGGATATAAAGGATTGCAGAAGCTGAATTATGTGGATATGAAAATACTATATGATGCTGAGAGAGAAGCTTATAAGAAATATGTTGCAGGCATTAAAGACTTTAGAGAAGAAGCTACCTGGACTGAAGCTGAAAGAAAGAAGAGTTTGAAAAGAAAAAGAAAAATTGAAGTTACAGATGTTCAGTTTTCAAAGAAAGAAAAAGTTGAATTAAGGACTGAGACAAAGGATGAATTAAGAAACTATCTCAGAGTAGTAGATTTTGATTACTCAAAAGAAGATGCTGATATGAAGATGAATAGATCTCTGATTACTACTTTTAAAGTTGTGGAATCTAAAGAAGGAAGTTATATGATGTTCCACAGAAATGATGTAAGCTTCAAGGTGTTTAATAGGCTATGGGATGTTCTACATGCAATTGACAGAGTGGATTTATTCCATTTATATCATTTGGTGAAAGACTACTTTGAACATCATCCTTTTGAAGGAATTGGTCTAGTATTACTTGGAGATCTCACTACAGCATGGGAAGCTGAAGATCAGAGCAATGATGATATTTGGAAAGATCAAGAGAGCTGGGAGATTGTCTGTTGGAGATTCTTTGAAGAATCTGGAGTTCATGTTCTAGAGCTGGAAAATGGGACGATGATTCATATGTTTGCAGACAGAAGATATCCTCTCACTGTTGAACTGATGAGAAGGATGTTGGAGCATGGAATGGAAGTAGAAGAGGATAATGAAATTGCTCTCATGGTCATCAATTTGTTTATCAAATGGACTACTATTGCTGAGGATGATCAATAACTGGTATGAACTTTATTTGAATAAATACTTTTTGATATATCAGTACTTTTATTCAAAGTACTACTGATCAGACAGTACTTTCATCAAAGTACTGTTTGCAGACATAATTCAGTTAAATAATTTTTAGAAGAAACCTTTTGCTAAGTAATAAATATTTTGAAACAAAGGGTAAAATAAATGGTTTTTGTGATGATAACATCAATAGGTTATCAATCCACCATGGTTACAAAAGGATTGACTAATCCATGAGCAAACGGCTCTGGTAAAGATATATCAAATCCGTTTTTAGTTGACAACTTGCTAATAAGTTGGATGGTAATCAACTCACCATATCAGTAATGTGAAGAGTTGGCTAGCCCACAAGAAAATGGCTTGTGGTAAAGGCTGTGGAAAAACCATTATTGGTAATTAGTTCACCATTAGATAGAAGAACTAACTAGTCCAGAAGGGTACAGCTTTTGGTAAAGACAAATCAAATCTGTTGATAGCTGGTGGTTTGCTAAAAATCATATGGTTATCAATGTACCATGGTCTTACACACCAAAACATTTGGCTACTCCAGAGATAATGGCTTTGGTAAAGAGATCTAAATCCATTAAATTTTCAATGATTCACTTGGCAGTGATGAGAATAGTATGCAACTTATACTGAGTTAATGTACAAAATTGTCATATGTTGCTGTGTTGCTGAAAAGATGGAGATTGCTGGATGCTGCTGTGAAAAGAACAATTCTAAGAGATACTTTGACAAGCACAGATATTACAGAGATACAATCTAAAGACTAAGAAACAATCTGTTTTTAAAGATGAAGCTGTTAAAGATATATTCACAAAGGAACTTGAAGTCAAGCAAGTAGAATTCAAGTTAGGGGAGGATTGTTGGGATATGAAAGTGCTGAAGATATGAAAGTACTGAAGATATGAAAGTACTGTAAGCTGCAAAGTACTGGAAGAAGTCAAAGAGTCAAAGTACTGAAGTCAAAGAGTCAAAGTACTGCTAAAGACAAAGTCAAAGTACTGCACTATGAAGTCAAAGTACTGCAAGAACAAAAGAACTGTTATATTCGTTTATGGAAAGAATTGTATTCCATGTTTAGATTACTTGTCGTACAAGAATACAAATTGTAAACCGACTAGGATATCCTTGAGCCTATAAAAGGACTTCTAGATTGACATTAGATGTACGATTTTACAAAAAAGAGTTTTAGAGTTTTACGAATTAGTGTTTTAGAGAAAAGTTCGATTATCTTAGAGTTGTATTAGAGTATCTGCATAATAAGTAGATTTAGAGTTTATAATAAAAGTTATTCTTCTTAGCTTTGTTAAGTAAATTCCGCGTACTTAATAAAGATTGCTCAGTGTTTCTTTGTTAATAACTTAGGATTTATCCGAGGTTATTAAACCTTAACAAGCTAGTTTAAGTTAGTTTGATTAAAGTATATCGATCCAACAAACTTTGATAATGGATTCATCCCGACCATGGTTAAATGCACATAACCCCGTAAACCATGTAATAACCAAACTACCATGACGAATATCCAAACACACATCCAATTCATGAAGTACACCCTTTTATCCCTTCTTCGAAACAGAAACCGTAGCACCAGCATCAAATAAGATCCCGAAATACACTTTCCTTTCTCCAAGATGGTTCTATCAAGAATAATAGTTTCTTTCGCGGGATTTTACAAAACCAAGAATAAACCGTAAGATAGATCCGAAAATGCACTTTACTAATACCAGGATGTTTCCATTGTCACGGGATTTTACAAGTCTATGATTTAAACCGAGAAATAGGTTCTTTCGCGGGATTTTACAAAATCAAGACAAAACCGTAAAGAATGTCAGCTTGAATGTGTTATGACGACTTTGGTTTCAGTGAATATCTGTTTTAGGGGAACATGCAGCGGTTCATCAGCGGTTCATTCTCCAACATCAAAAACCTCATCAACCATCCAATAAACACTTTGGTAAACACATCATTCACGCATTCTCTTGGCTGTTGCAGTGACAACATGGTGAAGTAAACCCGATATGCCGAACTTGATCATGAAGTAAAATTCTCCAGATTTGTTACTTAAACTTGTACTAATCTTTGTGAAGAAGAAACGGTGTACCCAATGTACAAAACCTCTTGACTTATCCTCAACTGCGTGAGACACCGAAGTGATAGTTACGTTGTGGATAAACTGAGAAAGAATCACAACCGTACCTAAATAGCCTAGTCTTTATCACACTCTATAAATGCCCAAACAAGTCATCTTCGCAGAAGGGTAGAAAGAAAGAAGACAAAATAAGTAAACGTGCCCGGAAAAACCTCACTTCAAAATCAAATAAGAAATATCGTCCAAACAACCCTGTAGTCAACTTAGTTCAATAACCATTTCAATCCATGATATATTATTCTCCGTGAAAATGTATATACCAAAGTACCAAACTCCATAACATAAGAAGTCTCATCATGATCTCGCATCAAGTCACTAGTCTCTTTGAATAATCAAAGCTCATCATCAGATCTCATCAACTTCAAATCTCTTCATCACATCTCAGATAATCCAGATCTCTTATAATCACATCTCTCATAAATGATTCAATTTTTGAGATGCCCATCAGATGATCCAAACAAAAATCTCACCCAGTGCAACTCAGAAAAACGTACACCGGACCCAATTCAAACACATGTCTGGTTCAGTCATATACGCTCGTTCCAAATTCACTTTAAAAAAATAGTCCCCATAATCATAAGTCAAATTAAACACAAATAACTATTACCGCAACTGATCCAATAATGACCCTCAAATAACTTACAGTCCATATGTGTGTCCAACTCAACATAGATTCAAGGTAGCATTAAATATAACATGCGGCCCAAGTGTGAAACCACTTCAAATGAACTTCAAGCCTGGTCCTAAGCTCAAATGGATATACACGGTTTTCTTTCAAACAGATTAGCTACTCAACCCTAAATATTCGGACTATTTAACACTACAAATACCCATTCAACCCTAAAAACATTCACAAAAAATATGTCCGCCTCCCACCTATCACAAACACAGATAATCAAAACCCTAATATCACTCACACCTTTCCTCTGCCCCCTTTCTGTTTCTCGATTCAGTCATCACGCCACAGGGATGGTTTAGGTGGTGTTTTGATTTTCCACAAGGATGGTACGATATAGCCACAAGGATGGCTTCAACAAAGAATCGGTTTCAAGACGGGTAGGTTGATTCATGATTTATTTAACGTGTTGATAGTAGATATAGTTACACGAAACAAAGAAACAAGGAATAACAAACATGTTATAACCTTGATTCTTTATAATCGTATATTATCACTACTTATGGATCAATGATGAGTCGTTATCTCGTGTGATAATTTGTTTGATATAACAATGAAAATCACGAGATGATAATTTGAGATCAATATTGTTTATTTGACCCTTTTTATTTTCAGTAGAAAGTTTCAGTTTTAGGACAAATAAACGACTCAAAAGAGAGGAAGAGACCATATGGTTTTCTTGTACTATCTTAAACGAATCGAACATCTTTAAAGTTATGGATCTGTGATGTTTTGAGTTCACACACGAGTTGAACATGATTTATAAAAGTGGTCTTGATGTTGGTCATTTTAGTGACAAGATTTTTGAATGACTGATGTGAGTAGAAACGAAACCAAGAAAGAAACTAGCATGATGTTATGTTTCTTTCTTGAAATTCGAAAAGGTACCATGTATATAGATCGATGATGATATTTCTCATTAGTTGGCGAGACATTTGAACACGAAAAATATTCTGAGGTCTATTTGTATTATCCTTTAATCATTGAGTCTTGTTGTTTCAATTTTGAGAAGAGGTTTGTGATTCGTTATTTGATGAGTATGTGTGGATCTGTGATGGTTTATGTGATTCGTGTGTTTAGACCCAAGATGGTCTTGATATTATACCACAAATTTGAAAACTGAGATCAAGAGTTGGTTGTTAGTATGGGTCTTGTCTATCTTTCTTCTTCCTTTCTGTCTAGCATCATCAACTCGCATCAACTCCAACTCGCATATCTAACATGCATCTACAACTCGCACTACTTAAACACATTGACAACTCGCTTCTTCTTTTTCTACTTTCACAACTCGCTTTAGACTGTTCAACTCGCATTCAATAATGCAAGGTCACAACTCGCAACAGTTCCAACTCGCTCAAAAGCAAGTGTTACTGCAGCAACTCGCTTAAGAGCAAGTGCACCCATACAATATGCGAGTTAAATAACTCGCATTGAAACAAGACCAGAAACCCAACTCGCATAACATTCATAGAATCTGGACATTATGACGACTCAAATCCAGGAATACATTGAGTCTGGACAGTCAATACTGTCAACTCGCTTTCAAGAAATCAGGCAACTCGCATCTAAGAACATGTCTCAACTCGCATAGATGAAAAACTTAGAAACTGCTTTAAGAAAAACCTTCTTTTGACCAGTTAATGACCACAAGGACTTGACCAGAAACGTATAAACCGATGCAGTTACAACAAATATATGACTTTAAAGATAATTTTTGACCATATAGTTTAACCATGAGGACAGTTGACCATTTTGACCATAAAAATTGACCCATTTTGATTTCACGTTTGGTAAAAAACATGTCAAGAAGGAGAATAAATGTTATCAAAGACTGTTATGGGACAAGAATGACTCTCTAAACAGTTTGTGACAACACAACATAAAGAACTTAGACATTTTGGACCATATGGATACACATAAAGGACATTAAAGATTGTTTACAGCTTCAAAGAAAATTCGAACCACAAAAATCTATCAAAACACAAACAACTTGGTACGAAACCGCATAATAAACCGCTTCAAAAACTATTCGGATCATCAAAACAACACAACCTGGGCTCTGATGCCAATTGTTAGGATCCAATATTTATGTTGTTAGATGATTCGGGTGGTCTAGGATTGTGATTAAACAAGAAAGCCATTTTTGAGAGATGAAGAGAGTTGAGAGGAGGTTCTTGAAAGAGAGTTGCTATATGAAATGAAAGGTTTATTCAAAGAAGCCACACCCCTTCCATGGATGGAAGGGGTATTTATAGTTACAATTGAAACGTCCTCCTATCGGACTGTGGATCAGGCATACAGTGGGTAAAGACCCGTCCTTCCTCCACGGTGTTGCACTAAACTAAACTACGCTAATAACTAACTAATAAACTAACAAATAACGTAACAAATGATATGTCTACGAGCTAACTTATGCTAGATAATATTTGGGGTGACCGACACTTCACTATGGAATTTTCTAATTCCTAACATTATGAGCATGTTGAAAATGTCTTGTACATCGCAAGGCTTTTCAACACCCCTGGTGTTTCTCATGTCGCGGTTATGCTCCGAGTATTCCATATAACACTTACTGGGGCAGCAAGAAGATGGATTGATAGATTGCCCGCCGGGGCAGCTGATACATGGGCTCTCCTAAAGAAACATTTCATTCAAAGATATTGTCCTCCTTTGAAAAAATCAAATCAACTCATGGAGATCCATAATTTTAAGCAAGAAGGCGATGAGACGTTGTATTAAGCTTGGGATAGATACAATGATCTACTTTACAAGTGTCCCACTCATGACCTAAACAGCCAACAAAAGTTCAATATTTTCTACAAAGGTATCAACGTTGCTACAAGACAAATGCTGGACTATCAAGGACCAATTCCAGGGATGACCCCTACTCTTGCCATTGAATCCATTCAAAAAATGGCCGATCATTTTAGGAGGAAGTCTTGAGAATATTGTCGCAATTACAAATAAACTTGAAAATCTGGGTCATGACATGCTAAAGCTCAAGGAAAGTGTGCACGCTATCCAAGTGGGATGCGAATGCTGTGGTGGAGGACATCTCACTAAAAATTGCCGTCTTGTTGACGATGATAGTAAAATTGAAGAAGTGAAATATGGTGAAGCAAATAGACCGTTCCAAGAGTCAAATGGAAATGGGAATGGTTCGTGGAGGAACTACGGGATATTACAATCATGGGCCTTTCAGGGAAAGAAGGTCCAATCTGGAGGATACGATCAACAAGTACCTTGAAGACTCGACTAAGAGATAAAAGGAGCAGGAGGAATGGCTAAAGAACCTCCAAGAAAGTACAAACAAGTGCCTTTTTAGTCATGATAAATCGCTAAAAATTTGGAAACCATGATTGGTAAACTTAGCAATGAAGTACAAAGAAGGAATAAAGCACAAGAAAGCAAACCGATAGTATGCAAAGCTATTTTTTCTGAAAACGATGCGTCTAACGATAGCTCTAGCATGTTGCAGGAAAATGAAGCTGGAAGTTTTGACAGAAGCCAGTTACGCCGTAACCCCACATCAGAATTACGACGTAACTGGAATACTTGGTCCGACAAATTTCTTGAATTTGATGGATCAGGAACCACAGTCATTGATACTTGGCCTGGTAATCCGAACATGGTCCCAAAATCGCCATCCAAGAAGAAGTACCACTGGTACAAGGAAATACCAGTGGATAATGATAAATGGTACGACCTTTGGGCTTCGTGTAACCATAATAATGACATTTGCGATGGAGGGGATGACAAAGAAAGGGTTAAAAATAACAAATACATGTTTTCTACAACAAACGATGATGAAAGGTTGATTAGATTCTCAATCGAGGACATAGAGGAACCCTCTATTAAACACTACTACAATCCATTAATGATCGTGGAAGATGAGTCTACGCAAGCATGGCCCACATGCAATCCATTTCGCGAATATTGTAACGGGGGTGGAAATATGAAGGTTGAAGAATGGACATGCCCCCATGAGCTAGAAAGACACGATATCAAGTTCAGAAATCTATCTTTACATGATTGGTATATGATAATATTTGGGGATGTTATTATTAATGCAGGTCTACTGTAAGCTCCGGGAAAATTTGATTGTACTTAAGAACTTAATCAAAAATTAAGCACGATTTATATCATCATGAAATTTTCTAAACATCACATTTGGCATATGAATGATCAACGCAGCTTGAGCGTTCATAATTATACCGTTGTGATCAACGAAATTCCCCGCGATCCCGATATTCTTAAAATACATAATGTATATGTAAAAATTTATAAAATACGAAATAAATTTTAATAAAATATATTAAATTCGAATTTGGGCTTAGAAACCTATTGGGCTTCATATCACCCCACGACTTAACCCAACCTATCAATGGGCCTCGTTACCCATTTCGAGCCCAACACAATTTGTACCATTGGGCCATTTTTATTCTTAGCCCGATCCATACTTACTTAAACCGGACCCAACACCCATGATCCCTTTTGGGCTTCGCTGCTAGCCCAACACACCCAAGTAACAATTTAAGGAATGTGATACTACTCTTTATGTTCCTTGTGTTATCATAACCGGACGAACAAAAAAAAAAGAAACCAAACCAAAACTAGGAACTCTCCCTTAGATTCTAAGTAGTTCGTGTGTCGATGGACAAAAAGGGACAAAGCACATTAGCCACCCTAAGTATTTGTTTAATAGCCTAAAATCTACCTTGACCTTACTTTGACCTCATTACACAATGGATATTGTGTCCCTTCTTGCCCAACCTAGCTCGACATGGCCATACTCCTTCCCACAATTTCAGCTGCCATTGTAGCATGCCATGAACAAACAAGAAACAAGCAATATTATAATCCTAAACCCATACACACTCACCCTTTTATAAGCCCTCTCAACTCTTAGAAACACTCACACAAAATCATTTATGAAGTTACTTTCAAAAACACTAGTCTAAGCACATAAATCATCCACTGTGGGTATCGAAGGAAAGGAAAACAAGGCGTGATCAAGCAAGGGTTAGAGGAAACATAAGGCAAATATTTAGTCGAGTAGGATTATAAGGAGAACACGGGGTCTCGCATCATTTTCTAATCCGTTTCTTCCCCACTTTTCGAAGTGTAGTAAGTTTACTAAAACCATTTCATAATACCTCTACTTGTTTTATTTCACTCGTATAGGATATCACACGTTTAAAACATCATACACACCTTTTCAAACTAAGTTATATCATGTAACTCGAAATAAGAAAACTCGACACATACTCACTCACTAGTTGCACGTTAAAACTTATTAATCATGTCGAAAAAAGTCACAAAAAACTTAGCAAAACCCCTAAGAACTCTCGTATACTTTAAGTTCATACGCAAAAGCTAAACGGGCCTAAAGCCCAACTGCCGAGCCCAACAAGCCCAAACTAGGTTCAAACAACACCCAACCCGGCCCAATAAGTGTAGAACAAGCCAATAAGCACTAAAAATAAGCTAGAGATAAAATTATAAACGTTTTGCAAAGTTTTCATTTTCTAAAAATGTATTTCGGACTTAATTTGCAAATTGTGTTGTCCTTGGGTTAAAACCGTAACTTTTTAAAAGATAAAGGGACTGATTTGAACGTATGTAAACATACATGAGAAGTCGAGGGACTAGCATGCACTATTTTTGATAGTGTAAGGGTATATTCATGCGTGCATGTACACGTATAAAACTACAAGGACCGATCTTGTCATATGGTAAAACTAGTTATAATTTAAGTTTAGGTGAAAAATGTAAAAGTGGAAAACTTAAGGTCTAAACGCATAAAAATGATGCAGGTTTTACTGACCAGGTCTTAATATTTATAGTGTCTCGCTATACCTATAGTCTACCCTAGTGCAATAACGGGCAGTGTAACTGGTCGTGTGTAGTGTAGTAAACGGTAAAGCCGAGGTCGTCCCAAGAGCTATGTGTGTTGGATTATTACTAAGTCTAGTGTCACAGAATAATAATGGTTTTGATAGGGATTTAATTAGTTAAACTACTAATGCATAATAAAGTAAATAAAAGCAGATAAATGGTAAAGGGAAATCAATAGAGAGAAGTGGTGCTAACCTAGTTAATCATCCTAGCTAGTTATGTCTACATCTACTTACTTCCAATTACTTCAGGTGGGGTCAAATTTGAGAGGACAACATTTGGTCAATTCGCCCTAACCTATCAGCAAAGATGCCACCACAAGAGAAATCAGGCGCACCGTCATAAGTCCTGTTGTTCCTGGTCCCCTAAGCCAAGTCATTAAGCACGGCTACATGCTAGATTCATAATAGTGAGTGCCCGGCCGTTAGGAACTTAGACACTACACCCCCTAATTCTTAAGTTCATCCAAACGATATGTGATCAGTTGGTCAAATCGCACAAGTAGAAAGGGTCGTCAGTTGGTCATATCTTACCCTTCCCATCTCAGTCCGCTCACCTAGGGTCAGTTGGTCATATCTCCTAGGAAATTGGCCTCTACCGCCATTCAAAACTACCGAACCAAGGGTGGCTACCAATGAACTATGTATGCATACACTTAGAAATAATTGTACGGAAGTAAAGGTAAACGCAAACAAAACAATTAAGGAATCATAACTAGGTTAGCACCAAAAGGTGCTTAGCCGCTCATATTAATCATGCAAATCAATTCAATATTCAAAGGTACGAAATACATGAATTGAAAGTAAAATAAATATAAAACGCTAATGCTTATCGTAATGGAGTGACTTCTCCCTTGGAAACAGCTCCGTATGCTCCCCTAGACCTTCCTTGAGCTTTTTCCCACGTCCTCAGAGTGTTTTGTGTGGAATGGGATGATTAGAAATGCTGGAATTCGTGGGGTATTTATAGGCCAGATCTGGGTTACGGCGTAACCAATATAGGAGTTACTCCGTAACCTTCTATTTCTTCGTAAAATGCACTAGATCTGCTGGTTACGGCGTAACCTAATGAGTGGTTACGCCATAGTCTTCAATAAACTCGGTTACGTCGTAAGAGATGCAGTAGTTACGGCGTAAGTATCAGCGGCGTGGAACCTCTTTTGACCTAATGTAGTTACGTCGTAACCTTTGGGAGGAGTTACGCCGTAACCTTCTGATAAGATGGCATACTGAGTCACGCAATAGTTACGGCGTAATGTGAGAGATGAGTTACGTCGTAACTTCTTCAAAATAGCATACTGTGATAAATCTTTAGATATGTTTCCATTTCCGCGTCTCTTTAGCTCCAATGCTCGTAATTTACCTGAAAGTGGAAAACAATGGAAAACAAGCGTAAATCCATATAAATGATATAAATAACGAGCATTATCGGGGGAAATTGACACTTAATATTCAGGACTACTTGATGTTATCAAATATCCCCCCACTTGAACTCTACTTGCCCTCAAGTAGACCTTATTACATAGATTCCTAAAAGGATATCTCCCATAACCTGGAAATATGAGTTTACAAATCCCTTATGCTAGAATAAAACAAATCCGAACACCTCACGAAAGGGGAACAAACACTCAAATCTCTCAACTATTCTAAGTGTCAATTTCGGGGTGATCACTCAATCACACAGTCATAGCATGTATTCTATCATAAGCTTGGCAGTTACACAAATCTCCACCACTAGAGTTAAGGGCTAAACAATTCTCGAAGGCAATATGGGTAGACACGACAAAGGTTAAGGGGTGACTCGTCATTACTAACATGTCACGGCGAAGTGGACAAAATCAATGATACATGACCAAATCCATGGCCAAGACACCAAAGATTGCTCGCTGCATCACCTAGACACGCTTCATGACTAAAAGGGTAAGATAAGACATGGGATATATAATTGGTGTAAAATAAAAAAAACAAGCAAGTAGTCTAAATCTATAACCAAGTCATCACTACTTACCGTCCGCCCAAAGTTCAAGCTTAGAAGTCAAGAAACCAGATCATGAAATGCGAGGTAGATGTATCATTAGAGGATGTCGTGATGGGCACACTACCTTTTCTCCAACTGTTGGCATAACTACCAACTCCAATCTTCAAATGTGACCGAGGTGGCCTCCTCGATACTAAATCAATAAAGCTCATACTACAGTGCTTATAACAGCGCACTTTACAATAACATAATAATAACAACTTTTTTTTTTCAACATAACAATCAATACTAACATAATATCCCCCCACTTGAGATGAACAATGGGAATTCGGGGGGTCTTCAATGATCTTCAGAAATGTTGTCGATGAAAGTGTGATTTCCGAACCTTTCCACTCGAACCTTGAACTTAGGAAAATGATGACTTCCCAATTACAAATAAAGACTACAGGGTAGGCTAAGGTGTATAGGTGTATCGAAACAATATGAAAGGAATGGCTCAGAAGGGTGTATCTAGGGGTATCTTGCACTAAAGATGAGTTCAACAAAAAGGGTTTCACATGGGGGTCGAAAAGTCGAGGTGACTAATCGATAGACTCACAATGGTAGGCTGTTTGGGTGATAATCCTATAATATTGCCTTCTAAAACTGAAAAGTCCAAATACATCGAGCTAACTCAACATACCTCGTCTATGGTCTCGAAATTATGCAAAGGCCAAGTTCTAAAGTTTACAAGCTACTGGCACACTCATAATTTGGTGGATTTGGGGAAAAATATTGGAAACGGATAAGGCTAATCTCACCATATAATATTAAGGGTTGTATGTGCTCGGCTAAGGTCTAATCTAGTTAGGTTAAGAAAAACATGTCAAAATTTTAAAAATGGCATAATTTTTCAAAATAAACTAGAAAAATGAGGGCGAAATAAAGTGCAAGAGATAATTCTACTCCCGTCCCCCCACTTGAATTGTACAAAGTCCCTTTTGTACTAGGCATTAAAATAAAGGTGAAGAGAAAGGTAGAATTAGAGCGAGAACTTCCTTGAAATTTGCTCCATAAAGAAGGAAGGCCCACGAAAAAGAAACGTGCCTTCGTATAAGCGTCATGAACAAACTTCAATCCCTGAAATCATAATACCGACAAGCATAATTCTAAAAAAAGAAAAAAATGAAAAAAAACGAAAAACAAACCTAACTTACTTTCGTAGGAATCACGGTTGCATTTTGCGAATGCAACAAGCTTTTTAAACCACTTGGTGTCCCAAGTGGATGAGTGAAGTCTCGTGAGGGTTTACAGGGAACACACCCACAAAGTTCATTTAAAAACTAATACAAGGTTTATTGTGTTTAAAAATGAAAGAATTAAAGCAGAGGAAAGTTACTTCGTAACTCTTTTGAGGGAGTTACGCCGTAACTGGCAAAACCTGGAATGAGCTGCAAAGCGAATAGTTACGGCGTAACCACTGAGATGGTATTACGCCGTAATTGGTAATGCGTCAAGAATTCTGCTGCTAAAATGTTGGTTACAGCGTAATCACCAAGATGAGTTACGCCGTAACTCTGTGCAGATCAACAAACTGCAGCAGCAATTACTTCCTCGTTTTCTGCAAAAATAGTTAGAAAACACAAAACCCAACAGAAAAGGAAATAAAACAAAAGAAAGGGATAATTCGGGTTGTCTCCCGAAAGAGCACTTTTCTTTATTTACGAGTCTTTAAGTTAGACTCAGAGCCGCGGGGCTTCTATGGTGGCCTTTGGATCTGCCCCACTTCTTCAATATCTTTCATCAAGTTATGCCTCATCCAGGCGACATTCAAAGCAGTTCAGAGCTATTCATTGGTTTCGATTTTCCGGACTTTTCAAAATTTCTCTTCCGGTCCCAGGTGGTAGCGAGTGAATTCATATTTTTCGACAATAATTGGAGGTGGTCTTTTGTAGGGAATCCCCAGGAGTTTGCACCTCCTTTGTTCGTAAGCTTCGTCGTCGGGATCAGGAAACTCCTCATTACCTTGCAACTCAAGGCAATCTAGGATCCCTTCAATATCATCATCATCAGAAGCTGTACCCTTGAACCATTCTTCATCGAGCAGATTCTCCACTAGAACGCGCTTGCATTCTTCTTTTTCATCACTAACCAACTCTTTGTCATTTTCAATTGTTATTTCACTCGTGTTGTTGAGACTTTCGTTGTTTGAATTTTCTCGATCCATGTACTCCTTCCAAATCTTCTCTTTGGTTAATGTGTCCACTTGTCCATACTTAATCTTTACCCAATTATCGAATCCTAGGTTGTCCAGCCAAGGCAAACTCATTCTCTCCTCATCATTGGTTGAGGACCAAAAGAATTCATCTTTTCCTATTCTCCCAGAGCTGCTTCCCCCGTTACATATATCGTCATACGGGTTGCATGACGCCCATAAAATTTCCCCAGGAGATTTTACTCTTTCGCACCAGTGACTGCGTAATTCCATGTTGTTAGTTTCACTTAAATGCTCATCCGTGCAGTATGTGTCTTTATTAGCCTCTTTCTTTTTTCTGAATGTGCTCCTCGTAATCAATTTTTAGCTTCTTAAGGAGATTCGTGTTAATCTTCGCATCCTCGAATTGTATTGCATACCAGTCAGCAAATGCCAAGTCATCGAACTTTATACAATGTATTTCACACTTATGAGGGCATGTCCACTCTTCCTCTCTTTCACTATCCCCGCCATTGCAATACTCATGGAAGGGGTTTCATGTAGGCCATGCTCGTGTGGACTCCTCGTCAGTTATGATGACAGGAGTACACCAGTGAGTGATAAGTGGATCTTCTTTATCTTCAAGGGAGAGTTTCTCGAGTATTTCATCATCAGTATATGCCGGCCACATAAATTTATTATGGTTGATCCTATCCTTATTGCTTTCGCCATCACAAACCACATTTCTTGGGTCACAAGAAGCCCAAAGATCGTACCAATCTCCCTTAGCAACTGGTATCATTTTGCACCAGTGATATTTCTTCTTAGATTTGGGCAGAGGGCACAAGTTAATGTCATGGGACCAGTCCTTTCCTGATTCTTCTACTTCAAGGAATTTTTCTGCCCATGTATCCCAATTACGCCGTAACTGAGTTTCTTGGTTACGGCGTAATTCGCTAGAGTCGTTATCCCCAGTGTTCTTCATAACCCCGTTATCGCTGTCAAAAACATAGTTACGTCGTAACTCATTAGGCGAGTTACGGCGTAACTCAGATATGTCGACGAAATCATCCCTTGAATCCGTTTCAATGGCCTGAACCTTCGAGTTATCATCAGCAAAAATCACTTTACATTCCATAGCTGGTTTAGATCCTTCAGGTTTATCGTTATTCCTCCTTAGGTTTTCGCTGAGCTTCTCCACCATGGATTCTAGGTTTTTCAGAGTTGTGTCGGGCTTGGAAAGGTTCCTGTCAGTATTTTCCTGGAATTCTTTAAACCACTCATCTTGCTCCTTTTGTCTTTGGGCTGAACTTTCCAGAAACTTATTAATTGTTTCTTCAAGACTGGGCTTTCTTTCTCCATAAGGCCCACGGTTGTAATTTCCACGATAACCATTACTATTTCGATTATCTCCGTAAAATGGTCGATTTTCTCCATACTTAGCTTCTTCTATATTCTCTTCGTCCACACGAGGACAATTCTTTATAAGATGTCCTCCTCCACAGCTTTCACAACCTACTTGGATGGCATGAATGGTTTCTCTGACCTTCAGCATATCTCGACTGAGATTTTCAATTTTACTAGCGATTGCTGCAATTCCGTCAAAACTTCCGCCTTGGTTCCTTTTACTTCCTCCGTCGTGCCATTTTTGAGAGTGATCCGCCATTTTTTGAATGGCTTCAATAGCAAGAGTGGGAGTCATGTTCGAGATAGGTCCTTGATAGTCCAACATTTGTCTTGTAGTAATGTTAATTACTTTGTAGAAAATGTTGACCTTCTGCTGGTTGTTCAGATCATGTGTAGGACACTTGTAAAGGAGATCGTTGTATCTATCACAAGCTTGATATAATGTTTCGTCGTCCTCTTGTTTAAAATTATGGATCTCCGAAAGCTGGCTAGAGATCTTCGATGGCGGACAATATCTTTGAATAAAGTGTTTCTTTAGTAGCGCCCAAGTATTAATTGCCCCGGCGGGCAATCTTTCGATCCATCTTCTGGCGGCTCCAGTAAGAGTTATTGGGAATACCCTTAGCATAACAACATCATGAGACACGCCCGAAATGTTGAAAAGGCTTGCAATGTATAGGACATTTTCAACGTGCTCATATGCATCTTCATCCCTGTTTCCTGAAAAAGGGTTAGCGCGAAGCTCCCTCATAAATTGGTCTTTGATTTCGAAACGGACATCCGTTCCAATTGCCGGTCTTACGAGACCCGGCCCTTGCTCTGCTCTTGTCAACGCCAAGTATTCCTCAAGAGTGAGTTCATCGATGTTAACAACTTCCATGGTACCTGAAAACTTGAAATATGATCGTGAGAAAAGTTTAAAACGAAATTAAAGACTTAATATCAATCCTAATATAACTTCCCGGCAGCGGCGCCAAAAACTTGATGCAGGTTTTACTGACCATGTCTTAATATTTATAGTGTCTCGCTATACCTATGGTCTACCCTAGTGCACTAACGGGCAGTATACCCGGTCGTGTGTAGTGTACTAACGGTAAAGCTGAGGTCGTCCCAAAAGCTATGTGTGTTGGATTATTACTAAGTCTAGTGTCATAGAATAATAATGGTTTTGATAGGGATTTAATTAGTTAAACTACTAATGCAGAATAAAGTAAATAAAAGCAGATAAATGGTAAAGGGAAATCAATAGAGAGAAGTGGTGCTAACCTAGTTAATCATCCTAGCTAGTTATGTCTACGTCTACTTACTTCCAATTACTTCAGGTGGGGTCAAATTCGAGAGGACGGCATTTGGTCAATTCACCCTAACCTATCAGCAAAGATGCCACCACAGGAGAAATCAGGCGCACCGTCATAAATCTTGTTGTTCATGGTCCCCTAAGCCAAGTCATTAAGTACCGCTACATGCTAGATTCATAATAGTGAGTGCCCGGCCGTTTGGAACTTAGACACTACACCCCCTAATTCTTAAGTTCATCCAAACGATAGGTGATCAGTTGGTCAAATCGCACAAGTAGAAAGGGTCGTCAGTTGGTCATATCTAACCCTTCCCGTCTCAGTCCGCTCACCTAGGGTCAGTTGGTCATATCTCCTAGGCAATTGGCCTCTGCCGCCATTCAAAACTACCGAACCAAAGGTGGCTACCAATGAACTATGCATGCATACACTTAGAAATAATTGTACGGAAGTAAAGGTAAACGCAAATAAAACAATTAAGGAATCATAACTAGGCTAGCACCAAAAGGTGCTTAGCCGCTCATATTAATCATGCAAATCAATTCAATATTCAAAGGTACGAAATACATGAATTGAAAGTAAAAGAAATATAAAACACTAATGCTTATCGTAATGAAGAGACTTCTCCCTTGGAAACAGCTCCGTATGCTCCCCTAGACCTGCCTTGAGCCTTTTCCCACGTTCTCAGAGTGTTGTGTGTGGAATGGGATGATTAGAAATGCTGGAATTTGTGGGGTATTTATAGGCCAGATCTGGGTTACGACATAACCAATATAGGAGTGACGCCGTAACCTTCTATTTCTTCGTAAAATGCACTAGATCTGCTGGTTACGGCGTAACCTAATGAGTGGTTACGCCGTAGTCTTCAATAAACTCGGTTACGTCGTAAGAGATGCAGTAGTTACGGCGTAAGTATCAGCGGCGTGGAACCTCTTTTGACCTAATGTAGTTACGTCGTAACCTTTGGGAGGAGTTACGCCGTAACCTTCTGATAAGATGGCATACTGAGTCACGCAATAGTTACGGCGTAATGTGAGAGATGAGTTACGCCGTAACTTCTTCAAAATAGCATACTGTGATAAATCTTTAGATATGTTTCCATTTCCGCGTCTCTTTAGCTCCAATGCTCGTAATTTACCTGAAAGTGGAAAACAATGGAAAACAAGCGTAAATCAATATAAATGATATGAATAACGAGCATTATCGGGGGAAATTGACACTTAATATTTAGGACTATTTGATGTTATCAAAAAACATATCTTGGAGGGCTGTTTCGTAAAAATAGTTTTCTCAAGGGTTAAAACTGTCAAAATCTGAAAGTTTTGATATAAATACATTTCGGGTAAAAAGTGTAAATAGCTCAAACTTGAGGTACTAAACTCGTACTTTTTGTAACTTGAGGGTAAAAAGTGTAAATTCGGGAAATGTTTAGAAAAACTTATAAGCTTAACGTAACTTCGTAAAAACAAGTATTTTGATCATATGAGTATTTTATTATCTGATAACGTTAAACATATTACGTATATATACACACACACACACACACACACACACACACACACACACACACACACACACACACACACACACACATATATATATATATATATATATATATATATATATATATATATATATATATATAATCCGATAAAACGAACGTGGGATCTAAGCAAACTAAAATACTCAACAACACTATCATTTTACGAGATCACAACGGGGGAAAACATCTCACTTATGCGTAAGTGAGGATCATTAACTAAGGCAATGTAACAAGTAAATTAACCTAAAACGTTAAGGACGCACACACTATTGAATTTGGACAATTCAATGATTTATTGAATAAGAATATTCAATGCTCTATTATTTTGGTCGTCAACCAAAATGTTTATCATATCTGAGACTCGCCATCTCATCATTTTTAGGTTTCGGTTTGGAACCTCCGCTACATTGTGTTTGATCTTTATGTGCTTATTCATATCATCAAGGTGGGTTCATAGGCTCACTTTTACTTTATTTTACAAACCCCGCGAGGGTGATACATGATCTAAACTAGAACACAAGGTTTTTCATAAATGTTCGCCTCTTGATTATTGGTATTGCCTAAGTATTTAACCATAAGTCCCCTGTATCATGAACCATTAGTCACCGCGAGTGAACGCATATATCGTGAATAGTATTATGGGGAGTAACGACACCGTCTTGGTTATAGAGAAATAACCGGGGCGCACCATATTTGAATTGCATTAGGTAATTGGCTATTACCTCCTTTGGGTCAAAACTTACGTACACCAGTAATTCGGTGTATGCAGTTGAGTCTTGGTTGCATAAGCTTAGCGCATAATAATCTGTAATTTTTCTTTATGATATTGTTAGTTTACAATGATCATGCTCATATACTTGTGTTCAACTGTTATTTAAACCTATGAACTTCACTCAACATTTTTGTTGACCTTTTTAAGCATGTTATCTCAGGTAATCAGTGAAGATTCTGACCAAGGCGCGGAGTGGGGCATGGCAAGGCTTTTCGTGTGGTGTAAACATAAAGTTGTCATTTCTTTCAAACTCGTGATCTTTATTTTGGGAAAACGCTTGAAAAATTTACAATGTTTTGTAACAACTATGAGTTTTCGATGAATGATAACTACTTTTAATCAAACGCCTCTTTCGAGTCATTTTCTATAATTATTGACTATGATCTCCATTCGAGTAACACCCGAATTAGTCTTCCGCTGTCATTAAGATTTCGGGGGTGTTACAGATTAGCATCAGAGCCAAGGTTATAGAGAACCAAAGAGTTTTTCAAAAACATTTGGACTATAACCGCACTTTTAAAACGGGACTATTTTACACCACTGCCTTATGCCCTTCCGTGACCGCTCTATGCATTAGGATTGATGCATCACTAGATCATAAGTAAATTGCATTCATTTTAGTTAGGCATGGAGATTTTCTTGGCAGATGTGCAAAACTAACTAAAATCTTGTTAATCATACTATTTGGCATTTTACTTACATGATTATTTTATGGGTTGTTACAGTACCATGTCTGCTTCCCACCCGGTTGTTCTGTCCTCAGACACTGAGATGGAAGATACTATGTCCTCTACGACTGTCAATATGCCAGTTCATCCCAGTCCAGTCATACCAGCCACTGTTTCGGATGAGACTGAACCTTTCGAGGAAGGAGAAGTTGCCCGAACTCCTACCATTCCAGCTATGATTGCTCGCTCTCAAGAGCATAATGCTTTTGCTACTATGACATTAGATCAGTATTATGAGTCGCAACAATGGCTACCTGCTTCAGATGTCGCAGTGGATGATGGATCATCCAAGTCATCCAAGAGCACTAATTATGCTTCATCAGACTCTTCTGTATCATCTTCCCTACCGATCCGTCATCGCCGACGTAGGATCCGTATCCTAAAGCCCTATGAGCCTGAGCCATTTGGAGTGCCTTACAGAGCGCGTCATAAGAGTGCTATCATCATGCATACAGCTAGGAAGCGTGTGCGATCCATCACTATGACTCATGTGATACCATCAGCTCAGTCACCACCTACTCAGTCATCACCAGTTTCACCTATTGTTCCACCTACTGCTATTTGACCACCACCACCACCTACTGTATTCTATCATCAGACCACCACTGTTCCTGTTTCATCACCACCTACAACATTACCTCCATTGGACACTTTCAGTGAGCCACCTTTGCCGCTTAGCATTAGATGCTATTCTCCATCACCCACTGATCCTTACATGCCTACTCAAGTGGATGTTCAGCCTGGACCTAGGAAGAAGGCCGGCGCTAGAAGATGGTCATTCTTGATACCACTACTTCGTCGTTGAAGAAAAGAGGAGGGAGCACCTAGTCCTTTCGGGCTTGCAGAGAGCTCAACTACTGCACCAGCTCCAGTTCTGCCAGTTACCGGTGAGCCTGTACACCACACCATTCCTCTATTGGCGACTAGACTCGTTAGACACGAGGACCAGTTGAGTGAGCTCCTGAAACATTAAGATGAGATCCCGCTAGTTAGGATAGAGAGCTTGGAGGAGGAGGTCGAAAACCTCGTGATAGGTCGCTACTCCATTGAGATTGTATTTGACATGATGAGTGCCCAGATTGTGGAGGCGAGAGATGTCGTGACCAGCTTGACCCAGAGGCTTGAGACTATTGTTCGAGATGCCAGTACCTTGAGAGACACTGCCTTAGGCCGAGAGAGAGCCTTGCATCACGAGCTTGCATCCGCTCATGCTCACACTGCTATAATAGAGCAGAGGATTGATGACCTCAAGGAGAGAGATCGAGAACGTGAGCAGCAGATCCGAGATTTGACAACCATGGTTGAGGAGATTCGCCGTCGTCATGATGACGCATCGGGAGATGTGTAGATTACTAGTCATATTTATTGTAGCATGTATCATAAATCCGCTATATGAGGCATTAAGGCTTGTATCCTTTTGGTTTGTAACTATGGAACAAGAATGTTGATGTTGTAACCTATGGTTATGAACAATTACTATGTATTGATGTTTTCTATGTATTCTATGGTTGTATTTCTTATATTCTTATGTTGTGATATTATTCATCGGTCATATATGCCGAACCGATCATTGTGTCCTTATATATGTTATGATTTTGTTGAGATAAATCATGATTCACTTATTGCTGTCCATAACGATATCATATCATTGATTTAAAGTGATGATCTTGACTATTATGATATTTATAATATGTAATCACTTTTATTATCGTCGATGATTCTTAATCTTGGTGTTTATTTCTTGGTAATTTTAAAAAAATGGTCAAGAAGAAAGCTACCTCATCCACCATCACTCCAGCAGCTGTTCAAAAAATGGTCGCTGAAAGCGTTAGCGCTGCTATTGCTCAGCATGCCGCTGACACTGCTAGAGCCGAAGTTGAATAAATTGCCCAAGAGGCATGTGAAGCTGAAGTTACTGCAAGAGAAGCCGAAATTGCAAGAGAAGCTGAGATTGCAAGAGAGGTAGAAATTACAAGAGTAACACCCGAATTATTCTTTCGCTGTCATTAAGATTTCGGGGGTGTTACATCTACTAAGGAAGCTCAAGCTCGACTACGAAGAACATTGCTTCCATCAGAGAGAGTTCATGGATGAAAAGTCAATCAAGGATGATACCTCCTGCAAAAATGATCCCAACGACAAGACAGTTCGGAAGCATTAGTGTGAGAAGGTAAAGACCGTCGGTGAAATATTTTGGGCTTCTTGTAACCCGTTTGACGATGACTGTAATGGGGGGAGTAGCATAGCTAGAGTTGGCAATGACGAATTTTTATGGACCTCAACTAATGACAATGAAAGAACGGATATACCTTGGTTAGATAAGTTGGGATTTGACGATTGGGTTAAAATCAAGTATGGGAAAGTGGACGCTTCCAATAAGGAAAAAATTTGGAAGGGTTGCATGAGTGAAGAAGACCCAAGTGAAGAAGATATTCCTAACGATACTAGTGAGGTGATGAATGATGATAACAAAGATACATGGGGTGATGAAAAAGAAGAGTGTAAGTGTGTGCTTATTGAGGAATTACTAGATGACGATTGGTTTAAAGGAACTGAGTTCGATGATGATGATATTGAGGGAATTATGGACTACCTTGAACTACAAGGCCATGATGGGTTCACCGACCCAGATGATGAGGCATACAAACAACGGAGGTGCAAACTTCTTGGTATTCTATACAAAAGGCCGCCACCAATTATAGCTGAAAATTTTGATATTGCAAAGTACCACTTGGGGCCGGACGAAATTTTTTCCAAGATTCGGAAGATTGAGACAAAGGAGTTTCTTCGCACCGCTACTAATGTCGCATGGGTCAGACACAACCTAATGAAAGAGATGGACGAGGCTGGGCAAGTTCGAAGGCTACCATAAGCCCCATGGCCTTGAGTCTAACTTAAAGACTCAGTAATAAGAAAAGTTCTCTTTCGAGAGACAACCTGAATTATCCCTTTCATTTTTATTTCATTTTTATTCTGTTAGGTTTTGTGTTTTTAACTTTTTTGCAGAAATTGAAGGCGAATTCACAGTAACTAAAACGGGGACTTGTTCTGTCCTAATGTTATGGCGTAACTAATCCTCATGGTTACGCCGTAACATCTCCTCAGTGGCGAACCTCTCTAGGCTGTAAACCATTACGACATAATCTCATTCTATGGCTACGCCATAAAAAATCACCAGTAGATGATTTCCAGGTTTAACCACAATTACGGCGTAACTCATCTTTATGGTTACGTCGCAATTCTCCTGTAGTTTAAAATTTTCCAGTATTAACGCAATAACCTTGTATTAGTTTTAAATGAACTTTGTGGGTATGTTCCCTGTAAGCCCTCACGAGACTACACTTGTCCACTTGGGACACCAAGTGGTTTAAAAGGCTTCTTTCATATGCTAAATGCAACCGTGATTCCTTCGAAAGTGAGTTAGATTTCTTTTGTTTATTTTTTTTCTTTTTTAGAATTATGCTTGTTGGTTAGTGTGATTTCAGGGATTGAAGTTTGCTCGTGAATGCTTAAGCGAATGCACGATTTTCTTTGTGGGCCTTCTTTCTTTTTAAGAGTGAATTTCAGGGAAGTTCTCGCTCTAATTCTACTTTCTCTTCACCTTTATTTAACGTTTAGTACAAAAGGGACTTTGTACATCTCAAGTGGGGGGACGGGAGTAGAATTATTACTTGAACTTATTTGCCCTTGTTTTTCTAGTTTATTTTGAAAAATTATGCCATTTTTAGAATTTCGACATGTTTTTCTTAACCTAACTAGATTAGACCTTAGCCGAGAACATTATAACCTTTGATATTTTATGGTGAGATTAGGCTTATCCGTTTCCACTTATTTACCAAAATCCACCAAATTATGAGTGTGCCGGTAGCTTGTAAGCTTTAGAACTTGGCCTTTGCATCATTTCCAGACCATAGATGAGGTATGTTGAGTTCGCTTAATGTATATGGAATAATCAGTTTGAGAAGGTAATATTTTAGGATTATCACCCAAATAGCCTATCCTTGTGTGTCTATCGATTATGCACCTTAACTTTTCGACCCCCATGTTAAACCCTTTTGTTGCACTTACCTTTAGTGCAAGACACCCTTAGATACACCTGTCTGAGCCATTCCTTTCAATTTGTTCACCCAACATATATTTTTTCGTTACACCAATTCACCTTAGCCTATCGTGTAGTCTTAATTTGTGATCGGGAACTCATTGTTTTCCTAAGTTCAAGGTTCCAGTAGAGAGGTTCAGAAATCACGCTTTCGTCAAAGACTTATATTTGAAGATCATTGAAGACCCCCCAGATTCTCATTATATGTACATCTCAAGTGGGGGATGTTATTTTTTTTAGTTATGATGTAAAAAAATAGTTTATTGTTTATTGTAAAGTGCAATATTATAAGCACTATGATTGGAGCTCATCGAAGGTTAAGCATCGAGGAGGCCGCCTCGGTCACATTTGAAGAATGGAGTTGGAAATTATTACGCCAACAGTTGGAGAACAGGTAATGTGCCCATCATGACATTCGCTAATGGCACATCTACTTGTTATATCATGATCTAGTTTTTTCACCTTAAAGCTTGAACTTTGGATAAACGGTAGGCGGTGACAACTTGGTTATAGGTTAAGACTATTTGTTTCGTTATTTTTATTTTACACCAACTATTTTCCATGTCTTATCCTACCCTTTTAGTCATGAAGCGTGTCTAGGTGATAAAGCGAGCCATCTTTGGTGTCTTAGCCATGGATTTGGTCATGTATCATTGATTTTTTTCCACTTTGTCGTGACACGTTAGTAATGACGTTTCACCCTTAACCAATGTTGTGTCTACCCATATTGCCTTCAAGAATTGTTTAGCCCTTAACTCTAGTGGTGGAGATTTGTGTAACCGCCAAACTTATGATAGAATACATGCTATGACTCTGCTTTGAGTGATCACCCCGAAATTGACACTTAGACTAGATGAGAGAATTTGAGTGTTTTGTTCCCATTTCGTGAGGTGTTCGGCTTTGATTTATTCTAGCATAAGGGATTTTTAAACTCATATCTTCTAGGGAATGAGGGATATCTTTTTAGAAAATTTTCTAATAAGGTCTACTTGAGGGCAAGTAGAGTTTAAGTGGGGGGATATTTGATAACATCAAATAGTCCTGACTTTTAAGTGTCAATTTCCTCCGATAGTGCTCGTATTTTATATCATTTATATGGATTTACACTTGTATTCCTTTATATTTCACTTTCAGGTAAATTATGAGCATTGGAGCTTAATAGAAGCGGATTTGGAGTTTTTCCTAACGGTTTATGATAATATGCTACTCATGAAGAAGCTACGGCGTAATTTATTCTCTCACATGACGCCATAGCTAGTACTTTATCTTGGATTGCCTACTCAACAGCAATTACAGCGTAACTCCCAACTAAGGTTACGTCATAATCATCTAGGTCAAGAAATATATCGCGCCTCCATCAACTACGCCGTAAAGCCTCACAAGCATTACGCCGTAGTCCACCTAAAAGAGTTCTGTATTGATAATAAGGATTTAAAAGGTACCTTTTTTAGGGGTCATTTAAGCCCTTAATTGATCACTTTTGTATCCGTTACTACTTAATTTCGTTCCTTTTCACTTTTTAGGTCTCTTGAAGGCAAATTGCTGGAATAACACTTATTCGGACTAAAAGGCGCGAATATACGAAGAAAATGGCCAAAGTCAAGAATCGAGACACTCAAGTTGCTGGAACTGAAGGGGACGGCGTCAGCGTTTAACTGCGACGCCATCGCAACATGTTTTGTGACGACTCAGGAGCCAAAATGCTTATTTACAAGTGACGGCATCAGGTTTTAAAAGAGTAGGGCGTCGCAGCTCATACGGCCTAGATTTGATCCAGACGGCGTCAGAGACTGAAGGCGACGGTGTCACAGGCATAAGGTGATGCCGTCACAATGATAACGTGGCCAAGACAAAAACCTAATGACGGCGACCCGACGGCGTCACAATTAAAGAGTGACGCCGTCGCAGTTTGTAACACTATATATAGAATCCGAATTTTTCAGTTTTAGAGAGGTAGTTTTGTGGAGTAAAAATCTAAACCGAACCAAGGCTGTATTGTACTGTATTTTAGGGTTCCATACCCTATTTTACATCAAGATAAGTGTTTTACTTCATTGATTCAATTATGTCTTCAATTGATTGTGTGTATGCTTGCATGTTCTCCATGTCCGGCTAATTTACTTGTGTGTTTGCTTAGGTAATATGAAACCTAGTTATTGAATATTGATTGGTTGTCTCTTATCTTAATTGTGATTGACCTAGTATTGCGATAAGTCATTCGTTGTGTTATTAATGCTTGATTAATCTTTGTTGAACCTTAGCATATAGTTACTAGTGTAATTGTAGGCTAAACATCCAAAGAATACCTTAGTGTTAAGTTTATGAATCCTAGAGATTTCGTAGTCATTAACCTTTGGTAGCTTCAAAGAGTTAGGGATAAACGCATACCCTACGACCTTAGAAACACAACGCGTTAAGAATAAGGACGTGACAATTCAACCATCAATAGGAAATAACTAGGGAGTAATAAAATATAAGTAAACACATTTTTTAATCATCATACGAGCACACAAAAATAGACGTAGAATACCCCTAGCTTAGTTAATTAGAATAGATAAGTAGAGTAATCGGTAGAAATACCAAACCCCCAAATCCAAACCCTGAGATTCGTACCTTTCCATTTTCTAAAAAATATAAAAAAGATAAAAAAATAATCTTCATCAACCCCAACATTAGCGTAGTAACTTCTTACTAGCATTCCTATTCCCCTAGAGAACGATATCAATACCCGTGGCTTACCCTAATACTACACTACAACGATTAGGTTCACTGCCTAGGGTGTTGAAAAACTTTCTGGACGAAAAGGAAGTTCCTTTGACCCCGAACGCGCTGCGTAAGCGTATCAATTGAAAATACGACGTTACCTTTCCCAAGTGTTACGCCGTAACCTATTTAACGAGAGTATCATTTGGAGGATTATTGAAGTTACGGTGTAACTCTCAACTCAAGTTACGCCGTAACTAGGATCGTGCCTATAAATACAAGTCCTAATTTCTGCATTTCACATCATTCACTCACAACGTACTCAAAGTCAGAGAACGTGAAGAGGGTTCCAAAGGCAGATCATTCGAAGCATACAGAGCATTAGCGATCATTTCTATCTGTTACTATTAATTCATGTCCTTCATTATGTTAAACATCGAATTCATTGTTTCTTTTAATATGATCGGCTAAGCACCTTTGGTGCTAGCCTAGTTATGATTCCTTGAATGTATTACTTATGTTTTCATGCTTCCGTATAATTGTTTCTAGTATATGCATGCATAGTTCGTTGGTAGTTACCCTAGCTTCGGTAGTTTTGAAATGCGGTCGTATCTAGTTGCTTAGGAGAATTGACCAACTGACCCTAAGAAGTTAGGTAGAGTTGGGAAGGGTAAGAATTGACCAAATGACGACCCTTCCTCGCTTGTGCGAACTGACCAAATGATCACCGATCATCCGGATGAACTTAAGAAGTTAGGGATGAGTGTCTAAGATGCTAGCGCCGGGCACTCATTATTTCGAATCTTGCATGTAGGGTACTTAATGACTTGGCTTAGGTGACTAAAAACCACTCGACTCCCAATGGGTAAACCTTTGACGTCGGGTAGGAGCCTTTGTTGATAGGTTAGGACGAATTGACCAAATGTTGTCCTAGCGACGTAAACCCCCACTTGAATTAATTGGAAGTAATAAAACATGAATATTACATGATAGGATGAGTAATTAGGTTAGCACACTTTCCCTCTATTGATCACAACCTCTATTTATTTATGTTTTTATTTCTTGTTTCTTAGTTAATCATTTCTACCTCAAACCAGTTAAAACCAATGACACGTAGACTTAATTAGAATCCGCTCACATAGCTCGTGGGAGGACCTCGATTTTACTGATTACTACACTACACACGACCGGGTACACTACCTGTGAGTGCATAAGGTAGACTATAGGTAAACAAGACTATTATAAATATAAAAACCCGGTCAGAATCTAACATCAATATCTAAAGGCGAACCTCACATTTTTTGGTGGAATTCTAAGTGGTAATATTTTGTGCTAGCTATATAAATCCTATCCATGAGACGCTTTATTAAAACTAAAGTTTCACTAGTAAATGACATAAAAAAAATTTAATTGTGCTAAAATCACCTTTACAAGTATTTCTTTTGGTTTATTACATAATTATTTAAGAACAATAAAAATAACAAATGCATGTCTGGTTTCTAAGTGCTGGTCCACGCAGTTTGAGCAAATGAGGATATCTTCCTACTAATAATAAGAAAAATAACAACATCACCCAAAACCACAATAACAATATTTCTACTTTTCAACGTGTATAAATCTTATTAGAAATGAATTGTAAGATTTATAGTAGAATAGCTCACGGTAAACTATTCCGGTTGATGACAAATGAAACACTCCTATTGGAACGACTAGTGGCAGCTAGCTTTACTTAGTTCGTTCCTAGGAGAGGGGATCCTATCAACCGAAATGGTAATTATCACTTTATGTATTTATTTAGGATCTCTACTTATCTCGGTTACAAAGTGTCATTTGAATATGAAGGAAAATATTGTGGATGCACATGGGTATAGTGGGTCACCGACCTTTGAGTAGACATCACGTGCCTAGTGAACTAGGTTAAGCGTACGTTTGGTTTTCCAATGCTGACAACCTTTTGTACCCAAAGTCTTACTTTATCGTCCTTAGATAAGACTTTTCACTTATATTTCCAAGAAGTTTCCTGCCCATTCATCAGAGACTAAGTTTCCTTTCTGAGAAAAGCCTTCAGGGTCAAAGAGACATTTGTCAGACTCAGTGCCTCTATTGTTGCTTGTAGCTCCTTATACCTTGCTCCCTGACACCGCATCAATTTACAAAGTGTTTCTTCAGTTGGTCTTCGACTTCCCTGAAGCTTGGCTGCTGATTAAGCTTTATACAACTCTCAATTGATTTCTTTTATCAGTGAGCTACATTGATGCGTGGGTTCGGGGTCGAAAAGACTTCCTTTTCTACGAGCAAGTTTTTCAACCCTCCAAGCAGTGTACCTAATCGTTGTAGTGTAGTATGGGGTAAGCCCAGGGGATTGATTTGTTCTCTAGGGGAATAGAAATTCTAGAAAGAGATGTGTGACGAGAAGGTGAGGTTGAGGGAGATTCTTTTTAGTCTTTTTATGGGTTTTTTTAAAGCAAGATAAATATCTCGGGGTATGAGAGTGGGGGTGGTACTTCTACCGATTTTAATTACTTTTTATAACTACTTACTAATTAACTACTTGAACTGTTGGGAATTCTGTGAAGTAGGAATTCTGCTGACATTACTGCTGATGGATTCTGCTGAAGTGCAAAGAATCTACTGAAGAAGAGTTTCTGCTGAAGTTATATTAGCGCATAGTTTGTTTCTGCGGAGATAGATATTCCGCATATTATATAGTTTGTTAGGATTTGCATGAGCTATTTTAGGTAGTGATATGCATTTATTTTATATTATTGTTTTATTTAGGGTTCCTTGTGTATAAAAGGAACTGATAGCTTTTGTATTACTGACACTTGAACAAAAGAAAACTCTCTAGGGAAAAAGATTCGAGGAAAACATCTCTTGAGAGAGAGTGAAAAAGATCCATAGAGGATCATTGTTTTAATAATTAACACAATCAAAGTTACCAACAAGGTTTTTCTTATTAAAACAATGATCCTCTATGGATCTTTTTCACTCTCTCTCAAGAGATGTTTTCCTGGAATGTTTTTCTCCAGAGGTTTCTAATGTTCAACTCCCTAATACAAAAGACATCAGTTCCTTTTATACACAAGGAACCCTAAATAAACAATAATATAAAATAAATGCATATCACTACCTAAAATAGCTCATGCAAATCCTAACAACTATAGAATATGCGGAATAACTATCTCCGCAGAAACAAACTATGCGCTAATATAACTTCAGCAGAAACTCTTCTTCAGTAGATTCTTTGCACTTCAGCAGAATCCATCAGCAGTAATGTCAGCAGAATTCCTACTTCACAGAATTCCCAACAATCCTCCCCTAAACTGGAATTTGACATGGTTAAGTTCCAGTTTCCTGATAGTACTTTAACGCTTCAGAACTTGAGGATTGTACTCGAACATCAGCAGCAAAGAATCAAAACAATTACATCTCTATGATGACAAACTTTGAAACTCCAGATCTTTGCAGCAACAAATGACAACATGTACATCAAAACAAATTAGTTTTATACTATTCTCATCACATCCAGGTGTGTGAACACCTGTGAGATGTAAATCATTGAAAATAATGGATTTGATGTCTCTTTACCAATAGCCATCACTACTGGAGTAGCCAGATGTTTAAGTTCGAAAACTATGGTACACTGATAACCGTCTGATTTATTAGCAAATCAGCAACTATATAACGGATTTGATATGTCTTTACCTGTAGCCGTTTGCTCAGGACTAGCCAATGTTTGGTGTGTGAGACCAGGGTACATTGATAACCCTCTGATTTATAGTAAATCAGCAACTATCAACGGAATTAAGATGTCTTTACCAAAAACCGTTTGCTTTTGGACTAGCCAACTCTTTGAAGGAATGCCGTCATCATCATGGTGAGTTGATTACCATTTATGGATTTCCGCAGCCTTTACCACAAGCCATAATCCTGTGGGCTAGTCAACTCTTGTGTCAGAAAGACATGGTGAGATGAAAACCATTAGTTGTGTTGTTATTAACCAACACCAAAACCTGCAAGCAAGAAAGAGTAGAAACTGAACCCAGACAGGTTAGAGTTTTTTTTTTTTTTTTTTTTTTTTTTTTTTTTTTTTTTTTTTTTTTTAACGAAATATAAAATAAAGAAAAAATAAATAAATAACCAAAACATGGAAATAAACCATCAAACATCAGTAGAAACCAAAGACAGTTGTAGTGTCAGCAAAAACACTAAGCCTCCCCTTAGACGTATGAGGATCCAACATCTGCAAAAATGGTTAGAAGACAAATATACAACAATAAGCCTCCCCTTAGGCTTATGCCTCCCCTCAATCAATGAACCTGACAAACATTATTGTTCTTGGGTACCCAGAATGAATCTTTCCTTTGAGTTTTCCAAGAATAACCTGTTGAGGGCTTAACAGCAGTTGCCACTCTAACTCCACCATGTGCCATATTCATATGAGATACATAAGGTGTATAGGACTGAAAATAAGAACTAGTAGGTCTATAGGGCCTAAGTCTAGCATTACTGTTCCACCAACTAGTAGCAACTGGTGAAGAATATCCTCCACCAGAGGGAACTGGAAAAGGCCTATTAAGTCTATCAGCAGAAACAGATGCATACACCTTTGGCTTACCAGTAGGAACTGGTTTACCGGCTCTCACATGTGCAGCTTTGGGAACAAATGGAGGAATACTAGCAACATTAGTCCATGTGGGTCTAGAAGTCTTATGGCCAGAGGAAACACTCATCTTTTTCTCATGATAATCACAGTCTATAATAAGATGGAGTTTACTACCACACACAAAACAAGATTTCTTCTTAAAAGGCTTACTCTTAACACAACTTTGTTTAGTACACATAAACTTATCAGAAACAGAACTAGAAGCAAAATTGTGTTTAACAGAATAAGTAACTGGCTTTGTTTTGGGCTCAGCAATATTGGGCTCAGCATCAGCTACTTTGGACTTGGGTGTGGTCTTGGGTGTGTGCCTAGATGAGTCAGACTTTTCACTTGAATCACATGAGGCATAGTCAATGGACTCTAGATCTGATGACTTATCACTGTTAGAACAAGAGACAGAGTCATCAGTTTTGCTACTAAGGTCTGGCAAGTCACTTGACTTTTTACCATAAAAATGGTGTGATCCATCAAAGTCAACAGGGATGGATAGGTCAATGGGCATATGCTCTCCTCTAATAGGACCAGGGACAGCATGTAATTGACCTTCTTTGACAAAATTAGCTAATCCGGCTGGTGTAGATTTACGTGTGTCATCCCTAGCTTCTAAGCCAACATATTTCTTAAAACCTAAAGCCACCGTAGAGTTAGTAGCTTGACTACTATAAATGAAACCAGCTAACTTGTTTCCATTCATTAACCATTCTTTATGCCTAGCTACTTCCTCATCTAGTTTCTCTTTTAGCTCTTGATTTTCAGAAACAAGATTAGCTTTTTCTTTTTCAGTGCGTTTTAAATCAATGTTAGCACAATCTAGATCAATTTGTAGCCCTCTTATTTTTTCCTCATAAGCTATCTGATTCTTTTGAAACCATACTTTTTGTCTTTCTAATGTTTTTAAGGCCTGTTTATAAGCCTCAACTTCAACATAGCATTCATTATATTTAGGTTTCATTTCATCATAGGCTTCTTTTAATTCATTATATTTATCACAACAACCAAACACACAATTATGTACATGAGAGATGCCCATGAATGCAAAGTGTGGACTGGCAAATTCTTCAGCATAACCTTGAGCATCAGCTTCCTTGCTCATCTTCTTGATTTCAGCCTTTCCACCATACCTTTCTTTGAGTGCATTCCATATACGACTTGCATCATCCATATAACGAAAATCTGCTACATGATCAGCAGGAATAGATTTAAGCAAGGTAGTTCTGGCCTTTGACTCTCTTTGTACAACAATGTGTTCATCTGCAGTCGTTGGAGGATGAAAAAAGAGATTTCCATCGCGATCACATCCAGTCCTTTTCAAAATGTTGCCATTTTGGATCACCTTCCAGATATTCATATCATTATTCTTGATCCAATGTTCCATCTTCTTAGCCCAGACCTCGTACTTATCATCCATCAAATAAGGAAATATAACATCATCCCTATTATTATCAACTTCTGCCATTTTAAAAGTACCAAGCAAAAATATGACCAATATCTCGAACAAAATTATGGTGACCCCAATAAACAAATTAAATATGAAGACCCCACCTAATTTGACATTCAGCAGCAACCATGCGCCGTAACTTTTGACCTTATGAAAACAAGAAATATATTGACCAATGAAAATCACGGTAACACCGTAACAACTATACACCTTATCTCACCGAATCAAGTACCCAATGTGAGGAATATGCTCACGTGAAGATCACAGCCAAAGAAAAGAAATATTAACTCCACATAGATATCAACTATCAATGTGAATATTATCTGCACGTGACTACCATCAACAAACAATAGACCCTCACGGTGAACTTCACTTCAGCAGTAACAAGCCAAAAAGTTGACCAATCAAAATGAATGTCACCGTAACAATTTTATGTCGCATGATAGAGAACTAAACCCACGTGTACAATATGATCACTTCACCCAATATCAATAAGCAATTCGGTCCCACATGAATAATATTGAGAGTACCAGCAGAAATTACGTGGGACCCAATCAAACCAATTCAAATCAATATTACGTATACAATATTGAAACGTGGATCAGTCAAGCCAATTCAAGTATTAGAGGAAAACATCAATCAATGATTATTATAATTATTTAATAGTCACCGACACATCAATGAATAATCAATTAATTCGAAAGTCAACAAGGAATGAATTAATTACCGATTTATTGAAGGTTGTCTACCGTAATCAAACCTGCTTCTGCTACCTCTTTATTATGAACGACTGCAACAATACACCGATTAGGGTAAAAACCCTAATTACCCAAAAACCTTATAAACCCTAGATCGAGAGCCACCCGCTCTGATACCACTTGTTGAAACCAAGATCCGGACTCAACTAAGGTATAATAACAATGATTGAATAGATGCACAGCGGATAATAATTAACACAATCAAAGTTACCAACAAGGTTTTTCTTATTAAAACAATGATCCTCTATGGATCTTTTTCACTCTCTCTCAAGAGATGTTTTCCTGGAATGTTTTTCTCCAGAGGTTTCTAATGTTCAACTCCCTAATACAAAAGACATCAGTTCCTTTTATACACAAGGAACCCTAAATAAACAATAATATAAAATAAATGCATATCACTACCTAAAATAGCTCATGCAAATCCTAACAACTATAGAATATGCGGAATAACTATCTCCGCAGAAACAAACTATGCGCTAATATAACTTCAGCAGAAACTCTTCTTCAGTAGATTCTTTGCACTTCAGCAGAATCCATCAGCAGTAATGTCAGCAGAATTCCTACTTCACAGAATTCCCAACAATAATTAACACAATCATTGTTATTATACCTTAGTTGAGTCCGGATCTTGGTTTTAATAAGATACTGGATTCGCATGATTTGTATGCGGATGAAAAGGAATTAGAGTTTTGGAAACCGAGAAGGAGTGAATTGTTATTGTCATCATCTGGTATGGGTTGACGGAGGAGTGGGATTGGGGCGGGGAAGGTGATTAGTGTTTCTGATGCTGAATATTAGTGGATGCCATTTTTAGTGACAAGCAAATTCACTCATAAGAATCAACACGTAGAGGTGGAAGGAGATGATTGGTAGGGTTTGTTTTAGGCCAAGGACCAAAGTTAAGTCGAGGAGGATCGGGTTTAGGATTGTTAGAGGGAGTGATCTGCTGGATAAATAGTTTTGAAGAGAAACGGATTGAATTTTAACTAATGGATTGGAATTTGCTAGAAAAGCTTGTAAAGTGGTTAGTTTTGTTTTTACTATTTGTTATACGAGTAATTTGGTAAATATTAACTGCCAAAAAAAATTTTTTTGGAATTCTGTGAAGTAGGAATTCTGCTGACATTACTGCTGATGGATTCTGCTGAAGTGCAAAGAATCTACTGAAGAAGAGTTTCTGCTGAAGTTATATTAGCGCATAGTTTGTTTCTGCGGAGATAGTTATTCCGCATATTCTATAGTTGTTAGGATTTGCATGAGCTATTTTAGGTAGTGATATGCATTTATTTTATATTATTGTTTATTTAGGGTTCCTTGTGTATAAAAGGAACTGATGTCTTTTGTATTAGGGAGTTGAACATTAGAAACTTCTGGAGAAAAACATTCCAAGAAAACATCTCTTGAGAGAGAGTGAAAAAGATCCATAGAGGATCATTGTTTTAATAAGAAAAACCTTGTTGGTAACTTTGATTGTGTTAATTATTATCCGCTGTGCATCTATTCAATCATTGTTATTATACCTTAGTTGAGTCCGGATCTTGGTTTCAACAAGGTTTTTCTTATTAAAACAATGATCCTCTATGGATCTTTTTCACTCTCTCTCAAGAGATGTTTTCCTGGAATGTTTTTCTCTAGAGGTTTCTAATGTTCAACTCCCTAATACAAAAGACATCAGTTCCTTTTATACACAAGGAACCCTAAATAAACAATAATATAAAATAAATGCATATCACTACCTAAAATAGCTCATGCAAATCCTAACAACTATAGAATATGCGGAATAACTATCTCCGCAGAAACAAACTATGCGCTAATATAACTTCAGCAGAAACTCTTCTTCAGTAGATTCTTTGCACTTCAGCAGAATCCATCAGCAGTAATGTCAGCAGAATTCCTACTTCACAGAATTCCCAACAATAATTAACACAATCATTGTTATTATACCTTAGTTGAGTCCGGATCTTGGTTTTAATAAGATACTGGATTCGCATGATTTGTATGCGGATGAAAAGGAATTAGAGTTTTGGAAACCGAGAAGGAGTGAATTGTTATTGTCATCATCTGGTATGGGTTGACGGAGGAGTGGGATTGGGGCGGGGAAGGTGATTAGTGTTTCTGATGCTGAATATTAGTGGATGCCATTTTTAGTGACAAGCAAATTCACTCATAAGAATCAACACGTAGAGGTGGAAGGAGATGATTGGTAGGGTTTGTTTTAGGCCAAGGACCAAAGTTAAGTCGAGGAGGATCGGGTTTAGGATTGTTAGAGGGAGTGATCTGCTGGATAAATAGTTTTGAAGAGAAACGGATTGAATTTTAACTAATGGATTGGAATTTGCTAGAAAAGCTTGTAAAGTGGTTAGTTTTGTTTTTACTATTTGTTATACGAGTAATTTGGTAAATATTAACTGCCAAAAAAAAATTTTTTGGAATTCTGTGAAGTAGGAATTCTGCTGACATTACTGCTGATGGATTCTGCTGAAGTGCAAAGAATCTACTGAAGAAGAGTTTCTGCTGAAGTTATATTAGCGCATAGTTTGTTTCTGCGGAGATAGTTATTCCGCATATTCTATAGTTGTTAGGATTTGCATGAGCTATTTTAGGTAGTGATATGCATTTATTTTATATTATTGTTTATTTAGGGTTCCTTGTGTATAAAAGGAACTGATGTCTTTTGTATTAGGGAGTTGAACATTAGAAACTTATGGAGAAAAACATTCCAAGAAAACATCTCTTGAGAGAGAGTGAAAAAGATCCATAGAGGATCATTGTTTTAATAAGAAAAACCTTGTTGGTAACTTTGATTGTGTTAATTATTATCCGCTGTGCATCTATTCAATCATTGTTATTATACCTTAGTTGAGTCCGGATCTTGGTTTCAACAAGGTTTTTCTTATTAAAACAATGATCCTCTATGGATCTTTTTCACTCTCTCTCAAGAGATGTTTTCCTGGAATGTTTTTCTCCAGAGGTTTCTAATGTTCAACTCCCTAATACAAAAGACATCAGTTCCTTTTATACACAAGGAACCCTAAATAAACAATAATATAAAATAAATGCATATCACTACCTAAAATAGCTCATGCAAATCCTAACAACTATAGAATATGCGGAATAACTATCTCCGCAGAAACAAACTATGCGCTAATATAACTTCAGCAGAAACTCTTCTTCAGTAGATTCTTTGCACTTCAGCAGAATCCATCAGCAGTAATGTCAGCAGAATTCCTACTTCACAGAATTCCCAACATGAACTAAGGATATATTATACTAATTGTAGATGTGCTAGTATGATGATTAAAAATGTGTTTACTTAGACGTTCTTACTCCATAGTCATCTCTTATTGGTCGGTTGAATTGTCACATCCTCATCTTAATTGGTGCGTTGTATTCTGTTTGGTCATAGGGGGTGCCTAATTCCCTAGTTCTATAAATTGTAACTCTCCTCTAGACTATCCGGGATCGGCAAGTACAACAGTATCTCCTCCGAATACTCTACTATCCTTAAGCTACAACTCACGCAATAAACACAACGAATGGCCTAAGTGCACTCTTAATATTTTTTGCTATTTAGGACGTTCAAGCTCGCAACAATTAAAGAAGAAGCCAGTTTTCCTTACTCTAGCATCTACCAATTAAGACAAGAGACAACCTAACAATAATTAACAACTAGATTTTATAGATCTAAGCAAGCACAAGGATAATTTAGCTACTCATGTTAAACAAGCAAGCATACACACATACAACTAAACATGGGGTAGACATAATGATAAAATGGATAAACAAACAAATCTTATGATGTAAAATAGGGTATGGAACCCTAGAATACTGTCCAAGTCAGACTACAACTGAATTAGACTTTGCTCTCCAAAGTTCTACCTCTTTTAAAATAGAAAAATTGAATTCTATATATAGATTTACAAGTGCGTCGACGTCACCTTTTGCTAGTGACGCCGTCAGGTCGCCGTCATTAGGGTTTCGTTTGGGCCAAGTCATCATTGGGACGACGTTAGTTGATGTGTGACACCATTAGTCTTCATGAAGGACGTCGTCTGAGATTGGTTCTTGGGCGTCTGGTGTGGAAAATGAGAGTGACGCCTTCCAGAGTTTAGGCGTGACGCCGTCAGGTTGTAGAACCAGAATTTGTTCTGAGCCGTCATGTGTAATTTGATCAAAACCTCTATATAGGGACGGCGTTGCCCTTTTGTTGGGACACCGTCAGGTCTGCTGGAGGGCCTTTGATCTTGACTTTGCTATCTTCTTCATGTTTTTGCTCCTTTTCGTCCAAATATGCTTCATTCTAGCATTTTGCTTCAAAAAGACCTAAAATATAAAAAGGAACGATTTTAAGTAGTAACGGATATAAAATGTGTCGATTGAGGGCTTAAATGACCCTCTAAAAACGTATGTTTTAAATCCTTATCAAATATCCCTACACTTGGAATTTGCTTGTCCTCAAGCAAATGTGCTTTTTGCCAATCAATTTATAAGTTAGGGGGCATGAAGCATTGGTTTTAGATAGTCTACAACAATTACAAGTGCCACAATAGTCATAAGAAGCACGGAAATTATATACTAGCACCTCACAATTGATGTTTGGATTCTCTCATCTCTCGGGTTTATATGAAATATAATATCAATGGAAATGGAAGATAAACACTCATTACCTGGCATAGTACATAGATTACCATAGGCTTGAGAATAGATCAAACTTCCATCGCTTTGGCGTAATAACCTAGGAATAACTATCTAAGAGGTCTTTACAAAGGGTTGTAACGTTAGGCTTAGGGTAGGGAAGTAAAAGGTTTTGTTGGATTGGGATATTTAGTGATGGCAAGTCAAAAATCTTATGTTACAAGCATGTAAAGCGTGGCGTTTCTAAGCCAAGACTCGACTCACTAACACTAAACAACTCGAAACAAAACAAAAACATAAACATAAAGATAGATGTAGGATGGTAGCCCGTATTTTTTTCTCATTTTTTCATTTTTTTCTCAACAACTCTTTTTCTCCTTTTTTCGATTTTTTTCATACCTTTTTACTCTACCATCCTCTACGATAACATCAAAATATAGGAATTTATAGGAGCATCCCTACACTTGAGTTTTTATTTAACTAACACTAATTGACCCGATTTTAAAAGACCAAAATACTTGGAGTATTTAATCACGTAGACAAAGGGAATTTGAATTTATCATTCTTTCCCGTTACTCCATAAAATATTACTTTAACCCATGAGTCTCAATCGTCCCAAAACTGTATACAAAAGATATGACTCGACTTAGCAACAATGCAAGTAACTAGATAATTGAACTAAGGGTTTAGTATTGATAACAATAATGCACTAAAGATGAGTGCATACAAGGTAGGCTAAGGCGATTTCGGTGTAACATTTGGGGGTGGATTGTAAAGAATACTCAACCGATGAAAAGGCTTCTAGCCTTGTACCGCAAAAAGGATAGGCTCTGAGGGGTTAACTAGGGGTATCGTGTACTAAAGATGAGTACATCGCAAGGGTGTGGGGAAAAATACTCACCGATGTGGAAGAAGTAATTAAATTATAGGTTTAAAACAAGGGTTATCCTAATGCCTCTTATCATTTAGTTAATCCTAACTACACGAGTGTAGTCTCACTAGCGATCTTGGAATGCATCACAAAACAAGTTCTAGAATCTATTATACTACTGGTACACTCACTAAGCATTAAAGATGAATGTTTTTATTTCTAAAGGTCTAGGGGCGAACCTCACATTTTTTGGGTGGAATTTGAGTGGTATACGGTTTTTGTGCTAGTCATATACTTCCTATCCATGAGACGCTTTATTAAGACTAAAGTTTAGCTCGTAGATGCCATAAAAAAATTTAAATTTTATGCTAAAATTGCCCTAACAAATATTTCTCATGGTTTATTACACAAATTACCAAGGATAAGACAAATAATCAAGTGAGTGAATAGTTTCTAAGTTCCCGTTTTATTCTCCCTCCTCACACTTAAACTGAACATTATCCCCAATGTTCCCCAAAAGTATCAAAGTTATGATAAAGGAAGGTAAGTTAAAAGAGAAAGAAACTAGTACTCCCCTGATTAGCTCGGTAGGCTATGTATGAAGTTGCGGTTAAATCCTCCTCCAAGAAGAATGAATAAGTACTAAGTGCTTCTTCCAATATGTGTTTCTTCTTCTTATGTAATATAAGATGCACACTTATAAGAAAACAAAACGAAACGTCATGTAAAATCGGCGGGAAAACTATATATGAAACAAAACTAAACTAGAAAGCAAGTAAGATATAATACTTGTGGAATGGATGTTTGCAGTTTTTATGGAAAATTAAGAATTGGGAATTTCCAAAAATCACAAGTTACATAGAAAACGAAACTGACATTATGTTTCTACATTTCCTGACGTCGTCAGGTTGTCCTGACAAAAAGTGGTCTGATGCGTTTTTCTGGAAAAATTACCTCATTAAAACCTTGAAATATTTCTGCAAAACATCCATTATGACTCGATACAAGCATTTGACTCTAATAAACACACAAATATATACAATTTCAATTATTGTAAATCTCATGTTCATGTTATTGAAAACATATGTGATCTTTCCTACACTTATCTTTTTGTAAAATACCTTTATATGCAATTATGACGAGGTTAAAAACAAAATAAAGCATTTTCACAAAGTCTAACATGAGAATAAACAACAATGAAAAAGATATATAAACACACAAACAAAAATTGAAAAACAAAACAAGCAAACAATTAAGCATGGGTTGCCTCCCATGAAGCGATTTTCTTTATTTATGAGTCTTGTAGCTAGACTCGAAGTCTTGCTCCTACGTACTTAGGTGAGTGAGTTTATCCTCAAGGATATCGGTGGGATCAAACTTATCTTTTAATTTTCTCTTGGTACGCTTAGTCCGGTATGCCTTTTCAAACTTCTCACCATTGGGATCATAGATTTTCATCCTAATGTGCCACTCTCTATTCCCATCACTAGGTGGCCTATCCCAATTCCAATTGTACCTAGGCTTCTTACTTTCAACTTTCCACCAATTAATGCAAAGATTAACGGGAAGATTCCTAGAAATTCGGTCATCTTCCTAAACACTAAAGTATCCTCGAAGGGGTTCACTTCAATGTCCCTATCTAATTGTCGTTATTGGAAAGTTGAGTTACTCACGTAGGTCTCTTTTAGATGAAAAGGTTGTTGAGGGCCTACAAAGTCTCTATTGGTCCAAAGTCCATATCTAGATGGACAGGCAGATCGGAAACTCTGTTATCTAGAACATTTTTCCCCTTTCCCTTATTCTGTACCTTAATCCAATCACCCTCACAGGTAGCCTTGCTACCACCCTCAGGCCTGGGGAACGGAAGTTTGATCGAGGATTGGAGAGGAGAGGTGGAAGAAAAGGCTCGGGATAAATTTAGGAGTCTTTGTGCGAGCATTATTTACAAGTATCTAAAGCACACATAAAACTAAAAATATACTTGATAACATCAAATAGTCCTGATTATTAAGTGTCAATTTCCCCCGTTAATGCTCGTTATTTATATCATTTATATGGATTTACGCTTGTTTTCCATTGTTTTACACTTTCAGGTAAATTGCGAGCATTGGATCTTAAGAGACGCGGAAATAGAAACATTACTAAGGATTTATCACAGTATGCCTATTTTGAAGAGGTTACGGCATAACTCGTCTCTCACATTACGCCGTAACTATTGCGTGACCCCGAAGTCCAACTCATCAAGAGGTTACGGCGTAAATCCTTCAAAAGATTACGACGTAACTCCATTAGGTCAAAAGAGGTTACACGCCGCTGATACTTACGCCGTAACTACTTCATCACTTGCGACGTAACCAGGATTATTGAAGACTACGGCGTAACCACTTATAAGGTTACGCCGTAACTAGCAGATCTAGTGCATTTACGGAGGTTACGGCGTAACTGATCTTTTGGTTACGCCGTAACCCAGACCTGGCCTATAAATACCCACGAATTCCAGCATTTCTAATTATCCCATTCCACACACAATACTCTGAGAACTTGGGAAAATACTCAAGGAAGGTCTAGGGAAGCATACAGAGCTGTTTCCAAGGGAGAAGTCACACCATTACGATAAGCTTTAGCGTTTATTATTTCTTTTACTTTCAATTCATGTATTTCATACCTTTGAATATTAAATTGATGTGCATGATTAATATGAGCGGCTAAGCACCCTTTGGTGCTAGCCTAGTTATGATTCCTTAATTGTTTTGTTTACGTTTACCTTTACTTCCGTACAATTATTTCTAAGTGTATGCATGCATAGTTCTTTGGTAGTCACCCCTGGTTCGGTAGTTTTGAATGGCAGTAGAGGCCAATTGCCTAGGAGATATGACCAACTGACCTTAGGTGAGCGGACTGAGACGGGAAGGGTAAGATATGACCAACTGGCGACCCTTTCTACTTGTGCGATTTGACCAACTGATCACCTATCGTTTGGATGAACTTAAGAATTGGGGGGTGTAGTGTCTAAGTTCCTAACGGCCGGGCACTCACTATTTAGAATCTAGCATGTAGCGGTACTTAATGACTCGGCTTAGGGGACCAGGAACAACAGGACTTATGACGGTGCGCCTGATTTCTCATGTGGTGGCATCTTTGCTGATAGGTTAGGGCGAATTGACCAAATGCTGTCCTCTCGAATTTGACCCCACCTGAAGTAATTGGAAGTAGGTAGACGTAGACATAACTAGTTAGGAGGATTGAATAGGTTAGCACCACTATTCCTCTATTGATTTCCTTTCTACCATTTAATTGCTTTTATATTCTGCATTCGTAGTTTAATTAATGATTCGCTCCAAACCGTCAAGTTTAATCACGCAAGCTAGCCACTTGTGAATGGCTAACTGTAACAAACTTAAAACAGTCTGGAAAAAAATGCAATGAAGTCCAGGAGAGTATAGTGTTTCCCCAGGTCGTTAAGTCCCAACGAGCCGTGCGAGAATAGTCAAACGTTTAGTGATCGAGAAGATTTGAACAGATAAGGAGATATGATTTGTTATAACTACAGAAAAATTGTATAAATTACAACGGCTTAAATGCAAATTAAAGAAAATTAAAAAGATAAAAAATATTAAATAAACGCTATCACTATTTGCAAAATGATGTTTTTGTTTTTATGTTTTTATAAAACTTAATTTAAAACTACGTTACGTACAAATGAAAACGTGAAACTTACACAATATTAACCCTAAAAATATGAAAATGATATTTTTATAAACCTAATGATAAAAGAAAATTACTAGAAAAAGAAAATCATTTTTATAACTATTTAATTAATTATTATTAATTAAAAACTATTTTTAACTATTTAATATTAGCCTAAAATACAAGAAAATAGGAAATAAAACTAGAAAAATAAAATTATGACTTAGAAAAATCTAAAATATCAAAAGAGAATTTTCAAAACTATTTTTGTAATTTTCTGATTATTTTTCTATTTTCTAGGAATTAAAAACTATTAAAAACTAATTAAATTGCTAAAAATTACAAATTAAACTATGAAAAATCTGGAAAATTAATTTTTTTACTTTTTATATTTATCTTAAACTAAGAAAAATGAAAAATTATTTTTTTGAACTTTTTCTGAATTAATTGCAATAAAAGCTAATTAAAATGGCCTAAAAACTGTTTTTAATTAAGAAAAATAGCAAACTGACTTGGAAAAATGTGAAAAATTCAGGAAAACTCTAAAATAATATACTGAATCTAGGAAAAATAGAAAAACATGGGCTTGTGTGTGAGATTATGAAACTGCAATACAAGTGCTCATGAAATAAGCATTTGAATAAGCCAAAGAGTACCAAAAGGGCACCAAACTGTTACACAAGCTCTAATAAGCTAAAAGAACTCAAAAGCAACAAGTTACAACAATCCTTAACTTCTTTTAAGCTGATTGAACAGATTTGATGTATTGGCTTATGTGCTTAAAATCAGTTTTAGGAGCTACTTTTGAGCTTTAGTACAAGATTCCTGATAAGCTAAAAATCAAAAACAGAGGTTGGAGTCTAAACTAGACCTGGCCAAGATCCTATGAGCCAAGAACCAGACTTGGAATAGCTAAAATGAGCTTGATACAAGCCTTACAAATTACCTGTGCACACTCAGTATTAACTGAGTGTGTACAGGGCATTTGGGACCATATTGATAAGCAGTTTTGAGCTTATAAAAAAAATTACAAAAATCTACTAAATTGGTAATAACAAAATAGACCAACAGAAGTTTTCAAAACCACAAGTTTCACTTAATTTGGTCCAGAAATGAAGCAAAGAAAATTCCTCTCAGTTTGGCTCAAAACAACTTTTTTATGTTTTGACTTTTTGAGCAGTTGAGAAAGGTTGACTTTAGTGAGATTTGCAATCAATTTTTGGACAGATTATGATGTATAATGATGAAATGAAGCTTTTGCAATCTATGTTTATGAATCTTAAATACAAAACAAGTCTTTTGATTTCCAAAAAATCCAACAGTTATGCAGTTAAACAGATTCTAAGTATCTTTGACTTTTAAAGTTCTAGTGCACAAATATTTGACTCAAATGAGTTTAACTACCTGTATTAAGACTGCTAATGCAATAGTCAAGTGTAAATCAAGACTCAAGCTCAGATTGACACACTGATCCAAACACACCTTTAGAAACTGTCTTTGCTATGTAAACTAGACTAATTACTGTTTTAACTCATTTAACCATTTAAACTAACTCTAGCATCCTTATTACTACTAATTAAACATGTTTAAACTATTTGGTGACCACAGAATTCAAATATGAGCACAACATGAAAACTGTATATAAAATGGAAAATGAGATACCAACCTACAAGTGTCCAGCTTATATGCAGCTTAAACCAGAAACCAAACTAAACTATTCTAAGCTAATCCAACCCATTCCAAGCACTGCATCACCCAAATACCATTTCCATGCCCATTTGGCTTCTCAGTTGACTTTTGTTGACCAAGGACAAATATTGCTTGCACCTGCTTGATAAGCTCACTAAAAGCTATAAGAAGATTCAATGAGCTTATTTGAACTTAAAAATAAGCTTGTTAAAGGTTGGATGTAACAGTTGAGATTGAAATTTGAAACAGTAAACCATGAAATTTAAAACTTAAATGAAACTTTGAATTGAGGCTCAAAACAGATTATAATGATCAAATTACTTAAGTTCAGTACAAGAAAGCTTGAAATTACAAATTTGAAAACTAATTAAGATACTTTAAGAAAAAAACGACATACATTAATTTAAAAAGCTAACTACTACTTCTAACTTGCTTCTTCTTCTCTCTTTTATACATCCATTTGGCTTCTCTCTCTCCTCTGAGTGAATCCCAACACTAATCTTGACCATTGGATGTCTGGATTTCATATTGGCCATTTGATTGGTTTTGGCGGGAAAATTGGTTTGACCTGTGGGTTCTGAATTTAGCAACTAGGGGGGGTGGCATTTATTGTGGTGGGTAAAGTTGGTGAGTATGATGATGAGGGGGTGGAAAAGGTGAAGTGATGCCTGAGAGTTGCAGAGCAACTTGGGAAGAAGATAAGCCAGTGGCGGGTTTTTGGCTATTTGACTGGATAGTTGACCAAAGGTTCAAAATGAGAGGGTCAAGGGTCAAATGGGTTTAAATGGCAGGGGGTCATATCTATTTTGACAAGGCTTGGCTTAGGTTAGTATTACAAGGACCAAAATGTAATTTTCCAATTCTTGAAGGACCATCTCTGCCAATATACCAAAGTTGTCACAAGGACCAAAATTGACAAGTTCCAATAGTATAAGGACTAGTTTTGACAATTTCAAATTTTCCAGGGACCAAACTTGACATTTTATGAAAGTTCAGGGACCTTTTCTGCCATTTAACAAAAGATTTATTCAAGGACCATTTTTGACAAGTTAGAATAATTCAAGGACCTTGAATAACATTTTTCTTTATTTGGTTTTACCAGGGACTGTTTTTGACAACTTTTGAAACTTGGGGGACTAAAACTGCCAATTATGCAAACTTGATACGTTTTTCACCAGATTTTGATATTTTTGCATTTGAAACACATAAAACACTTATTTGTGATATTTCTATCATTTTGATGCATTTCTGAGTGTTTTCAGATGTTTTTGGCATTATAAACAGTACAAAAATGATGAGTATTTAGACACTCATCAATCCCCCACACTAAGATATTGCTAGTCCCTAGCAATGTTTTAAGAAAAATTAATGGATTTCATCTCTTTACCAAAAGCCATTACTTCTGGAGTAGCCAAATGTTTCAGTTCAAGTAAGAACCTTGGTACACCGATAACCAAATGATTTTGAGCAAACCATCAGCTTTCAACGGATTTGATTTGTCTTTACCAGAAGCCGTTTGCTTCTGGACTAGCCAACTCTTAGATAAATTATCAATATTATCTTTGGTGAGCTGATTACCAATTATGGTTTTTCCACTGCCTTTACCACAAGCCATAAACTTGCGGGCTAGCCAACTCTTCACTTTTAAGGATATGGTGAGCTGAATACCATACAATTTTGGGCAAATTGCAAGCCGTCAACGGATTTAAGATATCTTTACCAAGAGCCGTTTGCTCCTGGATTAGCCAATCCTTTTGTTTATTAGACAAGGCGGACTGATAACCATAATCTGAGTAAGTGAAAAAAAAAACACTTACTCCAAAAAAAAATTTTGGCCAAAAATGGGGGAATTGGGTGGTATAATTACATGATAAAATTCGTGAGAATTCCCCCCCACACTAGAAATGAATATTGCCCTCAATATTCAAAGTACCGGCGGTTATGCCGAAACATATAACGTAAAAGGAAAATACTATGGCCATTATTTATCAAGATTTTTTTTTTTTTTTTTTTTTTCATGAAACTTTATATATATACACAACATGTGGGGCAACTCCCCCACACTAGGGTGGAACACACGGGTGAAAACCCATGTTTAGCTACTGTTTTTGATTACCGAGTCGCTAGCTTGACTCGACCCCGAATTCATTTGTTCATGGGGACAGTAACGTGGAAAACCAATCTCAATCAGACTTTCGTTCAAAGTGTTAACAAACATATGAACATCAGAAAGTTCCAAACCGACGAGACACAACCGCGGTATTGTTAATAGTAGAAACTATAAGGGATGATACCGGGGTCAAAGATGGTGTCCTCATTCCCGAAAGAGAAAAGGGAAAGAGCAACCACACCATCTGTGAAGAATGGAACAAAGATGAGAATGCAAGTCCATTCCTCATCAGAAAGAAGCAAATCACCATTTTTGACACTTTTAAGCTTAAACTTGAAGCTTATATGGTGATTGTCAGTAAGATGTCCGGGAGGGAGGGTGGGAAACGGTTCTTCAATCAACAGATTTTCTAGAAAAAGGATGTCCCCCTCCGAATCAAAGTAAGTATTATCAATTCCCGTTGGAATTGACTCATCACTAAGAAAGGCATCGACTTCATTCCAAAAGTTGTCATCTTCCTCATCAGGAGTGAGAGAAGGGATGGAAGAGTCGGGAATAATAAGACTAGGAGATGATGGATCATTTTTGAGCAATTCATCAATGGGAAGAATGTCTCCCATTGGATCATAAACATCATCATCCAATTCAGATGAAACTGAAGAGAGTTTGGTTTCATCCACAGAGTTAACAAATTCGATGCGACAAACTGATTCCGGAGGTGGGACAAGTGGTGTGCTCTTAGAGCTAGCAATTTCCACCACTTCCGATAAAGTCTCCGATTCAAGATCATCATCATCAAGTACACTCTTGACTTCCCTGGTACAACTTTTAAACCATTTGTTTGAACCAGGGTTGATTTTCAAAGCTTTTAGCTCAGCACGTTTTTGAAAACTCCTCTTAACCGTGAAATTTGAGAGTGTTGCATTGAACCTTTCAGATTTTTGATCAATTGTGGCAACACTCTGTTTGGACAGAGGTTTGGAGTTCTGGTTGATATTCAATGTGAGCTTTTCGTTGTCAACTCGTATGGTCAACTCTTCAGCAAACACATCAATCAGAGCACGACTCGTTCTCAAGAAAGCTCTCCCTAAGATGAGGGGAACTCTAGGATCTGCATCGAAGTCTACTACAACAAAGTCAGTAGGAAAGTGAAACTTTCCCACTTTCATCACGACATCCTCGGCTATCCCAAGTGGACGAGTTATGGTACGGTCCGCTAGCTCGAGTGTCATACAAGTGGATGAAAGTTTAGGAAGAGACAGTTTCTTCCATACTGAGAGTGGCATGAGGTTAATGCTAGCGCCAAGATCGGCCAAGGCGGAGCATTGAAATATCCCCAAGAAATCACACGGGATTAGAAATCTGCCAGGGTCTTCAAGCTTTTTGGGAAGCTTCTTGAGAAGGACCGCTGAGCATTGCTCATTAAGAGGAGTTTTAGCCATCTCAGATAGCTTATCTTTGTTGGTGAGTAAGCCTTTAAGCGTGGATGCAAATTTAGGCATTAGAACGAGAGCATCAACGAAGCTTATATTAAAGTGAAGCTCATTGAAGATTTGGAAAAAAATTTCCATTTGCTCTTTGTTTTTGTCTTTGAGCTTCTGATCATTCATTCTTGATGGGTAAGGAAGCTGACTAGACTTTTGAGCCGGGACGGAAGTCATTTCGGGCTCAGAATTTGTCTTCGGAACTTCGGGTTCCGGACTTAAAGCTTGGACTACCGAAGGTGGGACGTGTGTGGTACTTCGTGGGCTTGAGAATTGCACCTTGTCCGTTGTATCCTTGGTAACTTGACTCACTGTTCCTGGTGGAGGAGGCATTGGAGTCGAAGGTCCATTGTGCGTCTTACCACTACGAGTGGTGACGGCTTTCAACTCGGCATTGGGATTAGTAATTGTATTGCTTGGGAGTCCTCCAGAAGATGATGAAGCTTGGTTCATATTCATGTTCATGAAACTGCTCATCATATTCTTCAACTCATTTGTCTGCCGAGACATTGTGGTATCAATTTCCTTCTTTAGCTCAACCCTCATGTTATTGATCTGAGTTTGCATTGAACGTATGCTTGACTCAGTAATTTTCATGAAGTCATTTGGTGGGGGAGCATGAGAAGGTTGTTGATAACTTTGCTGATTTGGAGCTTGATAGGGTTGGTTGAAATTGTTCCGGTTTTGATTGAAATTTTGAGAGTTATTGAAATTTTGTCCTTGATTCGGAACAAAGCGATTTTGATTGCCATGGTTTTGCACAGGAGGAAAACCAGGTGGTGTCATACCGCTAGGTGCACGGTAGTGAGGATCAGCCTGTGGTCGGTATTGATTGTGGTTTACCGAAGCTACGGGAGCTTGGTAAAAGGAAGCATCGGTTGCTTGACAATCATAATACGCGTGTGGACCACTACAAGTTTCACACACCTTGTTTACGGCTTTGACTGGTTCCGGCTTATGAATCTCGCTTTTGATTTCCTTTACATCCTTAATCATACAACGGATGGCATCCGTTAGAGCGGCTATCGGAGCTGCTAACTCAGAAGAGTTACTGGATGAAGAAGCAGGAGGGTTGGGAGTATTGACTTTGTTGCGAGAAATAGGAACTTTTGATTTTTGCTCGCAAATCTCAATCACATCTTTAGGCTTACGATTCAAGATATTGCCACCGGCGGCTGCATTCAAAGAATCTTGATCGTTACCGTTCAACCCATTGTAAAAGATATTGACTTGTTGAAGCTCCGTGAATTCATGATGGGGGCATTTCCTGAGGAGATCTTTGAATCTCTCCCATGCCTCTCCAAAGTTTTCATCGAAATTTTGACGAAATCCAGAAATTTCATTTTTAAGATTAGTCGTCTTTGATGGAGGAAAGAAATGATTGACAAACTTTTGAACAAGTTCCTCCCAAGTTTCGATGGATCGAGGGGGTTCTTTTTCCAGCCAAATCCGGGTTGTCCCCTCAAGTGAGAATGGAAATAGCATCAACTTGATGAATTTTTGTGGCACATCCTTGAAATTGATAGTTGAAGTCAACTTGTTAAACCAACGGATGTGTGCATACGGGTCTTCTCGGTCAAACCCGTGGAATTGATTTGTAGACACAAGTGTGATCAAATGTGTCTTCAATTCGAAGTGATCAGAATTGATTACTGGTAGAACGATGGCATCTCCATAACCCTCGGTGGGTGCTTGGAGCATTTCCGCCATAGTTCGTTCGTCTGCCATATTGTTGTTTGAAATAGTACGAATCTCGGGTTCGACTATTTGGGCAGCACGTCTACGAGAACGTCGTCTAGGAATTGCTGCTAGATCACGAAAAGGACTCAATGATCTAGAAGAACGAGTGCGCATGCACTAGAGTTAACTCTAAGAGATCTCAGAGTTAAGGAAAGGAATTATGAAATTGGTGAAAATGGGGTAAGAAGAATCTTTTTGGGTTCTCTGGTTCTGACAAGTAGATATAACAACAAATCCAATTAAAACAAGATCGAGGCAAAACAACAGTGAACTTAAACCAATAATCACAAGATGAGTGGCTTCTTTGAAAAAGGTACACCACTATCAAGGACACAAAGGCAAGTTTTAAATCTTTGGTTCGGGAACTTATTATGGTCGTACCCCCAGTTAGGTAGTACACTGCCTTGGTTTGCGGTGGTAATATTTTATGTTGTTATTATTAAACTCAGAAAACGACAAATCTTTTTGTATTTTTATATTTGATACATATATAGAAACAAAAGGAAAATATTTTTGTGTTTTATACGTTTTTGGCTGTTTTTGGGTTTTTGGATTTTTTATAAGAAGATATATATATAGATATAGATAGATGGTATGAACAAAGAGTGATTATTCAAATCACTAATCTGCTAAACGTAAGATAATTAGCACAGCTCCCCAGCAGCGGCGCCAAAATTTGATTCGCTCCAAACCGTCAAGTTTAATCACGCAAGCTAGCCACTTGTGAATGGCTAACTGTAACAAACTTAAAACAGTATGGAAACAAATGCAATGAAGTCTAGGAGAGTATAGTGTTTCCCCAGGTCGTTAAGTCCCAACGAGCCGTGCGAGAATAGTCAAACGTTTAGTGATCGAGAAGATTTGAACAGATAAGGAGATATGATTTGTTATAACTACAGAAAATAGCTATAAATTACAACGGGCTTAAATGCAAATTAAGGAAAATTAAAAAGATAAAATATATTAAATAAACTGCTATCACTATTTGCAAAATGATGTTTTTGATTTTATGTTTTTATAAAACTTAATTAAAACTACGTACGTACAAATGAAAACGTGAAACTTACACAATATTAACCCTAAAAATATGAAAATGATATTTTTATAAACCTAATGATAAAAGAAAATTACTAGAAAAAGAAAATCATTTTTATAACTATTTAATTAATTATTATTAATTAAAAACTATTTTTAACTATTTAATATTAGCCTAAAATACAAGAAAATAGGAAATAAAACTAGAAAGATAAAATTATGACTTAGAAAAATCTAAAATATCAAAAGAGAATTTTCAAAACTATTTTTGTAATTTTCTGATTATTTTTCTATTTTCTAGGAATTAAAAACTATTAAAAACTAATTAAATTGCTAAAAATTACAAATTAAACTATGAAAAATCTGGAAAATTAATTTTTTTACTTTTTATATTTATCTTAAACTAAGAAAAATGAAAAATTAATTTTTTGAACTTTTTCTGAATTAATTGCAATAAAAGCTAATTAAAATGGCCTAAAAACTGTTTTTAATTAAGAAAAATAGCAAACTGACTTGGAAAAATGTGAAAAATTCAGGAAAACTCTAAAATAATATACTGAATCTAGGAAAAATAGAAAAACATAGGCTTGTGTGTGAGATTATGAAACTGCAATACAAGTGCTCATGAAATAAGCACTTGAATAAGCCAAAGAGTACCAAAAGGGCACCAAACTGTTACACAAGCTCTAATAAGCTAAAAGAACTCAAAAGCAACAAGTTACAACAATCCTTAACTTCTTTTAAGCTGATTGAACAGATTTGATGTATTGGCTTATGTGCTTAAAATCAGTTTTAGGAGCTACTTTTGAGCTTTAGTACAAGATTCCTGATGAGCTAAAAATCAAAAACAGAGGTTGGAGTCTAAACTAGACCTGGCCAAGATCCTATGAGCCAAGAACCAGACTTGGACTAGCTAAAATGAGCTTGATACAAGCCTTACAAATTACCTGTGCACACTCAGTATTAACTGAGTGTGTACAGGGCATTTGGGACCATATTGATAAGCAGTTTTGAGCTTATAAAAAAAATTACAAAAATCTACTAAATTGGTAATAACAAAATAGACCAACAGAAGTTTTCAAAACCACAAGTTTCACTTAATTTGGTCCAGAAATGAAGCAAGGAAAATTCCTCTCAGTTTGGCTCAAAACAGCTTTTTTATGTTTTGACTTTTTGAGCAGTTGAGAAAGGTTGACTTTAGTGAGATTTGCAATCAATTTTTGGACAGATTATGATGTATAATGATGAAATGAAGCTTTTGCAATCTATGTTTATGAATCTTAAATACAAAACAAGTCTTTTGATTGCCAAAAAATCCAACAGTTATGCAGTTAAACAGATTCTAAGTATCTTTGACTTTTGAAGTTCTAGTGCACAAATATTTGACTCAAATGAGTTTAACTACCTGTATTAAGACTGCTAATGCAATAGTCAAGTGTAAATCAAGACTCAAGCTCAGCTTGACACACTGATCCAAACACACCTTTAGAAACTGTCTTTGCTATGTAAACTAGACTAATTACTGTTTTAACTCATTTAACCATTTAAACTAACTCTAGCATCCTTATTACTACTAATTAAACATGTTTAAACTATTTGGTGACCACAGAATTCAAATATGAGCACAACATGAAAACTGTATATAAAATGGAAAATAAGATACCAACTTACAAGTGTCCAGCTTATATGCAGCTTAAACCAGAAACCAAACTAAACTATTCTAAGCTAATCCAACCCATTCCAAGCACTGCATCACCCAAATACCATTTCCATGCCCATTTGGCTTCTCAGTTGACTTTTGTTGACCAAGGACAAATATTGCTTGCACCTACTTGATAAGCTCACTAAAAGCTATAAGAAGCTTCAATGAGCTTATTTGAACTTAAAAATAAGCTTGTTAAAGCTTGGATGTAACAGTTGAGATTGAAATTTGAAACAGTAAACCATGAAATTTAAAACTTAAATGAAACTTTGAATTGAGGCTCAAAACAGATTATAATGATCAAATTACTTAAGTTCAGTACAAGAAAGCTTGAAATTACAAATTTGAAAACTAATTAAGATACTTTAAGAAAAAAACGACATACATTAATTTAAAAAGCTAACTACTACTTCTAACTTGCTTCTTCTTCTCTCTTTTATACATCCATTTGGCTTCTCTCTCTCCTCTGAGTGAATCCCAACACTAATCTTGACCATTGAATGTCTGGATTTCATATTGGCCATTTGATTGGTTTTGGCGGGAAAATTGGTTTGACCTGTGGGTTCTGAATTTAGCAACTAGGGGGGGTGGCATTTATTGTGGTGGGTAAAGTTGGTGAGTATGATGATGAGGGGGTGGAAAAGGTGAAGTGATGCCTGAGAGTTGCAGAGCAACTTGGGAAGAAGATAAGCCAGTGGCGGGTTTTTGGCTATTTGACTGGATAGTTGACCAAAGGTTCAAAATGAGAGGGTCAAGGGTCAAATGGGTTTAAATGGCAGGGGGTCATATCTATTTTGACAGGGCTTGGCTTAGGTTAGTATTACAAGGACCAAAATGTAATTTTCCAATTCTTGAAGGACCATCTCTGCCAATATACCAAAGTTGTCACAAGGACCAAAATTGACAAGTTCCAATAGTATAAGGACTAGTTTTGACAATTTCAAATTTTCCAGGGACCAAACTTGACATTTTATGAAAGTTCAGGGACCTTTTCTGCCATTTAACAAAAGATTTATTCAAGGACCATTTTTGACAAGTTAGAATAATTCAAGGACCTTGAATAACATTTTTCTTTATTTGGTTTTACCAGGGACTGTTTTTGACAACTTTTGAAACTTGGGGGACTAAAACTGCCAATTATGCAAACTTGATACGTTTTTCACCAGATTTTGATATTTTTGCATTTAAAACACATAAAACACTTATTTGTGATATTTCTATCATTTTGATGCATTTCTGAGTGTTTTCAGATGTTTTTGGTATTCTAAACAGTACAAAAATGATGAGTATTTAGACACTCATCAATTAACTAAAACCATATCAAACCATTTATATTATGTGATAATTAGACTTAGTAATTATCCGACACACATAGCTCTTGGGACGACCTCGGCTTTACCATTTACTACACTACACACGACCGGGGTACACTGCCCGTTAGTGCATTAGGGTAGACCATAGGTATAGCGAGACACTATAAATATTAAGACCTGGTTAGTAAAACCTGCATCAATACTATTCATATAATACAATTAATACACTATTAAAAACGCCCCTTCATCCAAAAATACAACTTTTTAACTACAAAATACAATATAATTAAGCTTCCGCACATGAATAAACTAAAAATAAAATTTTAAGCAAATACAAGTAAATAAGCATAATTTACAAGTATTTAAAACATAAATAAAACTAAAAATATTATTCAACACATACAATTAATACACTATTAAAAACAACATTTCACAAAAATATATAACTATTTAACCACAGTGTATAATCTAATTAACCTTACAAAACATAATCCAGTAGTCCAAAACAAAATAACATTTGTTCGCCAAAAAATATAATCACATGATACCAGCCGTCGCATTGCGCGAGTACCCTGCTATTTAGATAAGGTAATAAGCTCACAAGCACAAAAAAGTAAACTTATAGATTTTCCTAAATTTCTATAATAACTCGATAAGCTCTATAAGCTTTTCCAAACACTTCTAAGTAAAGCTATTGTAGTATCAAAATGCAGTAATTTTAAAACGCCAAATAGGGCTAAGTGGCTTGCAAAACAATAAGAACTTGCAAAATAATAAGAAGCTTCATGTTCTTGAGCATAAGTACACCTTAGACCCTTAGACGCCGAAAGCATTACTAGTTCATGCTTTGGCCCAAGTACCATGGAGCACTTGGAATGAACAATAATTTCAGGTGATGAAAATAACACAATTTAAAAGTGTGGAAAACTAGAAGGGGGGTTGAATAGTTTTGCCAATTAAAACTTGGTTTTAAACTATTTAGATTTACTTATGTCAATCTATTTAAACATGTGTGTTAGATGTTGATAGATAAGCATATAAATAAATAAAGCAAAGATAAAGAGTAAGAAGCACAAAACCACAACACGAGTATTTATAGTGGTTCGGCTACAACTACAAGGACACCTTCCTTGCCCTACTCCACTCCCCGAGCCACCTACTCGAGAGTTTGTAATCACTACACAACACAAACTCCTTGTGGCGGAGAAGCCTTCACAACGTCGCCTACTCTTTATCCGGTACAAGGCTAGACAACGGGTTCTTCCACGTGGTAGAACCAAACCTATCACAACGTCGCCTACACTTTATCCGGTACAAGGCTAGATACCGAGTTCCATTACAAAGGAGGAACTACTACCCAACACTACACAACACCTATCCCAAAGGAGATCCACTCCTTATGATAACATCAACAAGGATATCAATATCCTTTGACCCAATACTAATCTATCTTGTACATCGACATACCATATCAAATGTACACCCTAGGAACCTTTCACTAATGCCTTTGACTCGACTTCTAGGCACCCTTAACTAATTCCTTTAAGTGGAGGTCTTTGAACTGATCCACATCTTTGATGATCTTCGAGCTTTCTTTGAGATCATCAGCCACAGTAAATCTCTGGATCACCCTTTGTTGTGTTGCCATCATGTGATGTTGTGACTTTCGGACCAACTTGCTCACACTTTTGGATCATGACATCTTTCCATCAGAGTAGCGGAAGCTTTACTGGTTCATGATATTTGCAGCAGCGTAGTAGAAGCATAGTATAAAATATCAGAACCAGGTTATGTAGATATGCACCAGTCATGATTTCTTCAAATTAAGTGTGGATGATGTGAGCATGCGGCTTTGGATTGACTTCTCAATTCTGATCAGCTGCAACCGTCTAAATGTACCTGCATACAACAGTTAGCAATAAAGCACACGAAAGTGTCTTTGATCACTTTCGTTGAATTGAGGTACACGGCCCACGGTTCCCCGTTGATCAGTACAAGTACTGCCTATGATCAGGTAGGATTCTGAGGAATCTCCTTGACAGGGTTTCGCAGCTGCTCTAGCTGTTCTCAAACCGGAACGTCTCAAAGAAGACAACACGGAGTGAGTGAACCAGCGAATTAAGATTCACTGATTAATGAAAAATTGATTTGAAAACAATCGCATATTGCTTAGAAGAAAGAGTTTTGCAATACGACGAAGGTTTTATGAGAAAGATCAATTTTCAATCAAAATACTTTTTGTATTTAATAGAGTACACATTCGACGTGCTAGAGAAAAGAAGATTTGCACATCGAACGGTTTTTCCAAAAGTATTTTTTTTCAATCAGAGATACTTTTTGAGTTTGAAAACATAAGTACACATTCGACGTGCTAGAGAAAAGAAGGTTTGCACACCGAATGGTTTTTCCAAAAGTATTCGTCAATTCCATTCCTGGACCAAGGTTGATTCAAGATTGAATCTCCCCATCGTTTCTATCCAGTTTTCACAAGCTTGATCTTACGAGAAGATCTCACATGTCACACACCAAGAGCTTGTTTGATGTTGGCTCTAGAAGGATTTCCATCTTCATCGTGAATATTTTTACATATCACTCGGATGTTCTGGCAATACCACAAGGATAATGCGTAGGACTCTCAATATATACTTACTTTCCACATTGTGTGAAACAACAAGTCTTCATTAATTTAGTGTCCTAATGAGATATTGTGGATGATCTCTTGGCTCTAGACTCAATAGTGCACATTTGGTTCCTATGCCGGAGACTAGGGAGAGGGTCTCCTTCTTCAATATCAACTATCTCTAAGAGAAAGTCGATAGATTATGTCGGTTCCCCGTGAGAATGAAACAAGCCCTTTTAAGAGGAACTTGAGTAGCTTGGGAAGTTTAGTGCAGTGCGTCACTGGGTCCATGACGTCTTGTCTTCAATACCAGTGTTACCTTAGTAAACACCATTAGCATATGTATTGAACCCGGTGTCTGCCCTAAGGTTGAATTATTGGAGGGCTATTTCTTTTCACCCTTTTCTCATTCAATTCTTTTTCATTCTTCAACCCCTTCAGTGCTTACCGAGACTTCATAACTAGAACCTTGTTAGGTTTATTTCAGTTCTAGCTCTGTCTCAGTCCGCACTCTTCCCATATCTCACTTTTCTCCTTTTTTTCATCATACCTAAGGACTTCTACACTATCTAGTGGATTGTCCCTGGGTAGATCCCTCCGGTTCTGGCGGATCATGGGAACTAATACCTAACCTAACCATCCTTATAACACCATGCATAAAGTGAAATGGTCGGTCTTTTGGTACAGTTCATTCTTCCTTGAAACCAATTGAAAAATCATTTGGAAAAACAATCAAGGTACTTGTGATACGAGATCAAATCATTTTGTAACTTAATAGTTTTGATCATTTAGAAAACCTCCCCCTCAACATGTGCATATGATTTAGAAATTGTTTAGCACATGGAGGCAAGAGGACTTTGAAATATTTTCTTTGATCACAATTTTCATAGAAAAAGCCATTTGATTTTCTTGGTAAATTCTCCCCCTCAATATGTGCATAGGATATTTGAAATCATTTTATCACATAGAGGCAAGAGTTCATTTGAAGCACTTCCACGATCACAAAAGCCATTAAGAAACCATTAGAAAATCAATCAAGATACTTTATGTTGAAACATATAAATCTTTGTACCTTGATAGTTTATTTTCTTTTGAAATGCTCCCCCTCAATATGTGCTTCGAGATTAGAAAGCGTTTAGCACATATGAGAGAGCAGCCTGCACATTTTCATCAAATCGATCATCATTCATCAGATTTCATAATTAAATCACAAATTCTCCCCCGATCAAAATTATCAAACCCTTTGAGATTTTGGATCCCAAGTGATTTAATACGGTTTAGAAAACATGGGAGAATATGTGGCCAGGTTTAAATACTCATCTTGTTTTTGGATAAATCCTCCTCCTCAACATGTGCATTGTGTATTTGAAATCGTTAGGCACATGGAGGCAGGAGTGCCTTTAAAGGACTAAAACCAATTCCATTTAAACAGATTTGAGATTAAAATCACGATCTCTCCCCCGATCAGAAATATCAAACCATTTGAGATTTGTGATCCCAACTGATTTAAATCATTTAGAAAAGTTTGGGGAAAGACGTGGCAAGATTTAGTTTTTTGAAATAGACTGATAAGGATCAATTTAAAACATTAAAGATTGTTAGTGTCAGGTATGATAGTTTTTAAGAGATCTTTTAAGTAAAACAAAACAATTTCACAATCAAACAAGAACAGAAAAAATTTCATTTTGTAAGATCTTTGGGTTTTAAAGAAAATCATACCATGACATAACATTAAATCTTTAGATCACCACTTTGTTTCGTACAAACAGACTTTTATGAAGAAATATCGTTTGAAAATATTTTATTTTAAATCACTCTCCCCCTCAAACCATGACTGTAGTCGATGATTGAGTGACTTATGTTTTGATAAAATGAAGTCTGGTGATTTTCAAAATTAAGTCCAATATATTTTCAAAACAAATATATTTCCATTTTCAAAACAATATTAGTTAAAAATTGTTTAAAGAAAATGGTATAATCACAAATATCCTGCACAAAGATACGTTAGGTGGTTGAGAAGCTTCTGTTGATGTTGCTGCTGTAGGAGTTGGAAGAAAAACGTCCGCTGATGCAGTGAGACTTCTTCTTACGTTGCATTTTGAATGCCAACTGAGGTAAAATTAAGCTCCGTTTCTTCAATCACTTAGAAGAAAACCATCTGCTGATGCAGTGAGACCTCTTACGTTTCATTTATGCCAACTTTCCACGGAAGTCCAATTAAGCTCCGTTTCTTCATTTGTCAACCCAAGATATAGTTACCCTTTCCTTTCGGCATCCAATCATCTTCAATTGTGGGATCCAGATCGGGAACATTCTTATAACCAATATACCTGCATACGTTAGTGAACACACATACAGATATATGGTGGTCGACATCATCCATAACAGCAATCGACTAATTAAAGTCAATTCAACATAACAATCAGATCATATAAGGCATGGGGTTTATGTGTTAATCAAACTCTAATCATCTAAACCTAACAATCATATCTTAAATTCCTAGTCCTTCGACACAGGCAAATATCATTTTTAATTAAGCACGTAGGATAATTAAGAAAGCTCGTTAGATGATATAGATTTGAAAACATTCTCCCCCTCAATCAATGACTCATTTTTTGAAAAATTTTAAAAGCGCAGAAGTCATTGATTGAGTTTGCAAATTAATACGAAAACTCTGATACTGATTGATTTTTCAAGCAACTCATTTACCACCATTTTGAACACAACAAATATTTTTCTGAAGAATTATAGACGGAAAAACATTTGTGTAGGAACAGCAGTCCTTCGACATACTTTCCTCATTTTGTTTTAGGATAAGTGCACGAAATATTTGAAAATTGGTTTAAGCGTAGCACTTTCCTTTCTTTGAAGAACGGGTTGCTATCTGAAATAATAGCAAGCCATAGTTTTAAGTGCGGGTTACAGTCTGAAATAACTGCAAGCCATCATTTGAAGCCCGGGTTACAGTCTGAAGTAACTGTAAGCCATTTTTGGAGACATGATTTGGAAAAGAATATTTACACCTTCTGCTCGAACTTCATCTATGGTCCCGTGCCATTATTGAATGACATTTCTAAGACCGTAGATGTTATCGATACCAGAAGACATGTCTTTAGAAAACATATTTTTGGTATTTTTGAAATTTTCTGATTTTTATGGGTTTTTGAAGGTTTTATAATTTTCTATTTTCTTTTGCTGGTTTTATATTTTTGTATTTGGTTTTTAAAAAATATATACAAGGATAGAGAAGATGATATAGTAAAAGAAGATGATGATACGAGTACCGAGATAAGGATATCGAGCAGCCCCGTTTTAGAAGATAGAAATCGTCATCTCTTAAACATTCACCACCAAAGCTTCCGAGGCTCTTGCATAGAAGAAATAAATTGAACCATCTGAAAGTGAGACTTTGGCAGCTTCCCCCCAAACCGAAAATCCTTTAGCCGAGCAGATTCAAAGCTTTCTTTCAAGCTTCCATTAGCCAGGTGCACCAAGAAGCACACCATTATCATTTATCCCGCTGCTCTATTTTAAGAACGATAATCGAGGTTCTCCGTTCGGGGTTATATCATCAACAAGAACAGCAACGTATCATCCCACTCTTTAAATTTCTTCTCATATTTCATTACCACTGAAGTCTGAAGCAATCCATTCCGAAAGGTGTCAACAGACCACTTCCCCCACGTAGTCTAAATGATGCAGTCAGTCTCTTAGACTAGAGCTCATGAACCGGAATACACATACCCGAAGACAAAGAAACTTATACCATCGAAGTAGCATATTAAGTCCAATAGCCAAAGAATAACCCCGATGTATACTTTTCTCTCCCCCTGAAGAAAGTGTATGAAGCTCAAGAACCCGAGGTACCCGAATGCCCAAATAGAGAATAACCGATAACATTGAAGAAGCATGCCGAATCACTGATTATCTCTGCGGGTGACAATCTCTGCGGATGTCAACACCGGAATAAGTGATTATATCTCTGAATCATAGATTAAGCCCTCAAGTAAAACAGCTGAGCATCCCCAATTTACACAATCTCTCTCCCCTGATGATTGTGATAACATCAACATCATCATACACTTGTGTACCTCTTTCATCTTCAGAAACTAACTCTTTCATCTCTTCCCCCACATAGTTGGAATAAGAACACTAAACGCCTTGATGAGTAAAACCTTGAGTTTCTCTGCGGTCATGACATTTGTTTTCCCGGGATATCTTCAATCACTTAGAAGAGTTAAGTTCATCAAGTTTACTCGCCATGAGTCAAATCTTGAGTTTCTCTGCGGTAGTAACATTTGTCTTCCCGGGATATCTTCAATCACTTAGAAGAATTAAGTTCATCAAGTTTACTCACGTTTAGATGCTTGTCTCCTTCCCCCTTGCTGGTTTTGACACTTCAGAATCAGCAAAACATTATAAGCCCAAATACTTGAAGTCTGTTGAGAAGATCGCTTGAAGTCTTTGTGAGAATCAACATGCTGAATAATGTGACCAAGTCTAATTGGGGATTAAATTCGACATATCACTCTCCCCCAATTAGTGCTCTCCCTTAAACTGACAATCTGTTTGATAAATGTCCAGATTAAGAAGAAGTCTTTAGATAATCAAATGCAACTCGTCTTTAGTCTTCTAACATGTAGCAGAGAATGTAGAACCGACTGTAGACTCGACCTTCTTCAAGATTGTCCAGTTGGGGAATAGATAGTTAACATCTTCAACTCACCAAAAACAAGAACATCACCAAAAAGCAGCCCAATCAACTTACATCTTGCAAATCCCCTTAACTAAAATCCCTCTCAATCAAACAAGAACATAAAGATGTTCATTAAAGAAATCAGCAATCAGGCCGCAACGAACATACAAGATGGTAACACCAAACTACCAATCACATCAAACAAGAACAGAGAGATTGTTCGGAATCATCATGTTGATGTATACGTGAAGCATTAACCGGAAGCACTTTGTCGATAAACTCATCAATCCGAGTGAAGATGTCAACCAACGGCTCATAGAAGAAAACTCCATGTGAAGATGACCCGATAAGAAGAAGCTCGGTTCTTACATGAGTTTGGAGCCGTTTGACCATTTATTCTCATATAATAATCAACCATGCAGTATTATCACACTTCTTCTCCCCCTCAAGAATTGCATACTGAGATGCCATTCTTGATTAAGCAAGTGAATATCTTCAACAATGTAATCTATTCACACTTCTCCCCCGCAAAATTAGCACAGGATGTCGCCATCGTCATTATAGTTGAGCAAGTGGAATAAGAAAACAATCAACGGTAGCCCGGTTCACTTGATCATTAAAAGCGCATGGAAAAAGCATGAAGCATGTTGATAAGAATGGTCATAAAATGAGAAGATTTCTCTTCTTCAGAAAATAAAGCGCACTGAAGCGTACACTTTTCTTTTCTTTAGGGAACGATGCATGAACTGCTGTGTTCATACGTCATAAGAAGATTTCTCTTCTTCAGAAGATAAAGCGCACTGAAACGCACACTTTTCTTTTCCTTAGAGTACGAGGCATGAACTGTTGTGTTCATACGTCATAAATCTCTCTCTTTTCAATCTCTTGGCAAAACTTGTAATCACCCCATTATCATTCAGTAGGCTCTTTGTCATGACAACTGATGGAGAAAACCCAATATGATGAATTTGACCCTGAAGTAAACTAACCCGAACTCATGACTTAAACTTGCACATAAGTAACAAAGAGCGGTGCCGAGACTTCATCCTCCATCGAATCTCTAAGTACTCTATACTCCTCATCCAACCAACCATCAAGTATAAGACGTACATCACCTCTTGAAAATCCACAATTGAATGTGACACTGAGCACTACAACGTAACTCCTTAAAGTGATAGTTATTTTGAGGTGATAAGAGCCCAATTCCCCCAAGTGGTAAAAGAAAAGGAAAAAGTCACCCAACAATAACTAGATTTCCAAGTCTTCGTTTTTGATAATAAGCTCGAACAAGGATCATGAAGAATCTTCATCCAACCATCCTCGATACCTTCAGATACTAAGTACACTTGCCCGTGACATTTCACTTCAACCTCAAATAGATAATACTGAATTAACGCCGTTGTCACATCTTCTTGTTAAAGGCTTAAATCTAGCCTCCTTTGATGTTTTAAGTGAACTATGATAATGGTTTTCATCCCGACCATGGTTAAAAGCACATAACCCCGTAAAACCATGAAATAACCAAACTGCCATGACAAAATTCCAAACACACATCCAATTCATGAAGTACACCCTTTTATCTCTTCTTCGAAACAGAAACCGTAGCACCAGCATCAAATAAGATCCCGAAATATACTTTCCTTTCTCTAGGATGAATCCATCATTACGGGATTTTACAACTCTATGGTTTAAACCGAAAAATAGTTTCTTTCGCGGGATTTTACAAAACCAAGAATAAACAGTAAGATAGATCCAGAAATGCACTTTACTTTTACCATGATGTTTCCATTGTTACGGGATTTTACAAGTCTATGATTTAAACCAAGAAATAGTTTCTTTCGCGGGATTTTACAAATTCAAGACAAAACCGTAAACAATGTCAGCTTGAATGTATTATAACAATTTTTGTTTCGGTGAATATCTGTTTTAGGAGAACATGCAGCGGTTCATCAACGGTTCATTATCCAACATCAACAACATCATCAACCATCCAATCAACACTTTGGTAAGCACATCATTCACGCATTCTGTCGGCTATTGTAGCGACAACATGGTGAAGTAAACCAGATATGCCAAACTTGATCATGAAGTAAAATTCCCCAGATTTGTTACTTAAACTTGTACTAATCCTTGTGAAAAAGAAACGGTGTACCCAATGTACAAAACCTCTTGACATTCTCAACTGAGTGAGACACCGAAGTGATGGCTACGTTGTGGGTTAAGCAAGAAAGAATCACAAACGTAACTAAATCGCCAAGTCTTTATCACACTCTATAAACGCCCAAACAAGTCATCTTCGCGGAAGGGTAGAAAGAAAGAAGACAAAATAAGTAAACGCGCCCGGAAAACCTCACTTCAAAGCCAAATAAGAAATACCGTTCAAACAACTCCGTAGTCAACCTTAATCAATTCAAGTTGTGACGTAATATCTTCCGTGAAAATGTGTACACCAAAGTACCAATCATCAAACCCCAACGAATCTCATCATCAAATTTCATTATCACAAACCCTCATATCCGGTCCAATTAAATTTCACATTACATCAGGTCCAACAAAAGCCCAAGATGTCATGAGTTCCGATCCATTAAGCACTTAATCTGAAATAAAATCGTCCAAGTTTAAACATGATCAAGCAACTACATGAAAATCAAGTTAATAATGAACAAAGCATCAATATCGCAAATACCATGTAAGAGCAAGATAAACTGTTTAAAAACAGTAGACGGAGCCCAAGTCCGAAAGTGATTCTATCCAAGCTTAAAGCGAATAATCTTTCGTGGCCCATCAGTCCAAATACTTTGGATCCAGATAACCCAAAATAATACACGGTATACCCATCACATAAACATTCTTACCCTAATTTTAAGGAGTATATATAACACTTCCTTATCACACCAAACCCTAAAAACTCTCATATTATCAGAACCAAAGCGCCTCAAAAAAAAAAACTCCTCCCTTCATATCTCAGTATCACATCAAACCCTAGAATCTTTCTCAATAATCCGCCTCCTCTTAAACATTTGCACACATCAAATCTGCATAAAGTCCGAACCCTACTTCTTAAGATATTGCCACAGGGATGGCATGGGTTTATACGTACCACAGGGATGGTATTAAGCTCTTGAAACGGCTTAAAGGACATACAGAAATCCACGGGTAGGTTTTATTTGTGTTTATCGTATCTTGTGAATTAAGTAGAACGAAATATCAAAAAGATTCTAACACACATGTTATAAATCCTTTTGAAAACCATTCGAATAATAAATGAAGCTTGAGCTTAACAGGAAAGTATGGATCGATGATGATAGTTAATTCTTCTCATATGTGAGGCCTTAGTGGCTTGAAGACACATTAAAAACCATGAGAAAAAAAACAATTCCAAGATCTTATATATTATTAATTATTTGTTTTGAAAGAGCTTATACTTGTAATCATTTTCTCTTTTATTCGAGTAAGAAGAAATGATGAAGCCATTGATGGTTTACATCATACTTCAGTGATTCGGACATAATCAAAACATTAAGATCTATGATGACAATCCTTTGTGGTGGTATGGATTTGAAAAAAAATCATAGTGAAGGCTTTACCCCACGAAAAAAAAGGAGACACTGAGATCATGAGCGGATTTCATATTTGACTTTTGAGTCTTATTGTTGGCTTGAGATCGTGATAATTGTGACTCTTGGCTGATTCTGATGGATCCAAATAATTGAAGTCAAGTAGAAGTAGTATATAATTCTTGATGTTCTGTTTGTTGATGTGGCTTAGTGGTTTAGTGGTCAATTTAGATCTTGTTCATCTTTCTTTCTGTCAAGTCATGTCAAGTCGCTAAATATTTTTCAAAAACACAACTCGCTATATCAATTTAGTCGAGAGTCAAGTCGCTACCATTTCTGTCAGAAGTCGATAGTCTTATTGAGTCAAGTCGCTAAGACTTTTATTTGACTCAATAGTCAAATAACCCAACTCGCTATTACCTTAATAACCCAACTCGCTACTGTTTTTCTTTCACAAATGACAAGTCGCTACTGCAAGCCTCATGCCAAGTCGCCTCTGTTGTTGACTCAATAGTTGATAACGCTACACGCGTCGTTCGGGGTCAAAGGAACTTCCTTTTCGTCGAGCAAGTTTTTCAACACCCTAGGCAGTGAACCTAATCGTTGTAGTGTAGTATTAGGGTAAGCCACGGGTATTGATATCGTTCTCTAGGAGAATAGGAATGCTAGTGAGAAGTTACTACGCTAAGGTTGTGGTTGAGGAAGATTATTTTTTATCTTTTTATATTTTTTAAGGAAAGGAAAGGTACGAATCTCGGGGTTTGAATTTGGGGGGGGGGGGTTGGTATTGCTACCGATTACTCTACTTATCTAATTATCTAATCTAAGGTGTATGTAGTCTATGTCTAATTAATGTGTGCTCGTATGATAGTTTAAAGATGTGTTTACTTAGGTTTTACTACTCCTTAATTATCTCCTATTGGTGGTCGAATTGTCACATCCTTATTCCTAGTTGCGTTGTGTGTCTAAGGTTGTAGGGTATGCTTTTCTCCCTAACTCTTTGAACTTACCAAAGGGTCTCGTCTACAAAACCCACTAGGGATAATAAACTCTTACTCTAAGGTACTCTTTGGATGGTTTAGCTTACAACTACTCAAGGAGTCATATTCTAAGGTTCACAAAGATTTAATCAAGCATTAAGTACACAACGAATGACCTATCGCATTACTAGATCATTAACCAACTAAGATAAGAAACAACCAATCAATATTCAATAATTAAGTTTCATATTCCCTAAGCAAACACACAAGTAAATTAGCCGGACATGGAAAACATGCAAGCATACACACAGTTAATCAAAGACATAATTGTATTAATGAAGTAAAACACTTATCTTGGTGTAAGATAGGGTTTGGAACCCTAAAATACTGTACAAGACAGCCTTGGTTCGGTTTAGGTTTTTACTCCAAAAGACTACACACTAAATACTGAAAAATTCGGATTCTATATATAATATTACACATGCGACGGCGTCACTTTATGTTTTGTGACGCCGTCGTGTCGCCATCATTAGGGTTTCGTCTTGGCCACGTTAGACTTGCGACGGCGTCACCTTATGCTTGTGACGCCGTCCTCTTCAGCTTCTGACGCCGTCTGGATTACATCTAGGCCGTCTGAGTTGCGACGGCCTACTCTTTTATAACTTGATGTCGTCACTTGAAAATAGGAGTTTTGGCTTCTGTCCCGTCACAAAGATCCTCCGACGGCGTCACACTTAACACCTGACGCCGTCACCTTATGTTTTCAGCAGCTTTGAGTGTCTCGATTCTGACTTTGGCCATTTTCTTCGTATAATCGCGCCTTTTCGTCCAAATAAGTGCCATTCCAGCATTTTGCCTTCAAGAGACCTAAAAAGTGAAAAGGAACGATATTAAGAAATAACGGATACAAAAGTGATCAAATAAGGGCTTAAACGACCCCTCAAAAAGGTACCTTTTAAAACCTTATCAAATATCCCTACACTTGGTATTTGCTTGTCCTCAAGCAAATGTGCTTTTAGCCAATTAATTTATAAGTTAGAGATCATGAAGCATTGGTTTAAAACAGTCCACAACACATATAAGCCCCGCAAAAGTCATAACAAGCACGGAAATTACATACTAGCACCTCACATAGGGTGTTTGGATACTCACATCTCTCTCGGGTGTATATGAAATATAACAAATTGGAAATGGAAGATAAACACTCATTAACCGGTCCTAGTACATAGATTACCATAGGCTTGAGAATAGATCAAACCTCCATCGCTTTGGCGTAAGCACCTAGGCAAGACTATCAAAGAGGTCTTTAAAGGGTTGTAATGTTAGGCTTACGGTAGGGAAACAAAGGGTTTGGTGGGATAGGCTATATAGTGGTGGTAAGTCAAAAATCTCTTATGTTACAAGCAAACGAAGAATGGCGTTGCTAAGCCAAGACTCGACACTCTAAACTCTAGCTAACTGAAATAAACAAACATAAAATTAAAGGATAGATGTAGGATGGTAGCTCGTATTTTTTTTTTTAATACGCTTTTACTCTACCATCCTCTACGGTAACATCAAAATGATAGGGATTTATAGGCACATCCCTACACTTGAGTTTTTATTACTCTAACACTAATTTGACCCGAATTGAAAGGATCAAAACACTTGGGGTACATTATTACGCAAACAAAGGGAATTTGAATTTAACGTTCCATTCCCGTCATTTCATAAACTTTAACTTTTCCCATGAATCCCAATCGTCCCAAAACTGTATACAAAGGATATGACTCGACTTAGCAACTCATGCAAGCAACCAGATAATTGAACTAAGGGTTTAGGGTGATAACAATAATGCACTAAAAGTGAGTGCATATAGGGTATGCTAAGGCAATTTGGGTGTACATTTGGGGGTGGGGTGTAAACAATGCTCTTCATTGATATTCCGGAAAAACCAAAACATCACGAGAACCGCGAAAAGGATAGACTCTGAGGGGTTAACTAGGGGTATCGTGTACTAAAGATGAGTACAACGCAAAGGGTGTGGGGAATTACTCAACCGAGGTGGAAGAAGTAATTATATTTCGGGTATCAAACAAGGGTTATCCTAATGCCCTTATCATTTAGTTATTCCTAACTACATAAGTGTAGTCTTACTTGCGATCTCGGGATGCATCACAAAACAAGTTCTAGAATCTAATATACTACCTGTTCACACTCTAAGCATTAAAGATGAATGCTTTTAATTCCTACTAATCTAAGGGCGATCCTCACATTTTGGGTGGAATTTAGGTGGTAAAGGGTTTTTGTGCTAGTCATATAACTTCCTATCCGTGAGACGCTTTTGTTAAGACTAATGGCCCACTCCTATATATCATGAAAAATTTTAAATTTGGTGCTAAAATTACCCTAACCGACATTTTCTCATGGTTTATTACACAAATACAATTGGACAAAGCAAATAATCAAGGATAAGCATAGTTTCAAAGTTCCCGTTTTATTTTCCCTCCCTACACTTAAACTGAACATTGTCCCCAATGTTCCCCGAAAGTATCAAAGTTATGACAATGGAAGGTAATTAAAAACGAAAGAAACTAGTACTCCCCTGATTAGCTCGGTAGGATCCGTGTGTGAAGTAGTTGTTAAATTCTTTCCAAGAAGAATTTATGCATGAAAAGCTCCTTCCAATCTTATGTAACTTCTTCTTGATAAATTAAACATGCACACTTGAAGAAACAAATGAAACCTTCGCGTAAAATCGGCGGTAATAATATATAAGACTCGATTTAAACTAGGATATAATGCTTGTGGAATGGATGTTTACAAAATTTCTGGAAAATTCCAAATTTTTTTAGTAGCTCAGAAAACGAGAAAAAAGTAATCTGTTGTTTTTACTCCTTTCTGACGCCGTCAGGTTGCGATCCTGATGCCGTCAGGTTATCCTGACAAAAACTGGTCTGCGATTTTCTTGAAAACTTACATCTTTAGAATCTGGAAAATTTTCTGCAAAACATCCATTATGACTCGATACAAGCATTTGACTCGAACAAACACACAAATATATCTTTTAATGAATTGTTATTCTCATGTTTACGTTTCCTTGAAAACGTGTGTAATCCTCCATACACTTATCCCTTATGTAAAATACCTTTATATGCAATTAAGACGAGGTTAAAAACAAAATAAAGCATTTTTACAAATTTAAACATGAGAATAAACAATCGATAAAAGATATATGACACACAAATAGACAATCCCACCACACAAGTTAGATAAATCACACCACATGCAAATATATATACACATTAAATAGTTCAAAGTTCACCACAAAGTTAAGATATCCTAGATTATTACATGCCCAAATAAAAATTATTTCAAAAACCAACCATACTTAACCATAAACAATCCATAAACAAATACATGAGTCACTGGGGAGGGGGTCCATAACGATAGTCATAACCAGGGGGAAGATGGCCCAAATATCCATAGGGTGGATAATCCTCCACCCGCCCTGGGAAAGGATCGATCTGGAGATGTGGGTCGAGCTGATCACGCATGGACAGATGCTGCATTTGCCTGACAGTATGGTCATAGGTCCAGTTAGCTCTCTGATCCTATTGTGCCATCCAGGTGTCCATGCGATTCATCCATGCTCCCTGGTAGGCCTGCCAATCTCCACTGGACATGTGTCGGTAGGCGTCAGCGGAGCTTCCTGCTTCACCTCCCTGCTGCTGTGCTAGCATCTGGGGCTCGTCATCATCGTCATCACCAACCTGAGCATTGGGTTGTGCACGAAACCATGCAAAGCCCCTACCATAATCCATGATGACTTCCATAGCTTTTAGGGACTTAGCTTTGACGACCCTTGGTGACACCTCATTAAGGTATGCGGGTGCCTCCCCTGCCAAAATGCCAAAGGACCGGGCCAACCGGGTGATAAACATGCCCCCATACACCTTATCCTCAAACCCCATCCCACTAGCAGTCCTCAAGTAGTCGGCTAACCAGAATGGGATGTTACAGTGCACACCCTCGGCCAACATGCAGTAGAGATAGAATAGATCTGGTAAAGTGACACGATGACTCGTGCTCTGGCGCCCTGTGATAGAGAAGGTGAGACAACGGTGCACTAGCCTAATCCGTGGATCCCGGATCTGAGATGCGAGAGTACTCCCAGTAATGTACTCCCCGTTAGCTATTGTGTTCCAGAACTGAATACCCAACATGTCATCCCTATGGGTAAGCCCGGCTGCCAAGCTAGCCCTAAAAACATCGCTCTCAGCATTCCCAGCAGTATATAATCCTAACCTCCATCCAAACTCAAGTACTGACATAGCCCTCCAATCTCCACCTAACCTAAATCGGACCCCCTGAAACTCAATGTTATCTCGACATGAATTAATATCCATTGTATAAGATGCGTGAAATTCACGCACCAACTCGCCACATACGGGCTCACGCATCCTAAACAGCCTTTCCCACTGGGGATCAGTGAACTTGTCCCTCCTAAAACTATTTGAGAACTCTCTAGCCAGATCATGTTCCTCAAGAAAACCCCAGTCCACAACAGCCCCTGAGTCAATAGTTTGGTTAAGCAAATCATTGTAACGAGCTTGGCAATCTTCCTCGACAAATACTCCCCACCCAGCAATTGTGTCAGCTATATTTTTCCTGGGCACTAGAAGACTGTCCCCTAGTTCTCTTCGTTCTTCTGCTCATCTGGAACAGAAAATCAAACAGATGGGGAACAAATGAGTAACCTTCCCGATGCTAAGGACGACGTCAGATGGTTACGACGGCGTCACAACACAGACCTGACGCCGTCACCCCGACCAAAATTTAAATCCGACCTTTGCGTGGGAAAAACCCAGGTTTTTAACCATAGCCCTTGACCTAAACACCCTTGTTGCAGTAACAATGGTATAATGGCTAGGTGGTTTTGATTCATAAGCCGTCAAGGCTTCTCACAAGATTAACTCCATATGATAACACTATTATTCGCCTAATCTTAAGCCTTAACAAGATTCATAGGCGATATTTAGCATAGATCAAATTAGTTGGGGTTTTCGGATTGAAAAAGAGGGGAAAACAAAATTGAGCATGAATTAAGACAATTGAATAGACAAAGATCAATGTATATTACTTACCTTGTGGAGATTGACGTGGCAAAATGATGAATTAGAGGTGGGGAAAACGTGGGTGTGTGGTGTGGGGCGGATAAAAATTGTGTAGGGTAATGAATGAGAAGGATGGGTGCTGTATTAATCCGTCTGAATTGTCTTAGCGACGGCGTCACACATTATGTGTGACGGCGTCACGACCAGTTTTTTTTTTAATCAGACGTAAAGGGTTATGTTAATTCGCTTGGATCAAAAATCTGGTTACTATTTTTGACAAAGATTTTAGTTTCTATTTTAGGATCAATCTGATTAATCCACCAATAATCACCACTATGGTAAGCAATGCATATGTCAAGTTGTCTTTCGATCGTGATCTCAGAAATCCCGAAGTATTGCGAGTGAGGGTTCTTTGTCCCTGGTTTAAAACCGAAAGAACCTTTCCTATCATTGGGAAAGTTGGGAAGTGGCACGTATACTATTCCAATGAACATGTTTCTAGCGAACATGCGGGAAATGTCGAGACACGAATCAAAGCTAGAATATGGTTCTTTGATGGTTTTTGCCCTACTCACGGGAAAAGGTTCGGGAATCAATCCAACGTGCTCTAGTATCGCGTACACCTTTTTAAGCTTTTTAGGCATATTGTTCTTAGCGATTTCTTCACGGATGTTCAATAAGAAGTTGTCAGCAAGTCCTAAGAATGTGTTGTGAGTTTTCCGCATTTGAGCTTCGAGGTGTTTTATTTCCTTTTCTTGTTTGTGAACAAATGTCAACATTATGTCCTCGAATTCATCTTGCCGAGACTTTCTCGGGAGAAAAAATTCCTTGACCGCACTTACATGCTCAAAAGCGTGGGTGGTTACTCCCATTAACGCATTCACTTGCGCCTCCATTTTCTTTATTGCTTGTGCATGAGAGGTTGGCCCATTTTCTGGAACTATTGGAATTTCCCAACCTTCTTCTTCATATTGAGCCAGGTCCTCGATGACTTCCCAACATGCTTTATCAGTGAGGTCACTTAGCCTTCCTCCGGCGGCATAATCAATGGTTTGTTGGAAAGAGGGACTGACATGATCATAGAAAAGTTGGACTTGGAGCCAAAGATCAATGCCGTGATGAGGGACTTTATGAAGTAAGTCCTTGAATCGAGTCCATGCTTCGTAGAGAGATTCTCCTTGACGTTGTTGGAACATCAAGATGTCATTCCTAAGCTTAGTGGTTCTCCCCGGTGGGAAAAATTAAGCAAGAAAGCGAGAGGTAAGATCATCCCAACTTGAGATGGAGCCGGCGGGAAGTTGCTCAAGCCAATTACTAGCTTGGTCCCGTAGAGAGAATTGGAAGAGACGCAGGCGCGTGGTCTCCCGAGTAGTAGCATCAAGGTCGATGGAATCGACAATTTTGAGGAAATCCCTCAGATGCTGATTTGGATCTTCGGAACGAAGTCCATGGAATGCACATCCGTTTTGCACCAACCGGATGGTGTCGGATCGCAGGGCCGTAGTTTGGGCTTGGTCGGGAAGCTCAATGGTGTTCCTATAGCCTGAGTGGCTTGGTCTTGAGTATTCACCAAGAGTACGGGCTCTTGGCGGGTCAATTGGTGGTGGGTTGATGAATGGTGGGTAGTTATCACCTTCCATGATGAAAAGTGATGGGGTTACGAACAAAGGTCATGAAGAAGGGGGATAGACTAAGAGAAAGCTAAAAATGAGAAAAAAAAGTTTACTTGATAAGAATCAAGTAAAGAAACCTAAACGAGGTGGACTACTAAATAGCTATTCTATTCCCCGGCAACGGCGCCAAAAATTTGATAACGCTACACGCGTCGTTCGGGGTCAAAGGAACTTCCTTTTCGTCGAGCAAGTTTTTCAACACCCTAGGCAGTGAACCTAATCGTTGTAGTGTAGTATTAGGGTAAGCCACGGGTATTGATATCGTTCTCTAGGGGAATAGGAATGCTAGTGAGAAGTTACTACGCTAAGGTTGTGGTTGAGGAAGATTATTTTTTATCTTTTTATATTTTTAAGGAAAGGAAAGGTACGAATCTCGGGGTTTGAATTTGGGGGGGGGGTTGGTATTGCTACCGATTACTCTACTTATCTAATTATCTAATCTAAGGTGTATGTAGTCTATGTCTAATTAATGTGTGCTCGTATGATAGTTTAAAGATGTGTTTACTTAGGTTTTACTACTCCTTAATTATCTCCTATTGGTGGTCGAATTGTCACGTCCTTATTCCTTGTTGCATTGTGTGTCTAAGGTTGTAGGGTATGCTTTTCTCCCTAACTCTTTGAACTTACCAAAGGGTCTCGTCTACAAAACCCACTAGGGATAATAAACTCTTACTCTAAGGCACTCTTTGGATGGTTTAGCTTACAACTACTCAAGGAGTCATATTCTAAGGTTCACAAAGATTTAATCAAGCATTAAGTACACAACGAATGACCTATCGCATTACTAGATCATTAACCAACTAAGATAAGAAACAACCAATCAATATTCAATAATTAAGTTTCATATTCCCTAAGCAAACACACAAGTAAATTAGCCGGACATGGAAAACATGCAAGCATACACACAATTAATCAAAGACATAATTGTATTAATGAAGTAAAACACTTATCTTGGTGTAAGATAGGGTTTGGAACCCTAAAATACTGTACAAGACAGCCTTGGTTCGGTTTAGGTTTTTACTCCAAAAGACTACACACTAAATACTGAAAAATTCGGATTCTATATATAATATTACACATGCGACGGCGTCACTTTATGTTTTGTGACGCCGTCGTGTCGCCGTCATTAGGGTTTTGTCTTGGCCACGTTAGACTTGCGACGGCGTCACCTTATGCTTGTGACGCCGTCCTCTTCAGCTTCTTACGCCGTCTGGATTACATCTAGGCCGTCTGAGTTGCGACGGCCTACTCTTTTATAACTTGACGTCGTCACTTGAAAATGGGAGTTTTGGCTTCTGTCCCGTCACAGATATCCTCCGATGGCGTCACAGTTAACACATGACGCCGTCACCTTATGTTTTCAGCAGCTTTGAGTGTCTCGATTCTGACTTTGGCTATTTTCTTCGTATAATCGCGCCTTTTCGTCCAAATAAGTGCCATTCCAGCATTTTGCCTTCAAGAGACCTAAAAAGGAAAAAGGAACGATATTAAGCAATAACGGATACAAAAGTGATCAAATAAGGGCTTAAACTTCCCCTAAAAAAGGTACCTTTTAAAACCTTATCAAATATCCCTACACTTGGTATTTGCTTGTCCTCAAGCAAATGTGCTTTTAGCCAATTAATTTATAAGTTAGAGATCATGAAGCATTGGTTTAAAACAGTCCACAACACATATAAGCCCCGCAAAAGTCATAACAAGCACGGAAATTACATACTAGCACCTCACATAGGGTGTTTGGATACTCACATCTCTCTCGGGTGTATATGAAATATAACAAATTGAAAATGGAAGATAAACACTCATTAACCGGTCCTAGTACATAGATTACCATAGGCTTGAGAATAGATCAAACCTCCATCGCTTTGGCGTAAGCACCTAGGAAAGACTATCAAAGAGGTCTTTAAAGGGTTGTAATGTTAGGCTTACGGTAGGGAAACAAAGGGTTTGGTGGGATAGGCTATATAGTGGTGGTAAGTCAAAAATCTCTTATGTTACAAGCAAACGAAGAATGGCGTTGCTAAGCCAAGACTCGACACTCTAAACTCTAGCTAACTGAAATAAACAAACATAAAATTAAAGGATAGATGTAGGATGGTAGCTCGTATTTTTTTTTTTTTTTTAATACGCTTTTACTCTACCATCCTCTACGGTAACATCAAAATGATAGGGATTTATAGGCACATCCCTACACTTGAGTTTTTATTACTCTAACACTAATTTGACCCGAATTGAAAGGATCAAAACACTTGGGGTACATTATTACGCAAACAAAGGGAATTTGAATTTAACGTTCCCTTCCCGTCATTTCATAAACTTTAACTTTTCCCATGAATCCCAATCGTCCCAAAACTGTATACAAAGGATATGACTCGACTTAGCAACTCATGCAAGCAACCAGATAATTGAACTAAGGGTTTAGGGTGATAACAATAATGCACTAAAAGTGAGTGCATATAGGGTAGGCTAAGGCGATTTGGGTGTACATTTGGGGGTGGGGTGTAAACAATGCTCTTCATTGATATTCCAGAAAAACCAAAACATCACGAGAACCGCGAAAAGGATAGGCTCTGAAGGGTTAACTTGGGGTATCGTGTACTAAAGATGAGTACAACGCAAAGGGTGTGGGGGAATTACTCAACCGAGGTGGAAGAAGTAATTATATTACGGGTATCAAACAAGGGTTATCCTAATGCCTCTTATCATTTAGTTATTCCTAACTACACAAGTGTAGTCTTACTTGCGATCTCGGGATGCATCACAAAACAAGTTCTAGAATCTAATATACTACCGGTTCACACTCTAAGCATTAAAGATGAATGCTTTTAATTCCTACTAATCTAAGGGCGATCCTCACATTTTGGGTGGAATTTAGGTGGTAAAGGGTTTTTGTGCTAGTCATATAACTTCCTATCCGTGAGACGCTTTTGTTAAGACTAATGGCCCACTCCTATATATCATGAAAAATTTTAAATTTGGTGCTAAAATTACCCTAACCGACATTTTCTCATGGTTTATTACACAAATACAATTGGACAAAGCAAATAATCAAGGATAAGCATAGTTTCAAAGTTCCCGTTTTATTTTCCCTCCCTACACTTAAACTGAACATTGTCCCCAATGTTCCCCGAAAGTATCAAAGTTATGATAATGGAAGGTAATTAAAAACGAAAAAACTATTACTCCCCTGATTAGTTCGGTAGGATCCGTGTGTGAAGTAGTGGTTAAATTCTTTCCAAGAAGAATTTATGCGTGAAAAGCTCCTTCCAATCTTATGTAACTTCTTCTTGATAAATTAAGCATGCACACTTGAAGAAACAAACGAAACCTTCGCGTTAAATCGGTGGTAATAATATATAAGACTCGATTTAAACTAGGATATAATGCTTGTGGAATAGATGTTTACAAAATTTCTGGAAAATTAAGACCTGGAAAATTCCAAATTTTTTTAGTAGCTCAGAAAACGAGAAAAAAGTAATATGTTGTTTTTACTCCTTCCTGACGCCGTCAGATTGCGATCCTGACGCCGTCAGGTTATCCTGACAAAAACTGGTCTGCGATTTTCTGAAAAAAATTCTGGAAAACTTACATCTTTAGAATCTGGAAAAATTTCTGCAAAACATCCATTATGACTCGATACAAGCATTTGACTCGAACAAACACACAAATATATCTTTTAATGAATTGTTATTCTCATGTTTACGTTTCCTTGAAAACGTGTGTAATCCTCCCTACACTTATCCCTTATGTAAAATACCTTTATATGCAATTAAGACGAGGTTAAAAACAAAATAAAGCATTTTTACAAATTTAAACATGAGAATAAACAATCGATAAAAGATATATGACACACAAATAGACAATCCAACCACACAAGTTAGATAAATCACACCACATGCAAATATACATACACATCAAATAGTTCAAAGTTCACCACAAAGTTAAGATATCCTAGATTATTACATGCCCAAATAAAAATTGTTTCAACAACCAACCATACTTAACCATAAACAATCCATAAACAAATACATGAGTCACTGGGGAGGGGGTCCATAACGATAGTCATGACCAGGGGGAAGATGGCCCAAATATCCATAGGGTGGATAATCCTCCTCCCGCCCTGGGAAAGGATCGATCTGGAGATGTGGGTCGAGCTGATCACGCAAGGACAGATGCTGCATTTACCTGACAGTATGGTCATAGGTCCAGTTAGCTCTCTGATCCTATTGTGCCATCAAGGTGTCCATGCGACCCATCCATGCTCCCTGGTAGGCCTGCCAATCTCCACTGGACATGTGTCGGTAGGCATCAGCGGAGCTTCCTGCTTCACCTCCCTGCTGCTGTGCTAGCATCTGGGGCTCGTCATCATCGTCATCACCAACCTGAGCATTGGGTTGTGCACGAAACCATGCAAAGCCCCTACCATAATCCATGATGACTTCCATAGCTTTTAGGGACTTAGCTTTGACAACCCTTGGTGACACCTCATTAAGGTATGCGGGTGCCTCCCCTGCCAAAATGCCAAAGGACCGGGCCAACCGGGTGATAAACATGCCCCCATACACCTTATCCTCAAACCTCATCCCACTAGAAGTCCTCAAGTAGTCGGCTAACCAGAATGGGATGTTACAGTGCACACCCTCGGCCAACATGCAGTAGAGATAGAATAGATCTGGTAACGTGACACGATGACTCGTGCTCTGGCGCCCTGTGATAGAGAAGGTGAGACAACGGTGCACTAGCCTAATCCGTGGATCCCGGATCTGAGATGCGAGAGTACTCCCAGTAATGTACTCCCCGTTAGCTATTGTGTTCCAGAACTGAATACCCAACATGTCATCCCTATGGGTAAGCCCGGCTGCCAAGCTAGCCCTAAAAATATCGCTCTCAGCATTCCCAGCAGTATATAATCCTAACCTCCATCCAAACTCAAGTACTAACATAGCCCTCCAATCTCCACCTAACCTAAATCGGACCCCCTGAAACTCAATGTTATCTCGACATGAATTAATATCCATTGTATAAGATACGTGAAATTCACGCACCAACTCGCCATATACGGGCTCACGCATCCTAAACAGCCTTTCCCACTGGGGATCAGTGAACTTGTCCCTCCTAAAACTATTTGAGAACTCCCTAGCCAGATCATGTTCCTCAAGAAACCCCCAGTCCACAACAGCTCCTAAGTCAATAGTTTGGTGAAGCAAATCATTGTAACGAGCTTGGCAATCTTCCTCGACAAATACTCCCCACCCAGCAATTGTGTCAGCTATATTTTCCTGGGCACTAGAAGAATGTCCCCTAGTTCTCTTCGTTCTTCTGCTCATCTGGAACAGAAAATCAAACAGATGGGGAACAAATGAGTAACCTTCCCGATGCTAAAGACGGCGTCAGATGGTTACGACGGCGTCACAACACAGACCTGACGCGGTCACCCCGACCAAAATTTAAATCCGACCTTTGCGAGGAAAAAACCCCGGTTTTTAAACATAGCCCTTGACCAAAACACCCTTGTTGCAGTAACAATGGTATAATGGCTAGGTGGTTTTGATTCATAAGCCGTCAAGGCTTCTCACAAGATTAACTCCATATGATAACACTATTATTCGCCTAATCTTAAGCCTTAACAAGATTCATAGGCGATATTTAGCATAGATTAAATTAGTTTGGGTTTTCAGATTGAAAAAAAGGGGAAAACAAAATTGAGCATGAATTAAGACAATTGAATAGACAAAGATCAGTGTATATTACTTACCTTGTGGTGATTGACGTGGCAAAATGATGAATTAGAGGTGGGGAAAACGTGGGTGTGTGGTGTGGGGCGGATAAAAATTGTGTAGGGTAATGAATGAGAAGGATGGGTGCTGTATTAATCCGTCTGAATTGTCTTAGCGACGGCGTCACACATTATGTGCGACGGCGTCACGACCAGTTTTTTTTTAATCAGACGTAAAGGGTTATGTTAATCCGCCTGGATCAAAAATCTGGTTACTATTTTTGACAAAGATTTTAGTTTCTATTTTAGGATCAATTTGATTAATCCACCAATAATCACCACTATGGTAAGCAATGCATATGTCAAGTTGTCTTTCGATCGTGATCTCAGAAATCCCGAAGTATTGCGAGTGAGGGTTCTTTGTCCCTGGTTTAAAACCGAAAGAACCTTTCCTATCATTAGGAAAGTTGGGAAGTGGCACGTGTACTATTCCAATGAACATGTTTCTAGGGAACATGCGGGAAATGTCGAGACACGAATCAAAGCTAGAATATGGCTCTTTGATGGTTTTTACCCTACTCACGGGAAAAGGTTCGGGAATCAATCCAACGTGCTCTGGTATCGCGTACACCTTTTTAAGCTTTTTAGGCATATTGTTCTTAGCGATTTCTTCACGGATGTTCAATAAGAAGTTGTCAACAAGTCCTAAGAATGTGTTGTGAGTTTTCCGCATTTGAGCTTCGAGGTGTTTTATTTCCTTTTCTTGTTCGTGCACAAATGTCAACATTATGTCCTTGAATTCATCTTGCCGAGACTTTCTCGGGAGAAAAAATTCCTTGATCGTACTTACATGCTCAAAAGCGTGGGTGGTTACTCCCATTAACGCATTCACTTGCGCCTCCATTTTCTTTATTGCTTGTGCATGAGAGGTTGGCCCATTTTCTGGAACTATTGGAATTTCCCAACCTTCTTCTTCATATTGAGCCAGGTCCTCGATGACTTCCCAACATGCTTTATCAGTGAGGTCACTTAGCCTTCCTCCGGCGGCATAATCAATGGTTCGTTGGAAAGAGGGACTGACATGATCATAGAAAAGTTGGACTTGGAGCCAAAGATCAATGTCGTGATGAGGGACTTTATGAAGTAAGTCCTTGAATCGAGTCCATGCTTCGTAGAGAGATTCTCCTTGACGTTGTTGGAACATCAAGATGTCATTCTTAAGCTTAGTGGTTCTCCCGGTGGGAAAAATTAAGCAAGAAAGCGAGAGGTAAGATCATCCCAACTTGAGATGGAGCCGGCGGGAAGTCGCTCAAGCCAATTACTAGCTTGGTCCCGTAGAGAGAATTGGAAGAGACGCAGGCGCGTGGTCTCCCGAGTAGTAGCATCAAGGTCGATGGAATCGACAATTTTGAGGAAATCCCTCAGATGCTGATTTGGATCTTCGGAACGAAGTCCATGGAATGCACATCCGTTTTGCACCAACCGGATGGTGTCGGATCGCAGGGCCGTAGTTTGGGCTTGGTCGGGAAGCTCAATGGTGTTCTTATAGCCTGAGTGGCTTAGTCTTGAGTATTCACCAAGAGTACGGGCTCTTGGCGGGTCAATTGGTGGTGGGTTGATGAATGGTGGGTGGTTATCACCTTCCATGATGAAAAGTGATGGGGTTACGAACAAAGGTCATGAAGAAGGGGGATAGACTAAGAGGAAGCTAAAAATGAGAAAAAAAGTTTACTTGGTAAGAATCAAGTAAAGAAACCTAAACGAGGTGGACTACTAACTACCTATTCTATTCCCCGGCAACGGCGCCAAAAACTTGATAACGCTACACGCGACGTTCGGGGTCAAAGGAACTTCCTTTTCGTCGAGCAAGTTTTTCAACACCCTAGGCAGTGAACCTAATCGTTGTAGTGTAGTATTAGGGTAAGCCACGGGTATTGATATCGTTCTCTAGGGGAATAGGAATGCTAGTGAGAAGTTACTACGCTAAGGTTGTGGTTGAGGAAGATTATTTTTTATCTTTTTATATTTTTTAAGGAAAGGAAAGGTACGAATCTCGGGGTTTGAATTTGGGGGGGGGGGGGGGGTTGGTATTGCTACCGATTACTCTACTTATCTAATTATCTAATCTAAGGTGTATGTAGTCTATGTCTAATTAATGTGTGCTCGTATGATAGTTTAAAGATGTGTTTACTTAGGTTTTACTACTCCTTAATTATCTCCTATTGGTGGTCGAATTGTCACGTCCTTATTCCTAGTTGCGTTGTGTGTCTAAGGTTGTAGGGTATGCTTTTCTCCCTAACTCTTTGAACTTACCAAAGGGTCTCGTCTACAAAACCCACTAGGGATAATAAACTCTTACTCTAAGGCACTCTTTGGATGGTTTAGCTTACAACTACTCAAGGAGTCATATTCTAAGGTTCAGAAAGATTTAATCAAGCATTAAGTACACAACGAATGACCTATCACATTACTAGATCATTAACCAACTAAGATAAGAAACAACCAATCAATATTCAATAATTAAGTTTCATATTCCCTAAGCAAACACACAAGTAAATTAGCCGGACATGGAAAACATGCAAGCATACACACAATTAATCAAAGACATAATTGTATTAATGAAGTAAAACACTTATCTTGGTGTAAGATAGGGTTTGGAACCCTAAAATACTGTACAAGACAGCCTTGATTCAGTTTAGGTTTTTACTCCAAAAGACTACACACTAAATACTGAAAAATTCGGATTCTATATATAATATTACACATGCGACGGCGTCACTTTATGTTTTCTGACGCCGTCGTGTCGCCGTCATTAGGGTTTCGTCTTGGCCACGTTAGACTTGCGACGGCGTCACCTTATGCTTGTGACGCCATCCTCTTCAGCTTCTGATGTCGTCTGGATTACATCTAGGCCGTCTGAGTTGCGACGGCCTACTCTTTTATAACTTGACGTCGTCACTTGAAAATGGGAGTTTTGGCTTCTGTCCCGTCACAAAGATCCTCCGACGGCGTCACACTTAACACCTTACGCCGTCACCTTATGTTTTCAGCAGCTTTGAGTGTCTCGATTCTGACTTTGGCCATTTTCTTCGTATAATCGCGCCTTTTCGTCCAAATAAGTGCCATTCCAGCATTTTGCCTTCAAGAGACCTAAAAAGTGAAAAGGAACGATATTAAGCAATAACGGATACAAAAGTGATCAAATAAGGGCTTAAACGACCCCTCAAAAAGGTATCTTTTAAAACCTTATCAATAGTCAACAGCTTGCGTCCATTATAACAGACAAGTCGCTAGGTTAATCTGTGAACAAGTCGCCTTTGACTTTCATAAGTCAACAAACCTTCAAAGGTTCATTGAATCAGGACAAACATAGGCAAGTCTACGAAGAACTTGTCCAAGTCGCTATCAAGACCAACATAACCAGCAGATTACAAAACCATTAATGACCCATTTATGACCGTGAAATAGAAACCATTTGACCACTTAATCTTCACTGAAATATTATTGTTTAACGCAGAAATGACCACGTTGATAACCAGTTTGACCACAAGTTACTGTTTGGAGATAAAACTTGACAAATGGATACACATAATACAACTTTATGACCAAGACAGATATCACTAGTTAAACCACATGACCTGATGACCAACTGGATAAACATACCAAGTTAAAAATAGTTTCCACAAGATAATAATCGGACACAAAGTATTCCGACCATAAAAAATGCATAAACAATTTTAACAAGGTACAAAAAACCACCATAAATCAACACAACACAAGAACCTTGGCTCTTGTACCAATTGTAGGATCGATATATTATTGTGTTGATGATTCGGGTGGTCTTGGATGATCAAAATACATGATAGCCATTTTAGAGAGAGAAAGTAGAGAGATGGGTGTTCAAGCTAGAGACTTGGTTCACAAATTGTAAAAGGTTAGATTGAAAGCACCACCCCTTCCATGGATGGAAGGGGTATATATAGTTACAAATACGACCTCCTATCGGCCTGTGGATCAGGTATACAGTGGGTAAAGACCCGTCCTTCCTCCATGGTGTTACACTAAACTATTCTACGCTACTAATTAACTAATTAACTAAAAACAACGTAAATAACTACAAGTCTACGAGCTAACATGTGCTAGACAATAATTGGGGTGACCGACACTTTAACATGGAATTTCCAATTCCTAACAAAACCCCTTCTCTAGAAGCATCGCCGATGATGCCCATGAACATGTAGGCAACGTCGAATACATTGTCAGCCTATTCAAAATCCCCAGAGTCTCACAAGATGCTATAATGCTACGAGTATTCCCTATTTCTCTCATGGGAGCTGCAAAAAGATGGGTCGATCGATTACCTGATGGGATTGTCAACACTTGGCCTATCTTAAAAAAATATTTCATTCAGAGATATTGTCCTCCATCAAAGACGGCCAAGCAAATGGAGGAAATTCATAACTTCAAGCAAGAGGGTGATGAAACATTATACCAAGCTTGGGAAGGATACAACGAATTGTTATACAAGTGCCCTACTCACGATCTTAACTGTCAACAAAAAGTAAACGTCTTTCACAAAGGACTGAACATCTCTTCGAGACAAATGATTGATTCTCAATGGCCAATTCCTAGTATGACACCCACAATGGCTTTGGAAACCATTCAAAAAATGGCAGACCACTCTCACAAATGGCACAATGGAGGAAGCAACCGTAGTAAAAATAATGATATTGAGGGCCTAGCAGCGATAAACAACAAATTAGAGAACCTTGGAAGGGAAATGAAGAAGCTCAAGGAAAATGTGCATTCCATTCAAGTGGAACGAGATGGGGGCCATCCTTCAAAAAATTGTTCCTCCAATGAAGAAGTTAAAAGGATCAGTGAAGTGAACTATGGAAAAGAATTCCCTTTCAAAAGCTACAATAATTACGGACCTAGGTACCGAGGAAAATCCCCTGGGTTCTACACAAAAATCAACAATAATACTCCTAAACCGAGTCTTGATGAAATAATACACCAACACATTGAAGAATCGAAAAAAAAGGAAGATAGGCTCAAGGAATGGATGACCAAAGTTAAGGAGGACACTAATATGAACCTACGTAACCAAGATGCTGCAATTAAGAACCTCGAGACACAAATTGGGCAATTAGCTAAGAACCTCGCAACAAGTAATGCTAAAGCCACTTCCTGCAAAGCCATATTTGCGCAGGATAAAGCAAAAAAGGAGCAATGCACATCCTCTATCACTAATGATCTCTCTGGGATTAACTACCTAAAAGAGGATGATAAAGCTAAAGACGACGAGTTCCTACCTAGCCAACTCCCTGAGAAGCTGCAGTACCAGGAAAGTTTTCTTCTCCCTTGTACTATTGGTAATATTAAGATTCCCGCATTAGCTGATTTAGGGGTCGGGGTTAACCTTATCTCAACTACTTTATTCGATAAAATCAAACTTACCAATTTAAAAGAAACAACTATTATGATTGAAATGGCAGATTCCTCTAAAGCTGTTCCGAGGGGGATTGTGAACAATGTGCTTTTGAAAATTGGAAAATTTTTCTTCCCCACCGATTTTGTAGTAATTAACATGGGAAAGCGGGAGGCTTACAACTTGATTGTTGGAAGACCTTTTCTGGCCACCTGTAGAGCTCAAATCATGGTTTTTGAAAAACAAATTTCCTTGGGGACCAAAAAGGAACGAATAACTTTTAGTATGAACGAGCATTTAAAACCAAAAACTGAAATTTCTAATAATATTCAATCAGTAAACCCAACTCTACACTCTAAACCTATTACTGATAATCGTAAAGAAAGTGTTGAACATTGTAAGTAGAAACAGGATGAAATTGTTCAAAGCAAGGAGGAAACTCTGAGTCCTAATAAACACTTTTGTAACTCGATGTTAACCACATAATGCAAATCGGCATGGCCACCATTTTCTCGTCCTCAAAAATGTGAAAGAAAAGTTAATGAATGGATTTACCCTCATAAGGGAGAGCAACATGATGTTGAATTAGCATTGGAAGATTGGTACAAATTAAAGCTTGGAAGCTCGAAATTGATTAAGGAACTGATCAAGCAGTACGGGTGCAACCATATCACTGACATCATAAGCGGAACAAGATCAAACATCAGCACTGCTGATAATATTAAAGATGATGACCATGGAGAATCATGTGATAAATGGCTTTCACATAAGTTGGGAGCATTTGGGCTCAATAAATCTACAAGAAAAAAAGGCTTGATAATTGGATGAATGAACACCAACGAGTAATGGAAGTGGGGAATGTTCAAAGACCCCCATAGGAGCCCCACGGCTCTGAGTCTAACTTAAAGACTCGTTAATAAAGAAAAGTGCTCTTTCGGGAGACAACCCGAATTATCCCTTTCTTTTGTTTTTATTTCCTTTCTGTTGGGTTTTGTGTTTTCTAACAATTTTGCAGGAGACAATGAAGTAATTACTGCTACAGTTGCTGATCTGAACAGAGTTACGGCGTAACTCATCTCAGTGGTTACGCCGTAATCAATATTTTAGCAGCAGGATTCTTGACGCATTACCAACTACGGCGTAATACCATCTCTGTGGTTACGCCGTAACCATTCGCTTCTCATCTCATTCCAGGTTTTGCAAGTTACGGCGTAACTCTATTATTGGAGTTACGAAGTAACTCTCCTCTGCTTTAATTCTTTATTTTTAAACACAGTAACCTTGTATTAGTTTTTAAATGAACTTTGTGGGTGTGTTCCCTGTAAACCCTCACGAGACTTCACTCGTCCACTTGGGACACCAAGTGGTTTAAAAGGCTTGTTGCATTCGCTAAATGCAACCGTGATTCCTACGAAAGTGAGTTAGGTTTGTTTTTCATTTTTATTTTTAGAATTATGCTTGTCGGTATTGTGATTTCAGGGATTGAAGTTTGCTCATGACGCTTTAACGAAGGCACGATCCTTTCTCGTAGGCCTTCTTCTTTTTTGGAGCAAATTTCAGGGAAGTTCTCGCTCTAATTCTACCTTTCTCTTCACCTTTATTTTAATGCCTAGTACAAAAGGGACCTTGTACAATTCAAGTTGGGGGACGGGAGTAGAATTATATCTTGAACAGTATTTTGCCCTCATTTTTCTAGTTTATTTTGAAAAATTATGCCATTTTTTATATTTTGACATGTTTTTCCGAACCTAACTAGATTAGACCTTAGCCGAGCACATACAACCCTTGATATTACATGGTGAGATTAGCCTTATCCGTTTCCTATATTTTACCCCAAATCCACTAAATTATGAGTGTGCCGGTAGCTTGTAAACTTTAGAACTTGGCATTTGCATCATTTCAAGACCATAGACGAGGTATGTTGAGTTAGCTCGATGTATTTGGACTTTTCAGTTTTAGAAGGCAGTATTATAGGATTATCACCCAAACAGCCTACCATTGTGAGTCTATCGATAAGTCACCTCGACTTTTTGACCCCCATGTGAAACCCTTTTGTTGCACTCCCCTTTAGTGCAAGATACCCCTAGATACACCCTTCTGAGCCATTCCTTTCATTTTGTCACCCCAATATATTGTCTCATTACACCCTTACACCTTAGCCTACCCTATAGTCTTTATTTGTAATTGGGAAGTCATCATTTGCCTAAGTTCAAGGTTCGAGTGGAAAGGTTTGGAAATCACGCTTTCATCGACAACAATTATGAAGATCATTGAAGACCCCCCGAATTCCCATTGTTCATCTCAAGTGGGGGGATGTTATGTTATCATGTATGTTCGGAAAAAAAAAGTCGAAAAAAAAATAAAAATAGTTGATTCAGTTATGATTTTGTAAAGTGCAATGTTATAAGCACTATAGTATGAGCTTTATTGTTTAGTATCGAGGAGGCCACCTCGGTCACATTTGAATATTGAAGTTGGAGTAATACCAACTGAAGAAGAAAAGGTAGTGTGCCCATCACGACGTCCTCTAATGACACATCTACCTTGCATTTCATGATCCGGTCTCTAGACTTCTAAGCTTGAACTTTGGGTGGACTGTAAGTGGTGATGACTTAGTTATAGATATAGACTACCTGCTTGTTTTTCATTTTACACCAATTATACATCCCATGTCTTATCCTACCCTTTAGTCATGAAGCGTATCTAGGTGATGCAGCGAGCAATCTTTAGTGTCTTGGCCATGGATTTGGTCATGTATCATTGATTTTTTCCACTTCGCCGTGACATGTTAGTAATGACGAGTCACCCCTTAACCTTTTTCGTGTCTACCCATATTGCCTTCGAGAATTGTTTAGCCCTTAACTCCAGTGGTGGAGATTTGTGTAACCGCCAAGCTTATGATAGAATACATGCTATGACTGTGCAATTGAGTGATCACCCCGAAATTGAGACTTAGAATAGTTGAGAGATTTGAGTGTTTGTTCCCCTTTCGCGAGGTGTTCGGCTTTGTTTTATTCTAGCATAAGGGATTTGTAAACTCATATTTTCTAGGTTTTGGGAGATATCTTTTTAGGAATGTATCTAATAAGGTCTACTTGAGGGCAAGTAGAGTTCAAGTGGGGGGATATTTGATAACATCAAATAGTCCTGATTATTAAGTGTCAATTTCCCCCGTTAATGCTCGTTATTTATATCATTTATATGGATTTACGCTTGTTTTCTATTGTTTTACACTTTCAGGTAAATTGCGAGCATTGGAGCTTAAGAGACGCTGAAATGGAAACATTACTAAGGATTTATCACAGTATGCCTATTTTGAAGAGGTTACGGCGTAACTCGTCTCTCACATTACGCCGTAACTATTGCGTGACCCCGAAGTCCAACTCATCAAGAGGTTACGGCGTAACTCCTTCCAAAGATTACGACGTAACTCCATTAGGTCAAAAGAGGTTCCACGCCGCTGATACTTACGCCGTAACTACTTCATCACTTGCGACGTAACCAGGATTATTGAAGACTACGGCGTAACCACTTATAAGGTTACGCCGTAACTAGCAGATCTAGTGCATTTACGGAGGTTACGGCGTAACTCATCTTTTGGTTACGCCGTAACCCAGACCTGGCCTATAAATACCCACGAATTCTAGCATTTCTAATTATCCCATTCCACACACAATACTCTGAGAACGTGGGAAAATACTCAAGGAAGGTCTAGGGAAGCATACGGAGCTGTTTCCAAGGGAGAAGTCACACCATTACGATAAGCTTTAGCGTTTATTATTTCTTTTACTTTCAATTCATGTATTTCGTACCTTTGAATATTGAATTGACGTGCATGCTTAATATGAGCGTCTAAGCACCCTTTGGTGCTAGCCTAGTTATGATTCCTTAATTGTTTTGTTTACGTTTACCTTTACTTCCGTACAATTATTTCTAAGTGTATGCATGCATAGTTCTTTGGTAGTCACCCCTGGTTCGGTAGTTTTGAATGGTGGTAGAGGCCAATTGCCTAGGAGATATGACCAGCTGACCCTAGGTGAGCGGACTGAGACGGGAAGGGTAAGATATGACCAACTGACGAACCTTTCTACTTGTGCGATTTGATCAACTGATCACCTATCGTTTGGATGAACTTAAGAATTGGGGGGTGTAGTGTCTAAGTTCCTAACGGCCGGGCACTCACTATTTAGAATCTAGCATGTAGCGGTACTTAATGACTCGGCTTAGGGGACCAGGAACAACAGGACTTATGACGGTGCGCCTGATTTCTCCTGTGGTGGCATCTTTGCTGATAGGTTAGGGCGAATTGACCAAATGCTGTCCTCTCTAATTTGATCCCACCTGAAGTAATTGGAAGTAGGTAGACATAGACATAACTAGTTAGGAGGATTGACTAGGTTAGCACCACTATTCCTCTATTGATTTCCTTTCTACCATTTAATTGCTTTTATATTCTGCATTCGTAGTTTAATTAACTAAAACCATATCAAACCATTTATATTCTGTGACAATTAGACTTAGTAATTATCCGACACACATAGCTCTTGGGACGACCTCGGCTTTACCATTTACTACACTACACACGACCGGGTACACTGCCCGTTAGTGCATTAGGGTAGACCATAGGTATAGCGAGACACTATAAATATTAAGACCTGGTCAGTAAAACCTGCATCAATACTATTCATATAATACAATTAATACACTATTAAAAACGCCCCTTCATCCAAAAATACAACTTTTTAACTACAAAATACAATATAATTAAGCTTCCGCACATGAATAACCTAAAAATAAATTTTTAAGCAAATACAAGTAAATAAGCATAATTTACAAGTATTTAAAACATAAATAAAACTAAAAATATTATTCAACACATACAATTAATACACTATTAAAAATTGTTAGGAATTAGAAAATTCCATAGTAAAAGAGTCGGTCACCCCAACTATTATCTAGCATAAGTTAGCTCGTAGACATATAGTTATTTACGTTATTTAGTAGTTTATTAGTTTATTTGTAGCGTAGCTTAGTCTAGTGTAATACCGTGGAGGAAGGACGGGTCTTTACCCACTGTATGCCTGATCTACAGGCCGATAGGAGGTCATGTAAGTTGTAAGTATAAATACCCCTTTCATCCATGGAAGGGGTGTGGCTTCTTTGAATAAACCTTTCATTTCATATAGCAACTCTCTTTCAAGAACCTCCTCTCAACTCTCTTCATCTCTCTAAAATGGCTTACTTGTTTAATCACAATCCTAGACCACCCGAATCATCAAACAACATAAATATTAAGATCCAACAATTGGTATCAGAGCCCAGGTTATGTTGTTTGGGTCGATTCGAATGGTTTCTTGATGCAGTTTGTGTGGTTTGATTCGTACAGTTGTGTTTAACAAGTTTTCATGTTGGTTATGTATGGTCGAAAATGGTTTTCAGATATGCTTACTGTTGGGTTTTTAATGTCATTTGGTCAATCTGGTTTTAAGTTTTCATTTGGTTTTAAGGTTTTCATTTGGTCAATCATATTTGGTCACATTTTTAATGGTCTGATGCTGCTGTTTTTCATATAAGCGAGTTGTGACGTTTTTCATATAAGCGAGTTGTATACTACCTCATTTTTGAATGAGTGTTGCCATCGTGTCCAGGTTCACTGTATATGCTATGCGAGTTGTTAAACATTTTTTAATGTTGAGTGAGTTGTGGACTCGCATTATTGAATGCGAGTTGTCTTTTGGACAATGTGAGTTGGTATGATGCGTGTTGCACTTGCTCTTTAGCGAGTTGCTTAATAATGTCAAAGCGAGTTGCTGTCATGCTGTCCAGCTACAATGAACATTAAGTGAGTTGACTCAGAAAACCAGATGCGAGTTGAGTACTAATGTTTATAAAGCGAGTTGGGTCACAAGATTAGGGTCAAATGCGAGTTGATAACAAGAAGAAAGTTGGGTCAAGATGCAAGTTGGTTGCCAGATAATGCAAGCGAGTTAAAAAGGAAGAAGCGACTTGAAACAGTTTTAATGATGCAGACTCAATAGAAAAGAAGAAGTTTATGACCACTTGACCACAAAACCAAATACAAACATCAGGACAACCTCAGTTTCTTCACATCATCAGTCTACATACTCCATCATGATTCATCAATCTAAATCCTAAACAATCTCACCAAACTCAGTATCAACAAGCATGATCTCATATCTAAGTGATTATCTCAAAACACTACTCGATCTCAGTGTGCTCATCAATGGTCCGTATATTTCAACAAAGTTAAAGATCTTTTAAGATTCTTTTAACTGACCTCTCAACACATCATCATAGATCTATCAGTATGTTCCAACTGGAAATTTAAGAATAAAATTCAAATGATCTCAGTTTTTATTCGTGTGACATAAAGGTTATATCAAGACTCAGAGGTCCTTAGACACGAATGATAACCATCATTGACCATTTTGAAGATGTTTTCGAGCAAAGTTAAACATGTCACATTACTCGTTCATCACTGTTCTCATGTATTCGAACTATGAAACGAAGCTAACAATTGATGTTAGTTCGTGTTTCATTCGTTCGTATTGACTAATCAAAATATTCAAAATCTAAAGTTGTATCAATGCTCAAAGCTTTTGCCTCAATTTTATGTTCGATCCTTGAAATTAAATTAACAAGTGAAGTTAATTATTTTCTTGATCGTTAATACTTAACTAAACAAAACAATTATCATGTCTTTATAAACCTACCTGTCATCGCAATCTTCCTGTCATCGCAAAGTGATCTCGTTGCTGTCTCAAAACAATCCTCGAGCCATCCCTGTGGCGAGGTCGTGAAAAGAACATCCATATCCTGATATATCGAGTGAAGAATGATGTTAGCCATTTTGGGGGGAGCGATTTGTTACGAGAATCTAATGGGGATGAATGTTCTTGGGTGAGATTTGGCGTGAATGACATTTTTAGAGTAGCAGAATATATTGTTGAGTTTATTTAGGGTTTGAGGTGAAGATTTAGGAGAAGAGGCGGATATTTGAGTGAGTACTTTTAGGGTATGTGTGTGTTGATGTTGTGTTAAATACCCAAACCATGTTAAAACTTGTGTTGTATGTGTTGATGGGCTGAACGAATGTTAAAACTTGTGTTGGGCTGCTCGTGTGTGTACATGGGCCGCATTTGCTGCGTTGGACGTCAAAGAGTTAATTGGACATATATTGTGACAAAATGTGAACTTGACATACAAATGGTTAGCGCATAAGACATTTTTTTTAATTTTTGTATGGCATAAGTGATGTTTATGTTATGACTTGAGATTATTGAAAAACGGTACTTATTTATGAACCTGATTGGATGGGGTATGGAATGGATCGGGGTTACTGTTTGCAAATATTCATTGTTGTGGATGGGCTTCTCAAATAGGATCGATTATGAGATATGTTGGATTTTGAGTAAGTTTGGGTAACATATTTTTTGGGGCCGAGTTTCTACAAGGATATAAATTCTTGATCGACACATTGTTGCTATTTGGTGTTATTTGAAAATTTTGGTATAAGAGACTTGATCAAGATTATTTATTGAGTGAGACTTGTTCAAAGGACCATAAAATTGTTATCGGATCTCAAGGGTACATACGACTGGAATGGACCAGGCTTGCGTAGTATATTTGATGATGAGATTAGTTGTGGTATGCGGATTGGTACTTTGGTGTATACATTTTCACAGAGAATATTTTTGTCACGGTTTGAATTGTTATTGGAACTAGGTTGACTACGGGGTTGTTTGTGTTCGATATATCTTATTTGGATCTGAAGTGAGGTTTTTCGGGCGCGTTTACTTATTTCGTCTTCTCTCTTTCTACCCTTCCATGAAGATGACTTGTCTGGGCATTTATAGAGTGTGATAAAGACTTGGGCAGTTAATTACGGTTGTGATTCTTTCTCGCTTAACCCACAACGTAATTATCACTTCGGTGTCTCACTCTGTTGAGAATGTCAAGAGGTTTTGTACATTGGGTACACCGTTTCTTCTTCACAAGGATTAGTACAAGTTTAAGTAACAAATCAGGGGATTTTCACTTCATGATCAAGTTTGGCATATCGGGTTTACTCCTCAATGTGGTCACTACAATAGCCGACAGAATGCGTGAATGATGTGTGTACCAAGGTGTTGATTGGATGATATTATTGATGTTGGAGATTGAACCGTTGATAAACCGTTGCATGTTCCCCTAAAACAGATATTCACCGAAACCAAAGTTGTCATAATTCATTCAAGCTGACATTGTTTCCGGTTTTGTCTTGATTTTGTAAAATCCCGCGAAAGAACCTATTTCTCGGTTTAAATCATAGACTTGTAAAATCCCGTGACAATGAAAACATCCTGGTTAAAGTAATGAGCATTTTCGGATCTATCTTACGGTTTATTCTTGGTTTTGTAAAATCCCGCGAAAGAAACTATTTCTCGGTTTAAACCATAGAATTGTAAAATCCCGTGATGATGGAACCATCCTGGAGAAAGGAAAGTGTAGGTCAGGATCCTTTCTGATGCTGGTGCTACGGTTTCTACTTCGAAGAAGGGATAAAAGGGTGTACTTCATGAATTGGATGTGTGTTTGGATATTCGTCATGGTAGTTTGGTTATTACATGGTTTTACGGGGTTATGTGCTTTTAACCATGGTCGGGATGAAAACCATTATCATAGTTCTCTTAAAACGTCAAAGGAGGCTAGATTTGAGCTTTTAACCAGAAGATGTGACAACGGGGTTAATTCACTATTATCTATTTGAGGTTGAAGTGGAATATCACGGGCAAGTGTACTTAGTATCTAAAGGTATCGGGGATGGTTGGATGAAGATTCTTCAAGATCCTTGTTCGAGCTTTTCTTCAAATACGAAGACTTGGAAATCTAGTTATTGTTGGGTGTCTTTTACCTTTTCTTTTACCACTGGGGGGAATTGGGCTCATACCACCACAAAATAACTATCACTTTAAGGAGTTACGTTGTAGTGCTCAGTGTCACATTGAATTGTGGATTCTCAAGAGGTGATGTACGTCTATTACTTGATGGTTGGTTGGATGAAGAGTATAGATTACTTAGAGATTCAATGGAGGATGAAGTCTCGGCACCGCTCTTTGTTACATATGTGCAAGTTTAAGTCACGAGTTCGGGTTAGTTTACTTCAGGGTCAAATTCATCACATTGGGTTTTTCTCCATCAGCTGTCACGACAAAGAGCCTACTGAATGATAATGGGGTTGATTATAAGTTTGCCAAGAGATGATGAAAAGAGAGAGATTATGACGTTTGAACATCTACAGTTCAAGCCTCGTACTCTAAAGAAAAGAAAAGTGTACGTTTCAGTGCGCTTTATCTTCTGAAGAATAGAAATCTTCTCATGACGTATGAACACATCAGTTCATGCCTCGTACTCCAAAGAAAAGAAAACTGTACGTGTCAGTGCGCTTTATCTTCTGAAGAAGAGAAATCTTCTCTATTATGACCATTCTCATCAACATGGTTCATACTTTTTCCATGCGCTTCAGTCATCAAGTGAACCGGGCTACCACTGATTGTTTTCTCATTCCACTTGCTCGATTATAATGAAGATGGCGACATCATGTGTTGATTTTACGGGAGAGAAGTGTGAATAGAACATTCGGATGATTTTCACTTATTTAATCAAGAATGGCATCTCCGTATGCAATTCTTGAGGGGGAGAAGAAGTATGATAATTCTGCATGGTTGATCGATTTCTGAGAATAAATGGTCAAACGGCTCCAAACTCGTGTAAGAACCGAGCTTCTTCTTTTCGGGTCATCTTTACATGGTGTTTCTTCTAAGAGCCGTTAGTTGACATCTTCACAAGCTGATATGAGTTTATTGACAAAGTGCTTCCGGTTAATGCTTAACGTGCACATCAACATGATGATTCCGAACAACCTTCTGTTCTTGTTTGATGTGATTGTTTGTTTGGTGTTACCATTTCGTGTGTTCGCTGCGGGCTGATTGCTGATTTCCTTGATGAACATCTTTCTGTTCTTGTTTGATTGGGAGGGATCTTAATTAAGGGGATTTGCAATATGTAAGTTAATTGGGATGCTTTTTGGTGATGTTCTTGTGTTTTGGTGAGTCGAAGATGTTAACTATCTAATCCCCAACTGGACAATCTTGAAGAAGGTCGAGTCTACAGTCTGTTCTACATTTTCTGATACATGTTAGAAGACTAAAGACGATTTACATTTGATTATTCAAAGACTTCTTCTTAATTCAAGCATTCATTATAAAGATTGTCGGTTTAGGGGAGAGCACTAATTGGGGGAGAGTGAAATGTCAGATTTAATACCCAATTAGAATTGCTCATGTTCTTCAGCAAGTTGATTCTCACAAGAGCTCAAGTGTTCTTCTCATCAGATTTCTAGTATATAGGCTTACAAAGAGTTGCTGATTCTGAAGTATCAAAACCAGCAAGGGGGAAGGAGACACGTATCTAAACGCGAGTAAACTTGATGAACTTAATACTTCTAAGTGATTGAAGATATCCCGGGAAGACAAATGTCATGACCGCAGAGAAACTCAAGGTTTACTCATCAAGGCGTTTAGTGTTCTTATTCCAACTACGCGGGGGAAGAGATGTAAGAGTTAGTTTCTGATGATAAAAAGAGGTACACAAGTGTGTGATGATTTCGATGTTATCGCAATCATCAGGGGAGAGAGGATTGTGTACATTGGGGACGCTCAGCTGTTTCACTTGAGTGCTTAATCAGTGATTCAGATATATAATCACTTATTCCGGAGTTGAAAATCCGCAGAGATAGTCCTCCGCAGAGATAATCAGTGATTCGGCCTGCTTCTTCAATGTTATCGGTTATTCTCTCTTTGGGCATTCGGGTACTTCGGGTTCTTGAGCTTCATGCACTGTCTTCAGGGGGATAGAAAAGTATACATCGGGGTTATTCTTTGGCTATTGGACTTAATCTGCTACTTCGATGGTATAAGTTTCTTTGTCTTTGGGTATATGTGTATTCAGGTTCGTGAGCTCTAGTCTAAGAGATTGACTGCATCAATTCAACTACTTGGGGGAAGTGGTCTCTTGACACCTTTTGGAATAGATTGCTTCAGACGTTAGTAGAAAAGAAATTTGAGAAGATTGTTTATGTGTGTGGGATGATACGTTGTTGTTGTTCTATTGGATGATATAACCTCGAACGAAGAATCACGGTGATTATTCTTAAAGAGCAACAAGATCGGTGATAATGGTGTGCTTCTTTGTGCACCTGGCTAAGGGAAGCTTGTAAGAAAGTTTTGAATCTGCTCGGCTAAAGGATTTTCAGTTTGGGGGGAAGCTGCCAGAGTCTCACTTTCAGATGGTTCAATTTCTTTCTTCAATACAAGAGCCTCGGAAGCTTTGGTGGTGAATGTTTAAGAGATGATGACTTCTATCTTCTACGACGTGCTGCTCGATATCCTTATCTCGGTACTCGTATCATCATCTTTCTTAAACTATATCATCTATTCAATCTTTGTATATATTTTTGAAAAACAAAATACAAAAATATAAAACCAGCAAAACCAAATAGAAAAATATAAAATCAACAAAAATCCATAAAAATTTGAAAAATCATAAAATACCAAAAATATGTTTTCAAGACATGTCTTCTGGTATCGATAACATCTACGGTCTTAGAAATGTCATTCAATAATGGCACGGGACCATAGATGAAGTTCGAGCAGGAGGTGTAAATATTCTTTTCTAAACATGTCACAAACTATGGCTTACAGTTATTTCAGACTGTAACCCGCGCTTCAAAAAATGGCTTGCAGTTATTTCAGACTGTAACCCGTGCTTAAAACTATGGCTTGCTATTATTTCAGATAGCAACCCATTTTTCAAAGAAGGAAAGTGCTACGCTTAAACAATTTTCAAATATTTCGTGCACTTTTCCTAAAACAAAATGAGGAAAGTATGTCGAAGGACTGCTGTTCCTACACAAATGTTTTTCCGTCTAAAATTCTTCAGAAAAATATTTTTGTATTTCAAAATTGTGGAAAATGAGTTGCTTTAAAACGAATCAGATTCAGAGTTTTATAAAATTTGAAAACTCAATCAATGACTTCAGCGCTTTTAAACTTTCTAGAAAAATGAGTCATTGATTGAGGGGGAGAATGTTTTCAAATCTATATCATCTAATGGGCTTGCTTAATTATCCTAATATGCTTAAATAGAAAATGTTGTTAACCTACGTTGAAGGACTAGGTGCCTAGGATAAGATTGTTAGGATTAGATGATTAGAGTTTGATTAACACATAAACCCCATGCCTTATATGATCTGATTGTTATGTTGAATTGACTTTAATTAGTCGATTGCTGTTATGGGTGATGTCGACCACCATATATCTGTATGTGTGTTCACTAACGTATGCAGGTATATTGGTTATAAGAATGTTCCCAATCCGGATCCCACAATAGAATATGATTGGATGCCGAAAGGAAAGGGTAACTATATCTTAGGTTGACATATGAAGAAACTGAGCTTAATTGGACTTCTATGGAGAGTTGGCATATATGGCAACGTAAGAGGTTTCACTGCATCGGCAGATGGTTTTCTTCTAAGTGATTGAAGAAACGGAGCTTAATTTGACCTCAGTTGGCATTCAAAATGCAACGTAAGAAGAAGTCTCATTCCATCAGCAGACGGTTTTTCTTCCAAGCCTTACAGCAACAACAACAAAAGAGGCTCAACCACCGAACGAATCTTTGTGCAGGATACCATTTTTAAACAATTTTGAATTATTTTGAATAAAATTGTTTTGAAAATGGAAAAATATTGTTTTGAAAATAAATTGGACTAAATTTTGAAAATCACCGGACTTCTTTTTAACAAAACCTAAGTCACTCAATTATTGACTTCTGTCATGGATTGAAGGGGAGAGTGATTTAAAATAAAATATTTTCAAACAATATATCTTCAAAAGAGTCCGCTTTGTACAATATAAGTGGTGATCTAAATATTTAATGTTATGTCATGGTATGATTTTTTCTTTAGAATCAAGGTCTTTCAAAATGAAATTTTTTCTGTTCTTGTTTGATTGTGAAATTGTTTTGTTTTACTTAAAAGATATCTTAAAAACTATCATACCTGACACTAACAATCTTTAATGTCTTAAAATGGTCCTTATCTGTCATCTTTTAAAATTGAATCTTGCCACGTCTTTCCCCAAATTTTTCTAAATGATTTAAATCAGTTGGGATCACAAATCTCAAATGGTTTGATATTTCTGATCGGGGTAGAGATCGTGATTTAAATCTCAAATCTGTTTTAAATGGAATTGGTTTTAGTCCTTTAAAGGCACTCCTGCCTCCATGTGTCAAACGATTTCAATACACATAATGCACATGTTGAGGAGGAGGATTTATCCAAAAACCAGATGAGTATTTTAACAAGGCCACATTTTCTCCCATGTTTTCTAAACCTAATTAAATCACTTGGGATCCAAAATCTCAAAGGGTTTGATATTTTTAATCGGGGGAGAATTTGTGATTTAATAATGAAATTTGATAAAAGGTGATCGTTTTGATTTAATTGTGCACGCTGCTCGCTCATATGTGCTAAATGCTTTCGAATCTTGAAGCACATATTGAGGGGGAGCAAATAAACTATCGAGGTACGAAAGCTTTTTAAAGTGATTTATAAAGTACCTTGATTGAGTTTTCAAATGGTTTTCTCAAAGGCTTTTGTGATCGTGGATGTGCTTCAAAAGAACTCTTGCCTCTATGTGATAAAATGTTTTAAAATATCCTATGCACATATTGAGGGGGAGAATTTTACCAAAAAAATCAAATGGCTTTTTCGTATGAAAATTGTGATCAAGGAAAATATTTCAAAGTCCTCTTGCCCCCATGTGCCAAACAATTTCTAAATCACACGCACATGTTGAGGGGGAGGTTTTCTAAATGATCAAAACTATTAAGGTACAAAATGCTTTGATCTCGTATCACAAGTACCTTGATTGTTTTTCCAAATGATTTTTCAATTGGTTTCGAGAAGGAATGAACTGTACCAAAAGACCGACCAATTTACTTTATGTATGGTGTTATAAGGATGGTTAGGTTAGGTATTTGTTCCCACGATCCGCCAGAACCGTAGGGATCTACCCAGGGATAATCCACTAGATAGTGTAGAGTCCTTAGGTATATTGAAAAAAAATGAGAAAAATGAGAAATGGGAAGAGTGCGGACTGAGACAGAGCTAGTACTGGAATAAACCCAACAAGGTTCTAGTTATGTAGTCTCGATAAGCACTGAAGGGGTTGAAGAATGAAAAAGAACTGAATGTGAAAAAGGGTGAAAAGAAATGGCCCTCCATCAATTCAACCCTAGGGCATAAACCGGGTTCAATACATATGCTACTGGTTGTTACTAAGGTAACACTAGTATTGAAGACAAGACGTCATGGACCCAGTGACGCACTGCACTAAACTTCCCAAGCCACTCAAGTTCCTCTTAAAAGGGCTTGTTTCATTCTTACGGGGAACCGACATTATCTATCGACTTTCTCTTAGAGATTGTTGATATTGAAGAAGGAGACCCTCTCCCTAGTCTCCGGCACAGGAACCAAATATGCACAATTGAGTCTAGAGCCAAGAGATCATCCACAATATCTCATTAGGACACTAAATTCTTGAAGACTTGTTGTTTCACATAATGTGGAAAGTAAGTATATATTAAGAGTCCTACGCATTATCCTTGTGGTATTGCCAGAACATCTGAGTGATATGCATACATATTCACAATGAAGATGGAAAGCCTTCTGGAGCCAACATCAAACAAGCTCCTGGTAGGTGGCATGTGAGATCTATTCTATAGATCAACCATGTGACAACTGGATAGAAACGATGGGGCGATTCACTCGTGAATCAACCTTGGTCCAGGAATGGAATTGACGAATACTTTTGGAAAAACCGTTCGGTGTGCAAATCTTCTTTTCTCTAGCACATCTGATTTCATCATTTTCGTACAGATATTTTCCGAAGAAATACAAAGGAATGTATTTCCCGGGTCGTTCTCCCAACGAGGGATGAATGGAGTAAACAACTCACGTCTCAATAATCGGGATTCGAATAAGAAAAGGGGCATAAGATGATATTATCTAAACTATGGGATAAGGAAAGTAAATGGAACATAAAATCTACGGGGAATCCTAAAAACTAAGGCAAACTACGCAATTCTACACTAAAACGCTAAAACGGAAATCAAACGAAACGCGAATAAAAAGCAAATACGACTAATCTAACTCCTAAAAATAATCTAAAAATACTTTTACGCTAAAAATGATATGAGAAAACTAAATATGAATTAAAATTATTTTTATGGAATTTTCTTGATTTTATAAAAATTAAAAACTAATTATAACTATTTAAAATTCTAAAAAAATACCAAATAAAGGGAGAAAAATAAGGAAAAATCTTTTTTATGCTTTTTATATTTTTCTTAAACTATTAAAGTTGAAAAATTATTTTTTGGAACTTTTTCTCAATTATTTGCAATAAAAGGCTATTTAAAATTGATTAAAATCTAATTAAATTGAGAAAAATAGCAAATGAAGACCAAAAATTATGAAATCTTCAGGAAAATTCTAAAATGATAATATGAATCTAAGAAAAATGAGAAACAAGCAGGTTATGTGTGAGAAATGGAAGCTATAGAGTAAACTGCTTATCAAATAAGCTAAAAGAATAAGCTAATGATCTATTTAACCAACCAAACAGTAACTACAGATTACTTAAGCTAGAATGAACTAATTTCAACTAACTAAACCTAATCCTAATAAGCCTAAAGCTCTAATCAATGCAATAAGCTAACTGCTATATTGATCCAAACAGTGGTTTACCCCCACTGTTCAAGCTTATGCACAAGCTTATAGGATAAGCTAAACAGAAAACCACAATTGCAGTCCTAAACACTACCTGGCCAGCTACACTTACACCAAAAACCAGATCCTAACTTCTAAAATTGAGACTAGTACAACAGATTCAAAATAGCCTGTTCACACATAAGTGTGAACAGGGCAGAAAGTAGCTGATTAAGGAGCTTATTTGAAGCTCAAAATTGACCAACCAGATTAAGCCAAAAACAGTTATCAAATTTAAACCAGTTGAACTTTTAATTTCCAAAGTTTCAAACTCTCAAACTCAATGATGAACAAGAAATCTGATCCACAAGTTTGTTGCAAAACTGTGTTTGACAGAAATTTTGACTTTTAAACACCACATGAAAGATTTGACCAAACTCAGTTTTGATCCAATATTATGAAATGTTTAAGATGTTTTAAGACTACTGATGATATCCAAAAGCTAGATCTACAAGTTTAGAACCAAATAGCAACTTATTACCACTACTGATTCCAACAAATTTATGAAGCTAGATCAGATAATAGCTTATTTGACTTTTATGAATAAAACTACTGACAAACTGACCTCAAATGACTTCTAATAAACTACCTAAACATTAATCAACTACTGAACACAAGTCTACAAACCTCTATCACAGTAATAAAAGCTAATCCAAACACTACTTAACTAGCCAAATAATGAAGCAGCAAACAGATTAAGACCAATTCAAGCTAAACAAACATGAATCTCAGATCAAACAGTAACTAACATCACTATAGAACAGAATCAAACACAACTTTAATGATCAAAACAGATTATGGAACTTACAAGTCATCCACAGCCACTATGGCTTGCACTTTGAAGACAATAGAACCACTAACCTAAAAACCACTAATCCTAATCAATCCAGCTCAGATCCAAACCAAAACCAGCAACTATTCCATTCCAAACCAGATCCAATTCAGCAAACCAGATCAGCTACTGTTCCTTCTGCATATACTTGAGATTTTGGTGATTTTGATATTTAAAACTGAATAAGCTCACACTAAGCTACTAATAAGCTTAAATGAACATATTAAACAATAAATCAGTGGAGGAATCAATCCAAACACTGATCTAAAGTGATTTTTGATTTTTCAAATGATTTTATGATTTTTTTGTATTTTTGAGATTTTGATTAAACAAGCTAAAAACAGTAGTGAAAACAATGAAATAAGCTATAAAATAAGTCAATAAGCAGATAAGGATTATAAAAACTCAAACAATATCAATTGAAAATTAAGTGCAAAATTCTATTAATAAAGGAAATATTGATTATAAAAACGAATTACAAACTATTTAAAGCATTTGAAATTGTAAACCACTACAACTAAATCTAGAGAGAAGGAAAAATTACAGTAAATGAGATACTAAGAGAGATACAATTGTGAACAAATGGAGAGGGTCTATTTATAATCAAGCTAGAGGTCTTGGAAGCTTCACGAATCCTTCATTCTGTGCTTCTTTGAGCTAATGAGCACCCTTGGATTACATCCCACACCTCATCCTTTCATCACAGCCTTTAGATCAATTTTGATGACAATGCTTGGCCAATAAGAGAACGACAGGTGGCCTGAGGCACACGGATTGGTGAGTTGTCAGTACCAGGTGTCAGTGGGTGTCAGGAAAAGTACGATTCTACCCTTAATTGTGGTAATTTTGAGTAATTACTCGCGGGGTGAATTTAGGGTTCATGTAATTGGGGGAAAGGGTAAAAGGGGGGCGGGAAGGGTAAATGGTTTTTTTTATAATTGTTTAAAAGGTTTGACTGGTTAAATGGGTGTTGACCACGGGTTAAAAGGCGGGTTGGGTTTATTTTCGGATCTCAATATTAAACCGGGTGTAGTATTAAATGGGCTCGGGTAATATTTATTTTGGGCCGGATGAGTAAATGGATTTGGATTTAAGATTAAACCATTGAAGCTTAAAAGGACCAAAAGTGTACATTATGAATTTTCAAGGGACCAAATGTGTAAATCTGGAAATCTCATATAAGGACCAATCTTGTAAAGCTCTAATAATCCAAGGGTGCATTTTGTAATTTCTGAATCTTTGAGGGACCAATTCTGTCAAAAGCTCAAACTTGAGGGACTAAACTTGTCTTTTCTTCAAACTTTGCTGAAACTTCTAAAATCATTTTCTGAGAATAATATCTTCCAAAATATGCAATCCCGACCTTTCAGCTCAGCTAAAACTCTCTTGATCTCTCGTGCTCGGATTTACATCTGATTTGGATCCTTTTTGCGTGTTTTTGCATATCCGTACCTGCACATACACAAACTCAAGAAAACCACAAATATAAGCAATAAACGGCTTTTCCTTGGTTGTTTTGGGTCAGTTTTGATAGAGAAAAGATATGTGAATAAGCACATATCAACATCGAATGTGTATTCATTTCAAATTCAAAAAGTATCTCTGATTGAAAAATACTTTTATAAAAACCGTTCGATGTGTGAATCTCTTCTTTTCGCTAGCACGTCGAATGTGTACTCATTCTCTAATACAAAAAGTATTTTGATTGAAAATTGATCTTTCTCATAAAACCTTCGTCGTATTGCAAAACTCTTTCTTCAAGCAATACGCGATTGTTTTTCAAATCATTTTTCATCAATCAGTGAATCTCAATTTGCTGGTTCACTCACTCCGTGTTGTCTTCTTTGAGACGTTCCGGTCTGAGAACATCTAGAACAGCTGCGAAACCCTGTCAAGGAGATTCCTCGGAATCCTACCTGATCACAGGCAGTACTTGTACTGATCAACGGGGAACCGTGGGCCGTGTACCTCAATTCAACGAAAGTGATCAAAGACACTTTCGTGTGTTTTAACTGTTGTTTGCAGGTACATTTGGACGGTTGCAGCTGATCAGAATTGAGGAGTCAATCCAAAGCCGCATGCTCACAGCATCCACACTTAATTTGAAGAAATCATGACTGGTGCATATCTACATAACCTGGCTCTGATATTTCATACTATGCTTCTGCTTCGCTGCTGCAAATATCATGAACCAGTAAGGCTTCCACTACTCTGATGGAAAGATGTCATGATTCAAAAGTGTGAGCATGTCGGTCCAAAAGTCACAACTTCACATGATGGCAACACAATAAAGGGTGATCCAGAGATTTACTGTGGCTGATGATCTCAATGAAAGCTCGAAGATCATCAATGATGTGGATCAGTTAAAGGCCTCCACTTAAAGTACAAAGTTTTCGGACCTTAAAGAATCGCTACTAAAGCACAAAGATTGTGGAAATGAAGAATTCAAGTCTACGAGCTCAAGAACGAAGTCAAAGATAGAATGCTAGGAAGCAAAATGTAAATCATGGGGTGACCTCCCTTAGGGGGAGATTGTTAGGAATTAGAAAATTCCATAGTAAAATAGTCGGTCACCCCAACTATTATCTAGCATAAGTTAGCTCGTAGACATATAGTTATTTACGTTATTTAGTAGTTTATTAGTTTATTTGTAGCGTAGCTTAGTCTAGTGTAATACCGTGGAGGAAGGACGGGTCTTTACCCACTGTATGCCTGATCCACAGGCCGATAGGAGGTCGTGTAAGTTGTAAGTATAAATACCCCTTCCATCCATGGAAGGGGTGTGGCTTCTTTGAATAAACCTTTCATTTCATATAGCAACTCTCTTTTAAGAACCTCCTCTCAACTCTCTTCATCTCTCTAAAATGGCTTACTTGTTTAATCACAATCCTAGACCACCCGAATCATCAAACAACATAAATATTAAGATCCAACAAAAACAACATTTCACAAAAATATATAACTATTTAACCACAGTGTATAATCTAATTAACCTTACAAAACATAATCCAGTAGTCAAAAACAAAATAACATTTGTTCGCCAAAAAATATAATCACATGATACCAGCCGTCGCATCGCGCGAGTACCCTGCTATTTAGATAAGGTAATAAGCTCACAAGCACAAAAAAAGTCAACTTATAGATTTTCCTAAATTTCTATAATAACTCGATAAGCTCTATAAGCTTTTCCAAACACTTCTAAGTAAAGCTATTGTAGTATCAAAATGCAGTAATTTTAAAACGCCAAATAGGGCTAAGTGACTTGCAAAACAATAAGAACTTGAAAAATAATAAGAAGCTTCATGTTCTTGAGCATAAGTACACCTTAGACCCTTAGACGCTGAAAGCATTACTAGTTCATGCTTTGGCCCAAGTACCATGGAGCACTTGGAATGAACAATAATTTCAGGTGATGAAAATAACACAATTTAAAAGTGTGGAAAACTAGAAGGGGGGTTGAATATTTTTGCCGATTAAAACTTGGTTTTAATCTATTTAGATCGACTTATGTCAATCTATTTAAACATGTGTGTTAGATGTTGATAGATAAGTATATAAATAAATAAAGCAAAGATAAAGAGTAAGAAGCACAAAACCACAACACGAGTATTTATAGTGGTTCGACTACAACTACAAGGACACCTTCCTTGCCCTACTCCACTCCCCAAGCCACCTACTCGAGAGTTTGTAATCACTACACAACACAAACTCCTTGTGGCGGAGAAGCCTTCACAACGTCGCCTACTCTTTATCCGGTACAAGGCTAGACACCGGGTTCTTCCACGTGGTAGAAGCAAACCTATCACAACGTCGCCTACACTTTATCCGGTACAAGGCTAGATACCGAGTTCCATTACAAAGGAGGAACTACTACCCAACACTACACAACACCTATCCCAAAGGAGATCCACTCCTTATGATAACGTCAACAAGGATATCAATATCCTTTGACCCAATACTAATCTATCTTGTACATTGACATACCATATCGAATGTACACCCTAGGCACCTTTCACTAATGCCTTTGACTCGACTTCTAGGCACCCTTAACTAATTCCTTTAATACGGACATTCGACACCCTTCACTAATGTCTTTGATACGGATCTTTGTCACCTTTCACTAATTCCTTCGATACGACTTTTCGACACCTTTCACTAATGCCTTTGACTTGATCCTTTGGACATATTTCACATATGTCTTCAACACAACACTTCTAATGAGAGAAGAAAGAACTATCAACAAGATAACATCAGTAGTCTTGATGATGACGAAGCTTGGCAACCCATGGACTTGAGCTTGCTCGACTTCAAGAGGTGGTGATCTCGCCTTTAAGAGGAACCTAGAGAATCACACAAAAACAAACACAAACTACATAGAAAGATCCCTTGGATATGAGGTTAGAGAGTTTACAACACTAATAGAGAGTGTGTGTGAAAGGGGTAGTTTACAATGAAGAAATGACTCACTATTTATAGACAAAAACATGCTGTTGTTTCACGGATATCAAGGATCCCTTGCTTGAGGGATCCGTCTAGTGTAATACTAGGGATCCGTAGGACGCTCCGCCTAAAGTGGGTTGTGGGTCATGGATCATGGATCATGGGTTGTAGGCTTTGATCCATGGGTATCCAAATAGATACAATGTATCTAGAAGATGCAATGCATTTAGTCATGGGTTAGCTCCATGGGTCATGGATAATACCCATTATGACTTATGCATGATGTCATGCAATGGGTCATGGGTTATGGATTATGCTTCATGGGTATGGGTCATGGACTTTGGGTTTTACCCAACTACATTCAATGTATTAAGTCATTGGGTCAAATACTTATACTTCTACCCATTCTATTACCTATTATAATACATACTAAATATGTATATATCTACCCATTATGTAAACACTAGTTGTTGTACATATGCATTACTATACCATGAGAACACTATTACTTGTTTAGTGTTTTATATGAAAACGTAAGTGTGTTAGTAAATTATTGGCTCAAACCATTTACGTATTTTATTTGTTTCGATAAAATGATTTTACGTTTGTTATCAACAAAACATTAGAAGATCGTAAAATATAAATAAACGTTTTTACACCTTATTTGTATTAACAAAAATTACAAACTTGCAAAAATATTATATCTTTCGGAGAAGATTGGACTTTTATTATGTTATGTAAATATTATTAAGTGACAAGATATTCTTACCCCCCCTTGGTTTTTATATTCCCACCCTCCTTATTTTTTTGTATTTTTTTTATTTATTTATTTTTTTATTTTTATAATTTTGTTTATATCAAAAAACTATAAACCTTAAAATGCGGAACAAAAAATATATGGTTTAATAAGTCAAACGCTTAAAACTGTCAAAAATACGGAACAAAAACTGACAGAAAACTTTGTTGTACTAAAACAAATAAGGGACAAAAGGAATAATAAGTACAAACCTTCCCTAGTAGGGAGAGTGGGAATAGTACATCCCTGTTATTAAAAGGAAAAGAAGTGGACGTGGGGTTCTGTCTTTTAGCTTTAGTCCATGTAATTCAGCAAAAACAAAACATAAAATTCAACGGAGCATATAATCTTAGATTATATTCCTACTTAAACCACTAATTAATCCTAGTCTAATATTTACGTAGATTGGGCAAATTAATCCTAAGTCTTAATGTAACTTTATTCTAGTAAAAAGTTGAACGACTTCGCTGTCATCCTACAATCATTTGTTTCCTACTTGCTACTTTTCAAAAGAAAAGTTAGTGAAATAAGAAAACATTTTACTTTATGGCTTCAACTTTCCATAGGCCACCTATAGGTACGATATGAGTTTTTGAGCAACTAACATCTTACCTTATATAAGTTGTATATGTGAATGCGTAATGTATAAAAACACGGGAGTGGGTACTCAGGTACCAAATTTTTGTGCCACGATCTTCAATATTTGGGGTTACGTATGTCAATCAAGGGCAAACTGCGCTATGTCAACATTTTAATGATGTTATTACTTATATGATAATGGGCTTTTAGCAGTTATGGGCTTCGGCCTGCCCATATAAGGTATGACTTCATATGCTTTAATATTAACAAAACTATAACATCCAGAAGACAATGATTTAAGATCATTTTTTGACAAATTTTAAGATCATTTTTTGACAAATTTTTTTTTTTACATATTCATTTTTATTTGATCTAATTGATAAAATTAATCCTAACAATTTAAAAAACTCACTTTCATTCTTTCTTTCTTTTTTCAAATATTAATATCTTTCAAACCGTTAATCGTTAAGCGAAAAAAATATATATCATTGCGACGAGAATTTAATTATCTTTCTATAGATAGACACTTTGACATAATTTCGGAAATAAATAAATAAATAAATAAAAACCCTATTTTTCACTTTTTTTAAGTTTTTTCGTTTTTTTTACTTTGCTTAAATCATATATGATATGTAATATCACATGTGATGTTAGTGTAAAATCACATATGATATACATATCATATCACATGTTATATTAGAAAAGTTTGATATGTAAAATAGCTTTCCTCAAAGACAATTTCTTACTTTGTTTTTCCAACTTGATAAAAAGACAATTTACCTACATACTTATGCTAATTATACTCACTAATGTTAAAAAAAGACCATTATATATATATATATATATATATATATATATATATATATATATATATATATATATATATATATATATATATATATAGGCTTGCTGATTGATCGAAAATGTATACCATTAACTACTCGCGCGTTGCGGCGGGTACCCTGAAATAAAATTTTCGGTAAATCATGTTTTTCTAATTTTTATTATGTATTTTTTGACAATAAATTTACAGATGTCAAAATTTTCATGTTGCATATTCCAAATCTTAACCAATGACAATATTTTTCATTACACAATTGTGATAATAAATATTTTAGTGAGCAATGGTTTTCATTGTTCAAACTGACTATTTGATTTATATAAAGTTAAGCTTTATGGACCGGTGTGTTCAAAAATTCTGCGAAATCAACAAAATGACCCGACCCGCTCATCCGAAACCCCAAAAAAGATAACCAATAAACGAAACAGGAAAAACCCTCTTATCATGATTCAATTTTAGATTTATTTTCAAATATCCACGGTTACCTAAACCAACCCGTGTTTAATATACATGTGATTTTTAACAAAAATCTCTACTACTTATAATGCATGCATATGCATTCTTTAAACTTAAAATGCTTAAAATTTGAGTAATGTTGTTGCCTATAATACCCTATAAACTTAAATGCTTAAATGACAAGTTTTACTATTTTACTTTTCGTTTAGAAACAAGTTTAAGCCACACGATTTATCTATCAATACCAATCTCTACTACTTTTAAAAAGTCAATTTTTTAAATGGCAAGTTTTTAATATTGGTCGACCTATACGTGTTTATCAATTTAAAAGAAAAAACACACGATTGCTCTATCAGTAATATATATAAAAAGTGAACAATTTTTTTTTAAACTTAAGCAAACAAAAAACGAGCATTGTGTTATACCAAAAATATCATTTGCATCTATTACTCCTTAAGCAAGGACCTCAACCAGTGGAGCAAATCCATAACTTGTGATTAAGATCTGAAAACAAAAATAATAAACTACATAAAAGAGATTTAGCTAAACACGGAAGGACCAATTGTGACATTATGGGGAAAAAAACATCAACGCATAATTAAACTCTTATTGAGTCTCATATCAATATTCGCTACCCTTCCCAAAACCCTAAATCGACAACTTCTGCTTCATGCTTCTGCTCTGGATCACACATGTAATTTCTTAAGGTGATTACAAAGCACAATATCATGTTCACTTTCAAGAAAACCAAAAAAAGTAAGCTATTTAATGTATAGTTATCGAAGTTGGATTAAATGTTAATGATTGTAGTTTTTGTATTTTGATATTTATCAATTATGATTTGCAGCCTATTTGCTCTAATTTCCCAAATCATAAACGTGGACTCGTGTTCTTAGAAAACCCATGCAGTTTATAACCTCGATCATAGGTTGTTGAGGTTCGACAAGGAATGCAATATGTTGTTTTCGTGTTATTGTTACGTTTTTTTAATATACATCGCGTTAATCACTCATGGATTTTGGATGTGTATATGTTGCATTATTATGCATTACAAAACATTTATAATTACGAAAATCAAATTCGCTATTTCGTTTCCTTGGTTCTGAAAATCAGTTTACCCGATAAGAATATTGTTTCAGGTATATCAGTTCCCTTAACATCTTTATGATCATAATTTTGTCATGGATGCGTTGAAATTATTTTGTTTAATTACCTTTGTCTAGCATTATAGGTAACAAGGTTTTGGCAAGATGGTACTTTGTCTTATTGAGGAGCTCGAGAAGAGAGCTACACCTATTAAAGGCCGTGATGATACCACAGGTATTTAAGATTACCTTTTTGGTGTGATAACTTTATTAGTCAAGCTTAAGCAACCAGCAAACTGATTTGATCCTATGGGATGAAGCGCCAATGAACGATCAGAAATGTTTAGAAGCACTTGATCGCACATTAAGAGATGTATTACACATGCCGACCAATTTGTTTGGACATAAAACAGTTCTCTTGGGAGGTGATTTCAGACAAAACTTGCCAGTTAAAAAACGCGCAACCAAAAATGAAATTATTGTGGCATTGATTTCTGAGTCATATCTATGGTTGAGGTTAAAAGTTATCACTCTCCAACAAAATATGTGGCTTCACCAGTCAATGTTGGATGCACACGCGCGCAACGACATAGCGTTGTTTTCAGAATGGTTACTGGATATTAGGAATGGTCGCGTTGGGTATCCTGATGAAACTGACCCAGAAAACAGCTCATGGGCCTGCATCCCAGAATGATAATTTATTGAAGACACTGACTCGGGATTGACCAAATTTATCAACTACATATACGATGAAGATACACTACAAAGACCTACAACAGAAACTATTATTTGCTTCATGTAACTAGGTAACAAATACTATTACTTACATCTGCTACATAGTATGTCTATTTGTTTATTGGGTATTTTTTTGTACCGCTGTATATATAAATATTCCGCATCTGATAATGTTAACCATGAGTAGCCCATGTTTTATTTACTTTTACTGGCAAGGTTCATGGTGCAGAGTTTATTGCGAGTTATTCACGGTTATGGCGTTTGTTTTCTAAAACGATGACCTTATTAGCTTATCTTTTTATGAGAATGAATAAACGTGGTATATTTCAGCTCATTTCTCTATTATTAGTTTTTTATGAATTCTTATACAAATAGTTAGAATCAGTCTCATTATACACATAAACCAGAAGTTTATTGTTGCAACAACATTGATAAACGGAAACACAGTATCAAAATAATCAATTCTAGAACGCAATGCCAAACACCCCTAAATTAAACTGTATGTTCAAATGTTATTCTTCACATAACATCTTTCCTTGAACGTATTATAATTGGAGTGTATTTGCTTTGTTTGTAGATAATCATAGGGAGACAGTTAAACGAGTTCCTTGATAGCAACGAGCACAGTGGCTTCATATTTCATGTAAATTTTTGGTTTAAGGGGTATTTGGATTTTCTGCAAAACTGCAGTTTAATGGGTGTCTAGGTTGCTGCAAAACTGCAGTTTAAAAATGGTGTTGGGGTCGTTTTTAAGTTGTATTTTGACCTGCTACAAAACAGCAATATTAAAGGGGTTTTAGGTCGATTTAGTAGTATTTTGGGGCTGATGAAAAACTATTTTTTTAAGGAGTGCAGTGTTCATGTTTTAAGGCGTATTTGGGCTTACTGCAAAACTGCCATTTTAATTTGTATTCCTATTATTTTTTCCAGGTTTTAAGGGGTGTTTGGTCTGATGCAAACTGTAGTTTCAATTGGGTTCCTATTCTTCTTACAGGTTTTTCTTCCACTTAAAGTAGTTGATTCTCATTGGGTTACAGGTTAATTGGAATGAGAAAATTTAGGAGAAAGTTGGTGAATCACATTCTGAAATGGACAAGATGAATAAATTATGAAAGAAGGGGCAAGTAATGACCAGAATGTTCATTACGGAAGTTGTTTTGCTTTTTATGTAGACAAGGCAAAAGTGGTAGGTGTTTTTTCATCTGTACGATTTGTTGGCAATGTGGGAAAATTAAAACAACTTAGAACTGGCATAGTTGGTTTTGACAAGGTAGAAAGGTTTTTTTCGTATAACGTTTTTTTCTTTTTCATACAATATCATTTCATGCTTCTATAATATTTATTAACATGCATATTTTATGTAATGTCGAGTAAATTGGGTCGCCCTCCTGCCAAGAAGCTTTCAAGTCGCAAAGCCCCTACAACCAATTCTTCACAACCTTCGTCTTCATCCATGGTGTTGCATCTTAAAGATCAGGTATAATAATCTAACTTTAGTTTTAATTTGATATAAGTTTTTGTTTAATGATCAGGTAATAATAGGATTTATCGTAGGATTGTACCCAAAGAAGAATGTTAAATTATCAAATTACCAGACTTTTTTGGTTTAAAGCTCCAACATGTATCTTTTTTAACTGCCAACCATTTATGTGGTGAATCTGATTTTATTTATTAAGCTGGCATATTATGAATGCGGTGTGCTGACTCGTTTGTTTCTACCATTATTGTTGAAGTATTATAATGTTAGGGTGAGTATTTGAGGTGCAGTCGACATAAATGATATATGTGGGCACATAAGTGAATCATAGTAGATGTTTATGTTTGATATTGGCATTGCCTATCCATTTCTTTCTATAAACTCGAGTTACTTATGACTGGTAGGAGCTTGGAGATGATTAAACGTGTATTATATGGTGTTACTTTCTGAATTTTTAGTTGAACCAGTGTATGTGATGAGTGTCTAAATACTCATCATTTTTGTACTGTTAGAATGCCAAAAACATCTGAAAACACTCAGAAACACTTCAAAATGATAAAAATATCACAAACAAGTGTTTTATATGTTTTAAATGCAAAAACATCAAAATCTGATGAAAAACGTATCAAGTTTGCATAATTGGCAGTTTTAGTCCCCCAAGTTTGAAAATATGTCAAAAATAGTCCCTGGTAATTCAAAAACTTGTAAAATATCATTTTAGGTCCAAGAGATTCAAAAGTTGTCAAAATAAACCCTTCCAAGTTTAAAAATCACAAATTGACAACTTTAGTCCCTGAACTTTGGAAAAATGTCAAAAATAGTCCTTGGTTAATTTAAAAAGTGAAAATTATCAAGTTTTAACCTTGTTCTATTCATATTTGACATAAATGGTCCTTATGATAAACTTTGGAGAAAATTACAATATTGGTCCTTATAGTTTCTAAATTGACAATTTTGGTCCCTGGATTTGTAAAAATGGAAATTTTCAACAAAGGTCCTTGTTCTATTATCACTTGGCAGGTTTAGTCCTTATGAGAGCTTGGGGAAATGTTCAAGTTCAGCCCTTCAACTTTCATAGAATTGCAAGATTGGTCCTTGTTGTTAACATAAGCCAAACCGGACCCTTTATTTAATATAAGCCCAAATCCAAGCCCAAAATCCAACCCGGCCCAATATTTTAAATTCAAAAAAACCGCGGTCACTGTAGATCGTCTCTTCCAAAGCAGTATTAGCCAAAACCAGTGGTTTTAACCACTGGTTTTCTCCTTTACACCTCACCAACACCACTTGAGTATCTTCCCCCTCCACCTCCACACCAATCCAACTTCAATTAATGCTAATAACCTGCTCGTTGGAATTTTGGCGCCAAAATCGCCAAGTGGCAATTATGATGATCTGGCTCATTTCAATGGTCTAGATGTGGTGGGATATTCTCAGAGGTCGACAAGAGATGTTTGGAGTCAATAAATATCAAAGAGGAAGCAACATAGATAGTAATCTAGTGTAATTTTAAATTTCATTGTCGTTTTAGCTTAATTCTAAATTCCAGTGCATTTTAAAACTTTTAAATCTTGTATTTCATGTTCTCAGTGTAATATAAAACTTTTATAAGCATCAATTTCCAGTTTCAAGTCTTATCTCTTGTTATGCAATTTTTACTATTTCAAAGAAATCTCAAAATGTTGAAATGTTGTTAGCAATGGTTAGTTTGGACTTAGAAGCTCATATAAGCTCCATATAAAGCTTATGCAAGCTTTTAGACACTCTTATAAGCAGTTTATTGGTAAAAATCAGAAATTCACAAAAATAACAAATAAATAACTTAAAAATAAAAAATCATGATGCAAGGTTCAAAAATGCTGGAGCAGGATATATAATGGATGGTCTTGGGTGTAGTGCTTATTGGTAAGCTATAGGATCTGTTACTTGGTCCTAAGTCTCAGTTTTCAGCTCAAGCTACTTGTAAGCCTCTTGATCTCATTTTGGTATTTAACTGTGTAAAACAGTTATAAGTTTATATCTTTGTGTTTACATGTTCAGTAGTTGTAGTTAAACATAATTAAACTATAAAAACAGTTACTTGTTCTTTAAAGTTTGTAGTTAACTAAAATTTCATTTTCACAGTTAAGTTAGCATAGTTGTAATTTCTCAATCTTATGTTGTTATTGATGTGGTTTTATGTTTATTCAGTCTTCTTTAATGAAATTATAAGGTTTATAATCATGTTCATGGTCTGAATCTTTGTTATCTTTTGAAAAACACCAAATCAGTCACATAAAGGGTTGTTTGGATTTGTGCAGTTCACTGTACCAAAGGTTGTGCAGTCCTGTGTTTGTGCTTATTTCATGTCTCACTTGGTCTAAAGAACTCAGTTAAACAAGAAAAATAGTCCTTATTTTGTGAAAAGTCAAACTCTCACTTAATATCATTTATCTTGTTCACTGTTAGGTATTTGGTTTGCTAAAATCATCATATTAGCTCAAAAGTAGTTAACATAGCTCAATATAACTTCATTACACCTTAATATTACATAATCAGTTCATAGAATCAAGTTAAAATTCAGTTTAGTCAACCTTTCATTTCAATTAAAAAGTCAAAAATCTGTCCTGTGTACAGATTTGGTAGTCAAGTTCATAAGCTCTTAGAGAGCTTAATAGTGATCATCATCCTGTGTGTTTTGGCTTTTTGAGAAGCCAACCAAGCTGTCTCAAGGTTACAAGTTCCTATTTTCCAATTATAGCTTATTTGATAGCTTTTTGTTTAGCTTATTTTTCACACCTGTTTGCAAATATGCCCTGTACACCAGTTTTTATAGCTCAAACATGAGCTTCTACAGAGCTTATTACTTGTCCTCAACCTGTGATTTTTGGTTCTAAGACAGTTAACCTGGTCCTTTTCAAGTTCCAAGTTTTAAAATTCCATTTGCAGCTTATTTGATAAGCCTGCAAGAGCTTATCAGTTGGTACCAATTCACTCAGCATTAACTGAGTTTCACTCAGTGTTTTATCAGGTTTTGAAAAATCTTCTCCCAAGCTCATAAGAGCTTTTCATTGTCTGAGTTTTGGTATAATTGGTCTCACCCAGGTCTATTACAAGTTCCATTCATTACTTTTCAGTTTTAGCTTATTGTGTGTTCTGTGGTTAAGCTCAAAGTAGTATACCAAAAATCTGTTTTGCTTATTTAGCTTAAACCTCAAATCTGTGTTAACTTGTAATCCAGAGGTTCAAGCTTGTTGTTTTTGGTTGCAATTGAGTCATTATAGCATATTTTAGCTTCTGTATCAAGTTGGTAGTCTTTGGTTATCATTTGGCTTTTTCAAGTGCTTAATAATAAGCAGTTACAACTGCAGTTGCTTATTTCTACACACAAGCCTATGTTTTTCTATTTTTCCTAGATTCAGGATATTAAAATAGACTTTTCCTGAAATTTTCATAATTTTCCATAACTGTTTGCTATTTTTCTTAATTAAAAACAGTTTTTAGGCATTTTTAAATAGCTTTTAATACTAATAAATTATAAAAAGTCCAAAAAAATGATTTTTCAATTTCCTTAGGTTAATATAAATATAAAAGTAATAAAAAGTATTTTTCCATAATTTTCTTAGTTTAAAAAGTATTTTTTAGCATTTTAATTAGTTTTAAATAGTTTTAAATTAATAATAAATACATAATAAGTCTTAAAAATATATTTTCAGTTTTAAAATAAGTTTTATCATATTTTAGATTTTTCCAAGTTATAATTTCATTTTTCTAGGTTAATTTCGTATTTTCTTGTATTTTAGTGCAATTTAAATACTTAATAAATAGTTTTTAATTAATAATAATTAAATAAATAGTTGTAAAAATAATTTTATTTTTCCAATAATTTTCTTTTATTATTAGGATTATAAAAATGTCATTTTCATATTTGTAGCTCTTTTATTTCTTTAAAACTCACATTTTATTTTATACGTAGACGTAATTTTATTTCAAACGTAAGTTTTAAGTTGTAGGTTTTAAACGTTCATCGCCTTTAAAAATAGTGATAGCGTTTATTTAATAGATTTTAACTTTTTAATCTTTTTAATTTGCATTTAAGTCGCTGTTATTTGTTAATCTTTTCTTTTAGTATAAATTTTCCATCGAAAACCTTATCGATCATTATCCTTAGTGATCATTCTAATATCTGATTAATTGTTTTAACACCAATTCATCCTCCGTGGGACTTAACGACCCAGGAATTCCCTATATTCCTCTGATCTTAATTGCATTTGTGTCTGAGCTGTTTTAAGTCTATTTGACTTGACTGTTCGGACCAGATCAAATTTTGGCGCCGCTGCCGGGGATGTTAAATTCAAACGTAAGTTTTAAGTTGTAGGTTTTAAACGTTCATCGCCTTTAAAAATAGTGGTAGCGTTTATTTAATAGATTTTAACTTTTTAATCTTTTTAATTTGCATTTAAGTCGCTGTTATTTGTTAATCTTTTCTTTTAGTATAAATTTTCCATAAAAAACCTTATCGATCATTATCCTTAGTGATCATTCTACTATCTGATTAATTGTTTTAACACCAATTCATCCTCCGTGGGACTTAACGACACAGGAATTCCCTATATTCCTCTGATCTTAATTGCATTTGTGTCTGAGCTGTTTTAAATCATTGCTAGGGACTAGCAATATCTTAGTGTGGGGGATTGATGAGTGTCTAAATACTCATCATTTTTGTACTGTTAGAATGCCAAAAACATCTGAAAACACTCAGAAACACTTCAAAATGATAAAAATATCACAAACAAGTGTTTTATATGTTTTAAATGCAAAAACATCAAAATCTGATGAAAAACGTATCAAGTTTGCATAATTGGCAGTTTTAGTCCCCCAAGTTTGAAAATATGTCAAAAATAGTCCCTGGTAATTCAAAAACTTGTAAAATATCATTTTAGGTCCAAGAGATTCAAAAGTTGTCAAAATAAACCCTTCCAAGTTTAAAAATCACAAATTGACAACTTTAGTCCCTGAACTTTGGAAAAATGTCAAAAATAGTCCTTGGTTAATTTAAAAAGTGAAAATTATCAAGTTTTAACCTTGTTCTATTCATATTTGACATAAATGGTCCTTATGATAAACTTTGGAGAAAATTACAATATTGGTCCTTATAGTTTCTAAATTGACAATTTTGGTCCCTGGATTTGTAAAAATGGAAATTTTCAACAAAGGTCCTTGTTCTATTATCACTTGGCAGGTTTAGTCCTTATGAGAGCTTGGGGAAATGTTCAAGTTCAGCCCTTCAACTTTCATAGAATTGCAAGATTGGTCCTTGTTGTTAACATAAGCCAAACCGGACCCTTTATTTAATATAAGCCCAAATCCAAGCCCAAAATCCAACCCGGCCCAATATTTTAAATTCAAAAAAACCGCGGTCACTGTAGATCGTCTCTTCCAAAGCAGTATTAGCCAAAACCAGTGGTTTTAACCACTGGTTTTCTCCTTTACACCTCACCAACACCACTTGAGTATCTTCCCCCTCCACCTCCACACCAATCCAACTTCAATTAATGCTAATAACCTGCTCGTTGGAATTTTGGCGCCAAAATCGCCAAGTGGCAATTATGATGATCTGGCTCATTTCAATGGTCTAGATGTGGTGGGATATTCTCAGAGGTCGACAAGAGATGTTTGGAGTCAATAAATATCAAAGAGGAAGCAACATAGATAGTAATCTAGTGTAATTTTAAATTTCATTGTCGTTTTAGCTTAATTCTAAATTCCAGTGCATTTTAAAACTTTTAAATCTTGTATTTCATGTTCTCAGTGTAATATAAAACTTTTATAAGCATCAATTTCCAGTTTCAAGTCTTATCTCTTGTTATGCAATTTTTACTATTTCAAAGAAATCTCAAAATGTTGAAATGTTGTTAGCAATGGTTAGTTTGGACTTAGAAGCTCATATAAGCTCCATATAAAGCTTATGCAAGCTTTTAGACACTCTTATAAGCAGTTTATTGGTAAAAATCAGAAATTCACAAAAATAACAAATAAATAACTTAAAAATAAAAAATCATGATGCAAGGTTCAAAAATGCTGGAGCAGGATATATAATGGATGGTCTTGGGTGTAGTGCTTATTGGTAAGCTATAGGATCTGTTACTTGGTCCTAAGTCTCAGTTTTCAGCTCAAGCTACTTGTAAGCCTCTTGATCTCATTTTGGTATTTAACTGTGTAAAACAGTTATAAGTTTATATCTTTGTGTTTACATGTTCAGTAGTTGTAGTTAAACATAATTAAACTATAAAAACAGTTACTTGTTCTTTAAAGTTTGTAGTTAACTAAAATTTCATTTTCACAGTTAAGTTAGCATAGTTGTAATTTCTCAATCTTATGTTGTTATTGATGTGGTTTTATGTTTATTCAGTCTTCTTTAATGAAATTATAAGGTTTATAATCATGTTCATGGTCTGAATCTTTGTTATCTTTTGAAAAACACCAAATCAGTCACATAAAGGGTTGTTTGGATTTGTGCAGTTCACTGTACCAAAGGTTGTGCAGTCCTGTGTTTGTGCTTATTTCATGTCTCACTTGGTCTAAAGAACTCAGTTAAACAAGAAAAATAGTCCTTATTTTGTGAAAAGTCAAACTCTCACTTAATATCATTTATCTTGTTCACTGTTAGGTATTTGGTTTGCTAAAATCATCATATTAGCTCAAAAGTAGTTAACATAGCTCAATATAACTTCATTACACCTTAATATTACATAATCAGTTCATAGAATCAAGTTAAAATTCAGTTTAGTCAACCTTTCATTTCAATTAAAAAGTCAAAAATCTGTCCTGTGTACAGATTTGGTAGTCAAGTTCATAAGCTCTTAGAGAGCTTAATAGTGATCATCATCCTGTGTGTTTTGGCTTTTTGAGAAGCCAACCAAGCTGTCTCAAGGTTACAAGTTCCTATTTTCCAATTATAGCTTATTTGATAGCTTTTTGTTTAGCTTATTTTTCACACCTGTTTGCAAATATGCCCTGTACACCAGTTTTTATAGCTCAAACATGAGCTTCTACAGAGCTTATTACTTGTCCTCAACCTGTGATTTTTGGTTCTAAGACAGTTAACCTGGTCCTTTTCAAGTTCCAAGTTTTAAAATTCCATTTGCAGCTTATTTGATAAGCCTGCAAGAGCTTATCAGTTGGTACCAATTCACTCAGCATTAACTGAGTTTCACTCAGTGTTTTATCAGGTTTTGAAAAATCTTCTCCCAAGCTCATAAGAGCTTTTCATTGTCTGAGTTTTGGTATAATTGGTCTCACCCAGGTCTATTACAAGTTCCATTCATTACTTTTCAGTTTTAGCTTATTGTGTGTTCTGTGGTTAAGCTCAAAGTAGTATACCAAAAATCTGTTTTGCTTATTTAGCTTAAACCTCAAATCTGTGTTAACTTGTAATCCAGAGGTTCAAGCTTGTTGTTTTTGGTTGCAATTGAGTCATTATAGCATATTTTAGCTTCTGTATCAAGTTGGTAGTCTTTGGTTATCATTTGGCTTTTTCAAGTGCTTAATAATAAGCAGTTACAACTGCAGTTGCTTATTTCTACACACAAGCCTATGTTTTTCTATTTTTCCTAGATTCAGGATATTAAAATAGACTTTTCCTGAAATTTTCATAATTTTCCATAACTGTTTGCTATTTTTCTTAATTAAAAACAGTTTTTAGGCATTTTTAAATAGCTTTTAATACTAATAAATTATAAAAAGTCCAAAAAAATGATTTTTCAATTTCCTTAGGTTAATATAAATATAAAAGTAATAAAAAGTATTTTTCCATAATTTTCTTAGTTTAAAAAGTATTTTTTAGCATTTTAATTAGTTTTAAATAGTTTTAAATTAATAATAAATACATAATAAGTCTTAAAAATATATTTTCAGTTTTAAAATAAGTTTTATCATATTTTAGATTTTTCCAAGTTATAATTTCATTTTTCTAGGTTAATTTCGTATTTTCTTGTATTTTAGTGCAATTTAAATACTTAATAAATAGTTTTTAATTAATAATAATTAAATAAATAGTTGTAGAAATAATTTTCTTTTTCCAATAATTTTCTTTTATTATTAGGATTATAAAAATGTCATTTTCATATTTGTAGCTCTTTTATTTCTTTAAAACTCACATTTTATTTTATACGTAGACGTAATTTTATTTCAAACGTAAGTTTTAAGTTGTAGGTTTTAAACGTTCATCGCCTTTAAAAATAGTGATAGCGTTTATTTAATAGATTTTAACTTTTTAATCTTTTTAATTTGCATTTAAGTCGCTGTTATTTGTTAATCTTTTCTTTTAGTATAAATTTTCCATCGAAAACCTTATCGATCATTATCCTTAGTGATCATTCTAATATCTGATTAATTGTTTTAACACCAATTCATCCTCCGTGGGACTTAACGACCCAGGAATTCCCTATATTCCTCTGATCTTAATTGCATTTGTGTCTGAGCTGTTTTAAGTCTATTTGACTTGACTGTTCGGACCAGATCAAATTTTGGCGCCGCTGCCGGGGATGTTAAATTCAAACGTAAGTTTTAAGTTGTAGGTTTTAAACGTTCATCGCCTTTAAAAATAGTGGTAGCGTTTATTTAATAGATTTTAACTTTTTAATCTTTTTAATTTGCATTTAAGTCGCTGTTATTTGTTAATCTTTTCTTTTAGTATAAATTTTCCATAAAAAACCTTATCGATCATTATCCTTAGTGATCATTCTACTATCTGATTAATTGTTTTAACACCAATTCATCCTCCGTGGGACTTAACGACACAGGAATTCCCTATATTCCTCTGATCTTAATTGCATTTGTGTCTGAGCTGTTTTAAATCATTGCTAGGGACTAGCAATATCTTAGTGTGGGGGATTGATGAGTGTCTAAATACTCATCATTTTTGTACTGTTAGAATGCCAAAAACATCTGAAAACACTCAGAAACACTTCAAAATGATAAAAATATCACAAACAAGTGTTTTATATGTTTTAAATGCAAAAACATCAAAATCTGATGAAAAACGTATCAAGTTTGCATAATTGGCAGTTTTAGTCCTCCAAGTTTGAAAATATGTCAAAAATAGTCCCTGGTAATTCAAAAACTTGTAAAATATCATTTTAGGTCCAAGAGATTCAAAAGTTGTCAAAATAAACCCTTCCAAGTTTAAAAATCACAAATTGACAACTTTAGTCCCTGAACTTTGGAAAAATGTCAAAAATAGTCCTTGGTTAATTTAAAAAGTGAAAATTATCAAGTTTTAACCTTGTTCTATTCATATTTGACATAAATGGTCCTTATGATAAACTTTGGAGAAAATTACAATATTGGTCCTTATAGTTTCTAAATTGACAATTTTGGTCCCTGGATTTGTAAAAATGGAAATTTTCAACAAAGGTCCTTGTTCTATTATCACTTGGCAGGTTTAGTCCTTATGAGAGCTTGGGGAAATGTTCAAGTTCAGCCCTTCAACTTTCATAGAATTGCAAGATTGGTCCTTGTTGTTAACATAAGCCAAACCGGACCCTTTATTTAATATAAGCCCAAATCCAAGCCCAAAATCCAACCCGGCCCAATATTTTAAATTCAAAAAAACCGCGGTCACTGTAGATCGTCTCTTCCAAAGCAGTATTAGCCAAAACCAGTGGTTTTAACCACTGGTTTTCTCCTTTACACCTCACCAACACCACTTGAGTATCTTCCCCCTCCACCTCCACACCAATCCAACTTCAATTAATGCTAATTAAAAACAGTTTTTAGGCATTTTTAAATAGCTTTTAATACTAATAAATTATAAAAAGTCCAAAAAAATGATTTTTCAATTTCCTTAGGTTAAGATAAATATAAAAGTAATAAAAAGTATTTTTCCATAATTTTCTTAGTTTAAAAAGTATTTTTTAGCATTTTAATTAGTTTTAAATAGTTTTAAATTAATAATAAATACATAATAAGTCTTAAAAATATATTTTCAGTTTTAAAATAAGTTTTATCATATTTTAGATTTTTCCAAGTTATAATTTCATTTTTCTAGGTTAATTTCGTATTTTCTTGTATTTTAGTGCAATTTAAATACTTAATAAATAGTTTTTAATTAATAATAATTAAATAAATAGTTGTAAAAATAATTTTCTTTTTCCAATAATTTTCTTTTATTATTAGGATTATAAAAATGTCATTTTCATATTTGTAGCTCTTTTATTTCTTTAAAACTCACATTTTATTTTATACGTAGACGTAATTTTATTTCAAACGTAAGTTTTAAGTTGTAGGTTTTAAACGTTCATCGCCTTTAAAAATAGTGATAGCGTTTATTTAATAGATTTTAACTTTTTAATCTTTTTAATTTGCATTTAAGTCGCTGTTATTTGTTAATCTTTTCTTTTAGTATAAATTTTCCATCGAAAACCTTATCGATCATTATCCTTAGTGATCATTCTACTATCTGATTAATTGTTTTAACACCAATTCATCCTCCGTGGGACTTAACGACCCAGGAATTCCCTATATTCCTCTGATCTTAATTGCATTTGTGTCTGAGCTGTTTTAAGTCTATTTGACTTGACTGTTCGGACCAGATCAGTATGCATGACCCATTTTATGGATTGCATTATCTCTTTTAAGTTTATTGTGAATGTGATTTAGGGTTTTTATATTTGGTCTCTTTAGCTCATATATCTTTACCATCTTTATAGAATGAAAGCGAGAGGAAATAGGATGACATGGTTCACCAACCTTAATATATTATATTCTAATGATAAGTTTTTGTGGTGACAAGAAATGGAGCCTTAGTATGGGAAACTGGACGAAACTGAAATGAGATAGTTATGATCATGATCGCATAACATCATTTAGTGGTGTAACTAACTCCAATTGTTAAAATAATTAAATTTTAAGACACCAAAGTGTTAAATCTCCAACAAAAACCATATGTGTTGGAGATATAAGTAACTAACTCCAATTGTTAAAATAACATCCATGGTAGTGTTAGTAGAGCGTATACCTAACTCCCCATCCATATCGTACTCATATGATCTTTGTCACGAAAGTTTACTTTCCAAAGAGAAGCTAGAAAGGAATCAAGACACTCCCCTAAGTTAAAACTGAATCATGATAGTAATATAATTTACTTTAAAGATAAATATTTCACTAAGTTAGAACTTATATATCTTTTCCTCATCCATCTCCTCTAATGATCATGATCTTCAACGTTATGATATTAATTTGCGGGACTGTTACAAGGTGCTTATGTATTTGTTATATATGGGATGGGCCTCGGAAATATCAGGTATGTTGTTTTATTTTGATGTATTTGTATATATATGGGATGAAAACGTTATGAAAGATTTACTCCAATTAACCCAAGTAATATTTTTTGCCGATTTTGTCACAGTAGCTCCTTAACTGATTATTTAGTCATTAGGATCATATTCATTATATTAAAACACTAAAAGTGATCACCAACAACTTAAAAATGCCTGATGCTTGCTATTGTCAATTTTTATGTTTACTTTCGTTTTTTATTGTGCAGGCTGTGATTGATGGGGTTAGTGGATTCAATGTGTGGGAAGTTATCCCTGAGGCCATGATCTTTAGACAAAATATTGTTCATGTAAATTCTGGTAATAAGCTATACCATTATATTATCTTTTCATTAATCCTTTATTTTTTACCCATTTGACCCGTTAAGCATGACGGATTAACAGGAGTGGGCTGCAACAATGTACAACAATAGAAAGGAATAGGAGAAGGTCTGACTATCGAGTGTTAATTTATTTTTATTTTTTTTGTTTACTTAACTAGAGTTCTGGTAAATCAGAAGCACTTGATTAGATACCCAAATACTTTTTTATCTTCTATAGTGTTTCACAAAAACTATTCTAATTTGCAGGTGTTGTAGATCAAATATGATTTCAAAAACCAAGTATAACAACAACTTATGGTCTCGGTTTGGAGGAGCGGGTGTTTGTGCTGATATTATCCGGATGGGTAAAGTATTTGATGACTTAGAGGGGGGTTTTGTAAATCAATTTGTTAAAAAGGTAGGTGATGGTCTAAGTATGTCATTTTGGATGGATAAATGGGTAGGGGATTCAAGCTTGCGTGATCATTTGCCTAGGTTGTATCACATGGAAAGTAACAAGTGGGTGATGGTGGGAAATAGAGGTAGGTGGGTTCATGGGATTTGGGAATGGAAATGGGATTGGATTAGAAAGTAACGAGGAAGGGTGGAAGTGGAGGTTAGGCGCAAAAGGAGTAGTTTCTGTTAAAGCATTATCACAACGGATTGAGGAGAGTCGGATTGTGGCAGCTGCGAGGATAATTAAAACAACTTGGAATGATATTGTTCCGATAAAATTTAATGTGTTTGTTTGGCGGGCTTCGAACTGGAAGCTTCTGGTTCGGGTGGAGCTCGATAAAAAGGGCATTGATCTCGATTCACTTCTTTGTCCATGTTGTGGAATCAATAGATCACTACTTGGTGTTGTGTGAAAAAGCATTAAACGTTTGGGAAAGAAGTTTGGATGGTGGGGCATCAGTCCAATTGATACTTTTACTATAGAGGATCTACTAGGTCACAATGGGGGTTGACTATGGGGAAGGAGGCTAAGGTGTTATGGTATGCCACAATTTTGGTGGCTGCATATATTATATGGAAGAGTAGGAATGTTTAGGTGTTTAGAGATAAAATGGAAAATAGCTCAAGAGTGATTCAAGACATCCAGTTAAAAGCATTTGAATGGATTTGTAGAAGGTCAAGGAATAGTAGTATCGAATGGAAAAAGTGGTTAGAGAGACCGCAAGAGTGTGGTATTCTTCCAGGTGTTGTTGTGTGATGCCTCTACTGATATGGCCTGGTTTTGGTTTTTTAAAAGTGTTTGGACAGTGCAGAGGGCGTATATGAAGAATATTAGTTTAGGAATGTTTGATGGCGACATTGCAATGGGGAAGGAGGCCGTCCACACTCATTTACAACAATTATCGTCCGATAATAGTGTAATCACCTGTGATGCGGATATTGAGTCTACAAGATCAGACTGTGTTAAAACCGAAGGTGAATAAGATTTTTTTTAATTTTTTTTGTGCATTCTTTATAGTCCATTCTATATAGCTTAATATGTGTTCAGAAATTATTCTTATACAGATGTTGCAGAAACTACAGAGGAGCTGCATCGAGAAGCGGGCTTTTGGCCTTAAAACTGACTTTCTAATCTTACCCATAACAAGAGCAGGTGCATGTGCATTATCAATTTTGGTTGTTTTCATCATCTAAGGTATCCTCTTATAGAGGTATTGTTGTAAGTACTACTATTGTTGATCCAAGTTGCTAGGTCTATCGAGGGATTTGGCTCATGATATTGGGTTTATTGCGGCTACTACCATGTTGGAACCTACAAGTTGATCTTAACACTCCTTCATACCCTCTCAAGGTATGTGATATGTATCTGTAAAAGTACATTATTAATATAAAGATTTATGTGATTCAATATAACAGTATCTATATTTGGGATATTACTCATACAAGCGCTATAGCTCCTTTTTCTGAAATAATATTGTGTGTGCACTTCTTATTATAGGCACCACTTTTGAGTATACACAAAGTTCCATCATATATCCCGACGTATGAACATGTTGTTGGACAACAAATCGTCTATTTTGAGGTCAACTATATATTTCAAATAAGTTTTGTTAGATTCTGCAAAAATGCTATTTATATGTTTTACTAAAGCTATTATATGAGATTTAGCTTCCTGCAGGAATATCATTTTATGGAACAGGTGAAGGTAGTGGGCAGCTTGAAAGAACTGGGAAAAGGGTGTGTTTTTACATATTATTTATTAACCTTTTGTAAATCTAGGATTGTATATACATTGATCGGGTATTAAAGAATGCAATAAACGCAGGTTTTTACTTGGAATAATGATGCGTGGGGTTAGGGGACTGGACCACTTCTTTGTATCAATCACATACTTAGGTTTTCACTCCCTCCGGTTATCCGGCTATGTGAGTTTCCGCTGACTTTCTCTTGATCATGCAAAAGTTGTAATTGATTATTTGTAAAACTAATATGACCCATTTTGAAATTTGAAACACACACGAGCTTTGTGCGACCATTGATATACTCTGTTTGAAGGATATATTATAGTTCTAATCGATACATACTAAAAAGCTTGGATTGCTGGTGCAGATGAAGGCATGGATGTAGCAAAAGGGACTGCAAAAACAGAAGTATGGAGTGGTAGAGATGTAATACTTCAAGGCGGAGGGAATACAAATCACCTAGAAGTTTACTTTGGTTGTTTACCATTGTTGGTGGTCCCATATAGAAACTAGAAAAGGCACTTCTCAAGTCGAGGTTCAGTATGAGGTATACAAATTTAACACACTGCAGATGGAACATAAACTTTATTTGAATCCTTTTTTATGTCTATTACAATACTAAATGATTGTGGTATTTGAATGTTGTTATTACATTGAAATAGCGATTATTGATTTTCCATTAAACTAATGTTATCCATGTTACGTATCAACTTCATTTTCACTGATTTAGGAGCCTTTATTTAGATTGAGTGTTTGTCGCAAGTTAGCTTATGAGCAGTAGTGGTGGATTGGTAGTGAGTAGCACTAACAACACTCACTTTTTCACTCATAAAGTCTTACCATGTTTATGCTATAAAAAATCTAACAACAATTTTGATATCATTGTAGAATGCAGAATGAGTGGAACAGCAGTCCCATTGCTTTTGAACTGTGAACTCAAGGAGGTGATGAAGCATTTGGAGACACTAAAAAAACTTTAACACTGGTCAGGTGCATTATTCCATAGGGGTAACACGATACAATTTTATCAATCTCGATGGTCATCCAGTGTGCTATATGCATATATTTTACATAAAGACAATTCCAGGTATACTCTATCGATGCACCTGTATAATAAATACCCTGGTACAACGCATATTCATATGGCCTATACAGCTGTCTCGCGGGTATTAGTTGCCTATGCGTTTGACTCAAATCTCTTTACCAAATATTTAGAAGTAACTATATGGCATACTATATGCCCGTGGGTATTATTGGATTAGTTACGTAGATCTAAATATAAATGACATAGCATATTTGCATATACATACGATGAGCTGTTAGGTGATGATGGGAACAATTACTTTAACTAAATTTTAAACCTCTGCACCAAAAGTAACAAATTGCACCAAAAGTAACAAAAGTAATTGGTAGAAGAAAGCCCAAATAATATAGCCCAAAACGAAAAAAAAGAACCCCTACAACATCTCAAGACCCAAAACATAGAAAATTTCCATTACGAATTTTTAACAGCAACACAGATAAAAGATATGGCGCACATGCCCTGCAGCAACGCGCGAGCACTTTTTAACCCGTTTTTATTGTGGTGCAAAACGTTTTTTTTTATCAAATTGTTCCATCTTCCATGTATTTTTGAAACAATAAGTTCAATTTAATTCCATTATCTCGACTTTAGTTTTTCGATCTTTTGCTATCATTGAGATTCACAAACTTCCATGTATTAAAAAGCCTAAATATTACTTGATTTGGTGAAAAAGTAAAAAAATACGTTTTACCCATTCAGATGTTGTAAAAGGTTAGACATACACATGTACTAAATTGCTCATATTTAATAGTTTTGGGCTAAACTGAAAATTTAAAAGAAAAAAGTATTTCCTCATATTGCATTCATTACCAACCCTTCTCCACAGTTTTCTTTCTCTCATCCCCACCTAAGCAACAATCCCACACAACCATATCAGATTTAACCTTGTGATTCAGTTATATCATAACATCGATCTAATTCAACATATCTCTATAGATATCATAATATCGATATAGTTGGTCAATATCATAGATATCTATAGGTATTATTGATTATTATTGCACGTATATGTTCCAGTGTTGCTGTTAATGCATGCAACCTAAAAATAAGATAGTTGTTTGCTCATGTAGTAAAGTAAAGAAACCATCCATTATTACCTTAACCTCGACATAAAAATGGTAGCAATTGCTTAAACATAAACAATTTGTGGATCGTCAATGTAATTTTCCTATACGAGAATGGATTTTTTTCCTTAAGCAAATGAGAATGGATTTGGGGTATGAGGAAATTGGTTGTTGTGTTGATAACCAAGCATAGCTATACCTAACCTAGCTAAATGGGAGTAGGTTAATTTGTGGGCAGGGTTGTGTAGATTATCATGTATAACAGGATGGTCGTTTAGTAATTTGGTTTTCTGTTGTAATGAAATGGCGTAAAAAATCTGTTGATAGATGATAAAATTATGAATGTAGACTTAGGATTTCGATCAGTGACATGGGATTGAATGGTGTTGGCAGTCTACATATAAGTACGGTTGCTTTTATAGTTGATATCGGTTGAATGAGGTAAGAAACAATGATATAGAGATTTTAGGATTATTGTCTTACTAAATGATTATGCAATATTTGTTTTTTGTAATGGATATTGGTGAAATAACATAGGCAAATGACATATTACTCAACCAACTCATTTTAACTATGGGTTGACATGGCGACAGTCAACTACTTTTTTGTTCATATACATCATGTACCTACTATTTTCTATGCTTTTGTGTTCATATAAATTTCTGATATGTAGTGCATTGTCATCAATTGTTATTAATCACAAACTCATATACTAATAAAATATATGTAAGAAATTATAAAGAGCTGTTAGAACAGTTTTTGGACCAACCCAACGCGGTCTAACCCGTTATAACACTAAGAGATGGTAACATGTTTTAGTATTAACCTACATTGACCCATCACCTTCCAGCCCATTTTGCCATATCTATTGTTAAATCACTTGATTTTTTGGTTGTAGGTTATATAATGCACTCATGTCACACATGGAGATAAATAAACAACTGTTTACGGGTTGGATTTAGCTGGCCGAACAATTTAAACCATACCAATATTACCCGTATTGACCCGTTACAAAACCCCATAATTTAACCCGCACTAATATAGACCCATTTTAATAGAACATAGTGATGCATGTTTTATGAACCACTTGATTTTTGTATTCATCTAATCGCCAAAACAATTTACATGCAAAACTCTAAATATTGTTGTGTCATATCTAACTCTTTAATGCCTCTTCTCTAAAGCCATATATGTATAACGCAACTGAGATGAGGTAATACTTAGGTACATGGATAATGCAAGTGCGTATGAATTTTTTTTTTTTTTTTTTTTTTTTTTAGTAAAAAACATTACAGATTTACACATTTTTCCTATGTGCATGCCGGGGACATGGTTTTAGCAAGTCTAGATTTGGATCTAGAACTATCCTAATATGTGATGAGGAGCTAAACAGGTTGGTTTGTTCATATTTGATAGTTCGTCCATTCTGAAGTAATGATCTAATTATAGCATTTTAAAGCTAGAATAGTTATCTTTATTAATCTAATATTTCCATTTGAACACTAAATTATGTTACTAAGTTAATATGATTATTGCACTTTTGTATGATCAAGCTATGATATGATTTAGCTAAGATTTAATCAAATTTTTACCAAAACTTGATCACAGGGTTGTGTAATATGTGGTAGACGACTTAGAACACCATAGGAGGATCTCTTGGCTCAGGAGTGTTTCAGAGCAGACTTTCCTCCATGTACAAGTACATACTTTACTCTATTATTAAGTAAAATAATAATGATTCCATCCAACAATAGCTTCCTTACCCTGGAATCGACACCGCTTCCTTATGCAACATACATCAAAAACGGAAAACATGCAAAAAAAAGAGCCAATGCAGGCACAAAATTCTTTCTCCTGATGAGCACATGCAATCCAATTGTAAACCTGCTATACATGTTAATTAATGTGGACTGGATCGTTGAGGATGATGCAAAATTTGGAAAGGATTCATCTTCTCGAGAATCTACTTAAGCTTCTTGAGGGTGTGTTGTAATAATTCGATTCCTCAAAGTATGTCGGGACTTTGCTGTTCTTCATTATTGTCTGCAACGTCTGACCTCCACCTTGGTCAACCGTTCAAATTTGGTTGCACTAGAAGCCTCTCCTCTTTGTTTTGGGGATCAAAATGAGTATATATGAATCTCATATTTGTGATTTAAGAAGAATGTTTAGTAAAACTTGATAGAAAAATGTTTAGCTAATAAGGAACGCAATGTTTGTCCATTAGCAGCTATTTAGACAGTTATTGATTTGCTCGATTAAGATTTCTTTATTTATCAAAAGGCAGTTTAGGTGTTTGACAAAGACTTGAATTATATTGCAATACAATTAGGGACTTATAATTATGCAGGTATTAATTATAAGGCATTTAACCTTCAAAACATGTCCATAAAATCACATGAAGCCTCCACAACATCTCTACCAAGTCTGCTTTATCGTGCAGATTTACCAGACGCTTTCAAAAGCCCATCTTCACAAGAAGACTTAAACAAGCCACCAATGCTATTAGGTGAATCTTCAAGATTAACATTTACACCTCTAAAATATGGGCTAGAACCAGGAAGGTGGTGGTCAACTCAATCATTTTGTAGATACTTATTCTTCCTAACTCTTGAAGAACCTCTATTAAATTCTTTCAAAGAGGTAGTGATTGCGGGCCGAACAAGACGGGTTGCAGACGTTGTAATATCATCATATTTGAAGTTTTTACAAATGGACTTGAGCGTTATAATAACCATCTACAAAAATATAAAATGTTTTTAGATTTGCCTACAAAAATCTATAAAATGTTATACTCTGTAATAGCTTAACTAACAATAGTATCGTAACCTAACCATCAATATTTCAACATAACATTAAACTATTAGTTTACCTAAATTAGTGATGCAAGAACATAACAAATGTTAAGTAAACTTGGTTTATAAAGTTTTCTGATTAAACTTTTTAAAAATATATTTATGAAACCTTATTACGTCAGTCAAAATTAATTATAATCCAAAATTAAGAACCATAATTGAAAAAAAAAACAAAAAACAAAAAAATTAAAGTATTTGTTTTTTTTAAAGATAAAAATATATTATTCAAAAAAATTAGACAAAACCCCGTGCGTGCACGGGCATATGGTTCAGTTTATTTTTCGAAAATACAAATATAAATCCAGTGGGTCTCACACTGAGTTGATTTGTGTACGAGGCTACGAGCTGCTACATAAAGACAGGCATATGGTTCAGTATATTTTTCGAAAATACAAATATAAATCCAGTGGGTCTCACACTGATTACGGTAAGTGCGTCAAATTTAGACTCAGGATTTACTCAATTTTAGTGCAGGTCAAGTGAAAGTTATCTGGAATGTTGAGGTTTATGGACTTCCGCTAATCTGGATGATGACAAAACCTCGCTTCATGTCAGTTTGTTACATTCTAAAGTTCCACTAAAAGCGTTCTTAGAACACGGCGCTATTAAAAAACACTCTATGCACTCGCATGATCCATTTGTCCAATAGATATTTAACACAATGTATAACATAGACATGAGCACATGATCTTCTCATTGAATATGCACGCACGGGATTGTGACAAAAAAATTTGTTATGTAAATATTGATTATTGCAAGTCTATATAAACGTATACATTAATTTGTTTTGATTTTATGTGGTAGATAATTACTTAAAATAGTGTTTTAAATGATAAATTTTTTTTCAGGATGGTTTGGTCTAACATTTCATGTTGTCTTTGTGTTTTTCATGTTTGTGTTATTGTTGTTGTATCATTTAGTTTTTTTTATGTAATTAAATAAAGGGCTAGCGAAGGGACCAACGAAGTAGCAATGGCGCAAGCTCAAGTGCAATTTGGCAGCACCTTAGGGCAAAAAAAACCCTATGGCATGTGATACGCCACTGCATCGGGCACTCTAAGAATTATTAGGGGATCTTTGAGTGTCTTTACAAAAGAAAATTCAAGGTAAGAATGTTTGTGGACCCAAATCTCATCCGCTATGACCCATAGGCCATACTAAAGAAATTGTTTTAAACCGAATGTGTTTCCACGTATTAGACAATTCAAACAACCAACCTTTTTTTCCGAGGACGCCTAAACCGTTTTTTTTATCATCGTTTGAGTCTCCATGGAAGCCTAAATCATTTTAGCATCTTTGTCTGAGTTTATACAAAAATAAATTTGAGTAGGTTTGAAACCCCAAAATGTGTTGCAATAAAATGTAATACATACATAGAATCAAAAGACTACACAACAAAGGTTACATAAGCCATTTTTTTATATCTGACACATTATACAACAAAGGTTTAGCGAATGATTTGTGCAAATATTAAGTGCAACTATAGCTTCTTTTTAGTATATATTTGTTCTACTAAAACCTAAAAATAAAAACCACAAGTCATACCCGTCCATCGGACGGGTTTTGACACTAGTCTATACATTATATATAAGAGGAGGCATGCCACGTCATAATGCCACTTGGCATCTCATAATGCCATGTCATATTTCCATGTCATCATAAGCATGCCACCTAAGCAATTAAATTTCGGATTATTTGGTTTAAAAAAAGAAGATTGTGAGGATCGAACCTGAGTATCTTACTTGACATGCAAACATCTCAACCAATGGAGCCATTCCATAAGTTGTGATCAAATACCCAAAAAAAAATTTATATCTTCGAATAATACCTCTGTAAGATATTGGTTTTCACATACACATCAAACCATAACACAAAGTTGGCGTATAAGTGGAATTCTAGAGAGAGAAAGTTAGAGGTTTAGGGAACTTTTGTGAGAGAAAGAAAATTCTTATTATGAGCTCCAACTCTCTACCTTGGGAGGTAGAGAGTATTTATAGTCTTACATAAAACGCCACACAACGGGCTGTGGATCAAGCATACAGTGGGTAAAGACCCGTCCGTCCTCCACGGTGTTACTTAACTAAACACTACTTAACATAAAATAACTATGACTATGAGAATTCTAACGATTACATATACTTGAGGTGACCGACTCTTTAACACCTGGAATTTCTAATTCCTAACAATCTCCCCCTAAGGGAGGTCACCTCAAACATATACTAAAATTACATTGAATACAAACAGATATTACATTAACAATTGTTCTTGTATTCTTGATGTAGTACTTTGCTCCGAAGCTCGTAGTCATTGATTCCACTCATTGCATGTTTGGTTAATCAAAGTGGAGGTCTTTTACTGATCCACGTGATAATAAATTTGAGCCAGCTTTTGAGATCATCAACTAATAAAAATCTCTGAGACATCCATTGTGGTGTTGGTATTATGTGATGTTGTGACTTTCGGACCGACATGCTCACATTCTGGATCATGATATCTTCTCATCAGAGTAACGGAAGCATTCGTTGATTCATGATATTGGCAGCAGCGTAGCAGAAGCATGGAGTGAAATTATCAGAGTCATTGATGCACTAATCATGATTTATTTTGAGATGAATGTATCGTGTAAGCATGCAGCTATGGATTGACCGCTTCATTCTGATCAGCTGCAAACGTCGGATGTACCTGCATAAAACAGTTAGCAATAAAGCACACGAAAGTGTCTTTGATCACTTTCGTTGAATTGAGGTACACGGTCCACGGTTCCCCGTTGATCAGTACAAGTACTGCCTGTGATCAGGCATAATTCCGAAGAATTTCCTTGACAGGGTTTCGCAGCTGCTCTAGCTGTTCTCAAACCGGAACGTCTCAAAGAAGACAACACGAAGTGAGTGAACTAGCGAATAGAGATTCACTGATTGATGAAAAGATATTTGAAAAACAGTCGTGTATTGCTCAATACAAATTGTTTTTGCAATACAACGAAGGTTTTAATGAAAAACAATTATCAATCATAAACACCTTTTGATTTGAAGTATTTGTACACGGTCGAAGTGCTAAAGAAAAGAGTTTTTAAGCACAAAGACCGGTTTTTCAAAGGTATCCGTCAATCCATAACCTGAACCAGGATTGATTCAAAGGATTGAATCGCCCCATTGTTTCTGTTCAGTTGTCACATGGTTGATCTATTTGATAGATCTCACATGCCACCCACCAGGAGCTTGTTTGATGTTGGCTCCAGAAGGCTTTCCATCTTCATTGTGAGTATGTTTGCACATCACTCAGATGTTCTGGCAATACCACAAGGATAATGCGTAGGACTCAAGATATAATCTCTCTTTCTACATTGTGTGAAACAGAGAGTCTTCATTGAAAGTGTCCTAATGAGATTTATAGATGATCTCGTGGCTCTAGACTCAATTTTGTGCATATTTGGTTCCTGTGCCGGAGACTAGGGAGAGGGTCTCCTTCTTCAATATCAACGATCTCTAAGAGAAAGTCGATAGATTATGTAGGTTCCCTGTGAGAATGAAACAAGCCCTTATGAGAGGAAATTGAGTGGTTTGGGAAGTTGTAGTGCAGAGCGTCACTAGGTCCATGACGTCTTGTCTTCAATACTAATGTTACCATCAGTAGCATATGAATTGTACCCGGTTTCTGCCCTAAGGTTGAATAAATGGAGGGCTATTTGTTTTCACCCTTTTCTCATTCAATTCTTTTTAATTCTTCAACCCCTTCAGTGTTTACCGAGACTTCATAGCTAGAACCTTGTTGGGTTTATTCCAGTACTAGCTCAGTCTCAGTCCGCACTCTTCCCATATCTCATTTTTCTCCTTTTATCATCATACCTAAGAACTCTACACTAACTAGTGGATAGTCCCTGGGTAGATTCTTCCGGTTCTGGCGGATCATGGGAACACATACCTAACCTTATCATCCTTATATCACCGTACATAAAGTAAAGTTGGTCGGTCTATTTGGTATTGTTCATCTGCCATTTGAACCAATTGAAAACCATTTGAAAATCAATCCAGATACTTGTGATATATTATCAAAACATTTTGTACCTGAATTGTTTTTGATATTTTTAGAACAAGTGCTCCCCCTCAACATGTGCATCAAATGTTTGAAATCATTTTGCACACGGAGGCAAGAGGAAGAATTAACTTCTTTGATTACCATTTTCTAAAAGATATCAACATCACTTCCCAAATCGAATCAAGTAGATAAAGCATTTTGGGGAAGGATGAGATTTTCATGATTTTGCTCCCCCTCAATATGTGCTTCTAGGTTTGAAAAAGGGTTTTGCACATACTAGAGGGAACCTGCACATTGAGATAAGTGATCACGTTTCAAATCATATGTTTAAGATAGATGCTCCCCCTCAACATGTGCATGGAAAATTTGAAATCGTTTGTCACATGTGGGAAGGAAAGCATGTACATCCTTATAAAACCATTTACCGAATTATCAGTTTAAATCCAATTTAAATCACACATTCTCCCCCGATCACAATTATCAAATCATTTGAGATTTGTGATCTCTTATAGATTTAAATTGATTTTGAAAGCTTTTAAGGAGAATTGTGACTTGATTAAGAAAGCGTTTTAACTGATAAGGATCGGATTTTAAGACTTTAAACTCCATTGATACAACATGCATGAATATCTTTTGAAAACAATTGAATGCCAAATAACTTTTTAATTTAATTGAAGTCATTCTCCCCCTCAATCAATGACATAGGTTGTTGATTGAGAGATTGATATTTTGACTAATAAGTCTAGATGATTATCAAAAATAGAGACTGAGTTATTTTTCAAACCAGTTAGTTTTCAGCAGATAAATGTTTATAGAATCAGAGCATGGAATTTGAAAACATGGTAAAGCATGGCTCTGTTCTTTCTTTGAAAAGCGGGTTACTGCCTGAAATGACAATAAACCATTGTTTCTCTTTCTCCCAAATTTTTTTTTTTTTTTTTTTTTTTTTAAGAATTCGAACAATATCTAAAGTCCCGTGTCATTCTTTGAATGACAGCACAAAGACCGTAGATATTGTCGAACCGAGAAAAAGCATAACAAATTGACAATATATATATATATATATATATATATATATATATATATATATATATATATATATATATATATATATATATATATATATATATTTTTTTTTTAACTTTTCAAATTTTTATGGATTTTGAAGGTTTTATATTTTTGTATTTTTGTTTTTCGAATAGATATATACAAGAGATAGATGAGCATAGACCTTTACTCCTCGTCTTCCTTCTGAAGACGTTTGAGTGTTTCTGGTTGAAGGCTTTTCAAGCCTAGTCGTGGAAGTATGAACTCAAAACGTTCTCTTGGAAGAGCTTTGGTGAAGATGTCTGCTAACTGGTATTCAGACCTCACAAAATAGAGTTCCACCACACCTTTTTCCACTTGTTCCCTGATGAAATGATGTCGAATGTCGATATGCTTTGCTCTTGAATGTTGAACGTTGTTGCATGAGAGAGCAATAGCACTTTTATTATCACAGTACATAGGGATTTTGTTGAATTCAAAGCCATAGTCAGATAATTGAGATCTCATCCATAAGATTTGAGCACAACAAGATGACATGGCTATGTATTCAGCCTCTGTAGAGGAAATAGAAGTACTCATTTGCTTCTTTGAAAACCAGCTCACAAGCTTATCACCCAAAAACTGAGCACCTCCAGAAGTACTTCGACGAGTATCTTGACACCCTGCATGATCAGCATCTGCATAGGCTGTTAGAGACATACCGGTGTCCTTCGGGTACCAAAGACCCATATTGATGGTTCCTTGGAGATACCGAAAGACCCGTTTAACCGCTTCAAGGTGCTTTTTAGTAGGCTTAGCCTGGTATCTAGCACACATGCAAACAGCGAAAAAGATGTCTGGTCTACTAGCAGTGAGGTACATCAGGGATCCAATCATACTACGATATTTCGTTTGGTCAATCAAGATCCCTGAGTGGTCCTCATCTAGTTTGGTTTGATCAATCATGGGAGTGTCAACAGGGTCACTTGAATCAAATCCAAATTTCTTTAAGATCTCAGTTGCATATTTAGATTGATTTATGAAAATGCCTCCAGGACTTTGTGAAATTTGTAATCCCAAGAAAAATGACATTTGTCCCATCATTGACATTTGAAATTTTGAACTCATTTCATTTGAAAAACGGTCACACTCATTGGGGTCAGTCGAGGCAAAGAGGATATCATCAACATAAATTTGAACATGAATTAAATGTTTGCCTGACTTCCTGGTGAACAATGTTGGATCAACTGCTCCTTTGATAAATCCGGTAGATAGAAGGAACTTTGATAGCGTATCATACCATGCCCTTGGAGCTTGCTTTAAACCGTAAAGAGCCTTCTTCAAACGATAAACGTGAGAAGGATGCTCTTGATTCACAAATCCTTCCGGTTGGCTGACGTAGACGACTTCTTTAAGATCTCCGTTCAGAAATGCCGTCTTTACATCCATCTGATAGACTACCATGTTCTTACTAGCAGCATTAGCCAAAAAGATTCTGATTGCCTCGATTCGAGCAACTGGAGCAAAAGATTCTTCAAAGTCAATACCCTCCTCTTGACGGTATCCTTTAGAAACTAATCGAGCCTTGTTCTTCAACACATCACCATGCTCATCAAGTTTCACTTTGAAGATCCATTTTAGAGCAATAATCATAGCACACTCTGGAGCAGGTACTAACTCCCATACATCAAGTCGATCAAACTCATGAATTTCATCTTGCATAGCATTGAACCAGCTGTCTTCGTTCATGGCAGTTTTAACATCCTTTGGTTCGATCTTTGAGAGTACGGAGTTGAAGAAACACCATAAGGCATCGGTTGCAAGTTGTTTCCGTGTTGATACAGGACGAGAGGGATTTCCAATGATGTTGTCTAATGGATGATCGTGAGTCCATTTTCTAAGGTGTTCATGTGGCAGTTGTTGAGGGACTGAGGTAGCAGAGTCGATGTCTCCTGAAGAAGATGGTTCTGATGATGATTCAGGAGCGAATATGTTTTCAAATGGAGCATCTTCAGGAGTAGCAAAGGGATTAACTTCATCATTGATGCCAGAAACAGTTCCATGATGTACATTTGAAGAATGATGATTTGTTGATGAGACTGAAGGATCAGCAACAGGCGCTTCTTGACTTAATGATATTGAGACTGAAGGATTGACTTCATTCTCAGGAATATGAGCAGCCTCTGTTGTAGAAATCGACACCTCATTAGTACTTGGCTCATAAAGTTCATCAAACATAGGATCAAACAATTTCTTTAAATCATCTTCAGATGGAGGTACATATGGAGTTGCTGGAGAAGAATAAGGTACAAGGGATGAACCAATGGGACTGCTTTGAAGTGCGGGTCCTGAACTGGATTGTCCAGGAGCTATTTGACCGGTCAGCTCATCAACCGTAACGTGAATTGTTTCCATGATATTTCGGGTTCTTTTGTTGTAGATTCGGTATCCCTTTTTGTTTGGTGCATACCCTACAAATACTCCAATGTCTGCTTTAGCTCTAAGTTTGCCTAAGTCTTGTCCCTCATTAGTTGGATAACACAATGCACCAAACACACGAAGGAAAGAGAGATTAGGTTTTTTGTTGTGGACAAATTCATATGGAGTTTTTCCATAAACAGTGTGAATCAGGGAACGATTTTGTGTGTAGCATGCAGTGGCAATAGCTTCAGCCCAGAGAAACATTGGAACCTTTGAGTAAATCAGCATTGTTCTAGCGGCTTCTACAAGAGTTCGATTTCGTCTTTCAACTACACCGTTCTGTTGAGGAGTTCGTGGAACACTTCTTTGATGGCTGATTCCAATGCTTTCATAAAATTCACTAAGTTGTTTGTTAACAAACTCAGTTCCATTGTCTGTCCGGATAATTCTGACGGTTTTGTTAAGTCGGACCTGTAGCTGTTTGATGAGTTTGATGATGATATCAGGAGTTTCATCCTTTGTCCTTAAGAACTTGACCCAGGTGAATCTAGAGTAATCGTCAACCACAACTAACACATATTTCTTCCCAAAGATATTCTGCACTCTCATTGGTCCACATAAATCCATATGAATTGTATGAAGAACTTATGTGATAGAGTTAGTGGGTATGGGTTTATGGGCATACTTCTTGCTTTTTCCCAATTGACATGCTGAACAAAGATGATCCTTTTCATACTTGAGTCTAGGTAAACCTACAACTAAGTCCTTTCTGGAGAGATCATTGATGGTGCCGAAGTTCAGGTGATTGAGACGACGATGCCATAACCATGACTTTGTTTTAGAGGCCTTTGACAGCAAGCAAATTGGAGAAGACTTCATCATATCATCGATAGAGATGGTGTATAGATTTGACCCACGTGAACCTCTTAAAAGCTCCTTACCATCAAGTTCTCTAACGAAGCAGGTGTGTTTTCTGAAGGCTACTTCAAGATCAGAATCGCAGAATTGACCAACAGAGAACAAGTTATGACCAAGACCTTCTACATAGTAAACCCTGGAGATAACACTTTTGCCAATAACATAATCTCCATAACCCATAATAGCACCGAAATGATCATTCCCGAATCTAACAGTCCCGATGAATTTGCTCATGAAGTTCATGAGCCGCGACCGGTCGCCAGTCATATGCTTGGAACAGCCTGAGTCCAGGTACCACAGAACGATTTGAACGATCTGCAGTTGAACACAGACAAGAATGGATAACTGGATAATTGGGATCCCCATGCAAGAATGGGTTCCATTTGGTTAGTAACAATGGTTGGAACACCCACATCAGAAATAGAAGCATTCATATCAGAAATTAAGGCAATGGAATCATTATGAATAGATGCAGTACTAGTGTCTGTATTAGCCCTATTCAAAGTGTGCTTACTTCTTAAGGGAATAGTTCTACCAGTAGGCATCCATTTTCTAGTGGGCATTGTCTGATTAGTCTTATGACCAACAGGTATCCAATGATAGCCTATCTTACTAAATGTTCTTCCTGTGGGTTTCCACTATTTTCTAACTTTCTTATGTTTTTGCCTTTTAGCCTTCTTAGCATGATTTTTAGCATTAACAATATTAACTGGACAATTAACATCATTAGGCAAAACATTAACATCACATTCATGATTAGAAGCAGAATTCAAGCAGACATCAATACAAGGTTTGCAAATAGTATCAGAATTCGAATTAATTACAGTACGCCTATGGCTGATACTAGAATCAACACGATTCGTTTTATTCGGCTCAAACTTAAAGTTCCTAGGTAGGTCTTCTACTCTCTTCCAATGCACATTCTTAGCTTGCGAGGTCGTGTCCTTCCTTGTATTGTCTTGAGACTTTGACCTGCTTGCTTTAATGTCACTGATTACTCCTGTAGAGGGAATGGGAACATTAGTTGGTTTTGCTACTCTTTGCATCTCCTGTTTAGATGTTCTGGGATCTGAATTACATGCAGGCACACCAAGGTTCACTTTCTTAAAACTAGAAGTGCTGGGATTTGTACTCCTAGAAGGCACACTAGAGTTCTCTTTCTTAGCATTGACATATCTGGAATCTGAACTACTTAAAGGCACACTAAGGTTCACATTCAAAACATTGGGCATCGAATTAATATCATACTTGGCACTAGGCATAGAACTTGGAATCAAAGGATTTACTCTCTCACCTAAAGACTTTGGGCATACTGTGATTAAACATTCTAGAATTTCTTGAGATCGTTTGGCATATGAGCATGCATGTCCAATTGCATTGTCAAGTGGTTTTTCTAATTTATCCTCTTCAACTATCTCATGTAGACATTCTAGACAATCCTTAAGGCATGAGAAATATGCTTGAAAAGCAAGTTTGTTATTCCTGAGATGAGGGGGAACATATTTCACAGACACAACATATTTGTTACTAGAATGAGCGTTTGATACACCATTCTCCCCATTGGTCATTGGCATTTTCCCTTTTACCTGACTCTTCAGATTTTCAATCTCCTTTTGCAATGAAGCTATTTGTTCGTTGTTTTTGTTACGAGTAACCTTTATTGATTCAAATAACTCATTGAAATGACGTTTAACCTTTTCATTTTCTTCTAGAAAACTTTCGTTTTCCTTTTGTAATGCATTTACCAAGTTTTGAAGATGAAACGTTTGAGAAATCTGAGAATCTAGAGGAGGAGGCATTTGGGAACCTGTCATATTGTTCGTTTGACACTTTAATTGAGAGATTTGGGCTTTCAACTTTCTGATCGTGTTGCAATGAGCTTGAATCTGTTCATCACGTTTGTTAATTTGAAAAACTGCATCAAACTCTGGAGCATCTGAGGATGTCGTGATATTTGAAGTTTTGACATTTTCTTTAAGATGTTGATATTTTAGTTGTAAATTAAAATGCTCAGCCTCTAGTTTAGAAAAATGTTTAATCAAATTGTCGTGATCATCCAGTTCAATTTTCTCATTTAGTTTGAAATTAGTCTTTTCAAGCTCAATGACACGATCATGGGAGACTTTCAGGGCAACAGATAATTCATGAAATTGAGAAGCGTTAATGGAACAATTTGTAGCAGTGAAAAACATATCTTGAGCAACACATTCAGTAATAAGAGTCTCATTCAATGTATGCAAGTTCTTCTTCTCAATCTCATTATATTTTAGTGCACGCTCATAATCACTAACCTCAACTATCATTGCATCAAATTCCTTTTCCATTTCTTTAATGTCTAAATTCATTCCCTTTTTAAGACTTTCAAAATGGTCTTTTAGTTGTTTAAAGAAAGGCATGACATACGTTAGATAACATTCTTTCGTTTGTTCAAAACCCCTTTCCCCTTCAGTAATTCCAGTGGGTGTGATTCTTTTCTTGCAAGTTTTCTCAAAATCAACAAATAGTTGAAAGATAACGTATTGACTGATTAAGGTCTTGCTTTTAGTGGCAATAGTTCTAGGAACTAGATGCATTGGTGTATTGGGAGGATACACAGTTGCTTTAGGCATTTTCCTAAGGGGAGGGTTTGTTTCAACAATATTTTCCGCTTTCTGCTTATCTAAGTCCATTTTCCAGAACACTTGTTCGGGAGTCAACAATGTATGAGGCTTAAACATGTTCAAGGAGATCCAATTCTCTTTTTTGTAGTCATGGGGAGTGATAATTACTTTCTTCTCTTTGCATTTAGGATCCTTTAGTTTCTTATTCATCTTCTCCCTAGTGATTTCATCTAATTTCTTATCTTCCTCTGTGCACTCAAAGCAACTAGGTTTTTGTCTAGGTTTAAGAATCTCATTGCCATCATAGATCACACTTTGAGCTGCTTTTGCTATCTTCCCGTACTCAGGGTTGGGTTTATCTATAATGGGAACACTATGCTTATCGCTTAGAACTCTATGCTTAGTGATCATGTGAGCAGTCTGAATGGTGTTCCCTTGTATGTACAACTTGTTTTCAAGTTTGTTTTTCAAAGTTTTCAGATTAGAAAAATCTTTCAAGAGTTTTGATTCCTTTGCATTAAATTCTTGCTTAAGCATTTTCACATTTTCTTGAAGTTCTTGTTTTTGTTTAGCAGTTTTAGAAAGCTTTTCTTGCAAGGAATTTAACTCTTGTTTTAATACTTCTTCTCTAAAATTACTTTTTCTAATGATTGTACGCACTTGGTCATCCATTTCCTGCTCACGAGTGGTCAACTCAAATTTTGCACGTTGTTCATAAATAGCAACACGTTCTTTATAGGCATTTAGTTCAGAAACTACAGAATCATCAGAGGCACATGCAGTGAATTCATCAAAAACATAATCATTATTGACTGCAGAAGATGCATCACTTGGTACAACTTCACTTTCACTTTGTTTCACATATTGATCATATGGGACAACATTGATACTATCCATATTTTCAATATTTGATTCAATAGTTTCAGTTGATTGTACTTTGTCATGCATCTTTTGCACATCAGCATCATCGTATAGTTTTAATACCTCTGAGATGAGTTTGTCTTTGGATGGGCCAGCTTGTGGTGAAGATGAGACCTTGGGAGAAACCATTGGAGAAATGCTAGCCATAAAAATTGTGTGTGCAGTAGGTCCATCATCCACATCAGAGTCGTATGCATCACAATCAGCGACTTGAAAGGCATTCTGATGATTGTGACCTATCTCCTGAATTGGCTGCTCATCCACATCTGCATCATAGGTCTTGGCATTGCCCTCAGCAAGAAACAACAACTCCTCTTCATCCAAAGCAGCACCATTATCCTGAGCTTGTACAAGCAGCATCTTATCTCTGAAGTAATCAGCATTCTGAAGGCGTTTTGGCGATGTGCAGTTCCTTGCAATGTGTCCCTCACCTCCACAATTGTAACATTTGATTGGCTTTGCTTGACCCTGATTTCCATTGCTTTCTCTATTCTGATTTGCAGCATAACCTCTACCAGCTCCACCTCTTGCTTGTTCGTACTGTCGTTCTTGAACTGGCTGTACCATAACCTTCCCATCTCTGACAGTGGCTTGATTATGTGGGTTGGAAGCAGTTCTGAGATTGTTGTTGGTGTGTGGAAGAGAGTTCATGTTTTGACTAATCAGAAGAGCCAGTTGATTAATGATGTTTCCCACGTGTGCATCAGCATCAGCTTGTTTGAACATAGGATCAGGAATGAGTTTGTGATTACCATTACCCATGGGTATGACTTGTGATGCTTTGGTTGTGATTCCAATGTTTGAGTAAAATGCAGTTGAATCATTTGATGAGCTTGTTTCACTCTGGTTGGTTTTGAACTGATTAAGAATCATTTTTTCAAACATAGCATGTCTCTCATTTTGGAGAAGAAAGGCATACAGTTGCTCATAGTTTGTATTCTTCAATCCTTTAGTGAGCTTCACAGAAGTGAAAAACTTGTGCCATTCGGGATTCATGTTGTTCACAAATTTTGAGTTCAGCTGAATGTTAGGCATAGTCATTCTGATGTTCCTCATATCATTAACAAGCTTGTGGAATCTCACATAGTACTCATAAACACTCTCATCTGGTTTCATCTTGAAGTGTTCAAATTCATCATAGAGTTGTGATTCTCTGTCTTCCATAGTTAATTCAGAACCTGAGAGAAGCATCTTGACATTATCCCACACTGCCTTGGCTTCGGTGTTGTGATTGATCAGCTTGTAGATATCTTTTGGAAGACCATGAAGTACGATGTTAGAAGCCCTGATATCAGCATCGAATCTCTTTTTCTCCTTATCATCGAGCTCATCATATGTCTTTGGTCTGTCAATTCCATAGATCATTGTTCCATCTTCAGCTGAATCAATTAAGTCTCTAGTTGTCTCAACCCGATATGGTCCTTCATCAATGGATTTGAGAATGTTGACTCCATTTTCCTTTCCAAGACAGTACAATCTGATTCGTTGAGCCCAAGAGTCGTAGTCAGTTATGTCAAGCATGGGTGGACGAGTATCTGAACCAGCTGCTTGAACATCCTCGGCAACAGTGGAGATGATTGTAGAAACGTTGGTAGACATGATGACAAATTAAACGGGATTTTATAACTCTATGATTAAACAGGGAAATATATTCTTTCACGGGATTTTACTAAATCAAGAGAAAATCGTAAAAAATCACCCAAGTCGCTAGAAAATTATGCACCAAGTCGCTAACTACTAATTCGCTATTCCACAAAGTCGCTAAAGTCCCAAATCGCTAAACAAAAGACAAGTCGCTAAATAGCAACTCGCTAAGCCTCTAGTCGCTAGCAAAATTTTGGCAGCAATTCGCTAAGATACAAGTCGCTAAAGAATCAAGTCGCTAAATAGCAACTCGCTACTTACCAAGTCGCTAACACCAAGTCGCTACCCGTAGTGGAGAATCCACTACTTGTACTATTAGTCGCTAAGTTTAAGTCGCTAACTCCACAAACTGCAACTCGCTACAAAAATGTAAAGCAAGTCGCTAGCAAGAAAAGTAATACGTAGGTCAAGTCGCTAGCAAGAAAACTTCACAAACATCACTTTTCAATCCAAAAGCAACCCAACCAAGATGATTCAAGCTTACCAAATGAAAACCTAAACACTTGTGATGATTCTAAACAAAAAAGTACTAACAAAATCCAAGCTTTAACACAAGAAATCAACCAAATGATGCACAAACCACTAAACTTTTTCAAACTCAAAAACCACCTAAAAACCACTAGAAATCCAAAGATGTGCAAGATATGATCTAACCATGGCTCTTGATACCAATTGTAAGATATTGGTTTTCACATACACATCAAACCATAACACAAAGTTGGCGTATACGTGGAATTCTAGAGAGAGAAAGTTAGAGGTTTAGGGAACTTTAGTGAGAGAAAGAAAATTCTTATTATGAGCTCCAACTCTCTACCTTGGGAGGTAGAGAGTATTTATAGTCTTACATAAAACGCCACACAACGGGCTGTGGATCAGGCATACAGTGGGTAAAGACCCGTCCGTCCTCCACGGTGTTACTTAACTAAACACTACTTAACATAAAATAACTATGACTACGAGCATTCTAACGATTACATATACTTGAGGTGACCGACTCTTTAACACCTGGAATTTCTAATTCCTAACAACCTCAATGATCCTTTATATAATCTCACATTTTTTTCATTAATCCTAATATGATTGTATTCCACCTTTTTATCAAAACCCTAATATCATTCATTCATCCTCTAGAGAAATCGGTCACCATCATCCAGAACCATACATACACTCAAAAATCACACGCATCTTAAACACAAAATCAAAATTTTGGTGGTTTTCATTGTATAAGGTAGGCCGTTTGTATAAAGCTATTGGAGTTTTATATGTAGATTCAACATACATATAAAGATCCTATGGTAAGCAGTTTGTATTTTTTTCCATATACTCTATTTGATTTGCAGTTCGATCGACACCAAGTGTAACCCTAATATCATTAATATCAGACCTCTTTTTCTCAAAACCCAAATATCAAGATGTTTGTCACATCTGTTTCATGTACTCTTGTCAACCTTTCTGCATACTCTGGTCTTTTCCACATCAACCGAAGGGCTTGTTAGGATTGGACTAAAAAAATTGAAATATGATGAGACGAGTCGTATTGCTTCGAACCTAAGTACTGTGAATGATCGTTATTATTTAAGAGCCATAATAATGAAATATACGCTGATTGCAGATAAGCTTCGTGATCCCCAAGGATCTGATATTGTACCATTGAAGAGCTACACTGGCACTCAATTCTTTGGTGAGATTGGCATTGGCACACCTCCTCAAAAGTTCACTGTAATCTTTGACACTGGCAGTGCCAACTTGTGGATTCCATCTTCAGAATGCTTACTTTCAGTAAGATGTTTTTTCACTTAATATAGGCTAAATGAAACATCAGTGACTGTGAATAAAATGTTGAAGGAAATGAATTCAGTCACTCCTACAGGCATCTTGCTTCCTCCATTCGAAATACAAGTCAAGTCAGTCACTCACCTACAAAAAGAATGGTTAGTGACTTAGCCTTAATGCCATGAATTTATTTTCTAAGATGAGGTTGAAACTATTACTGATTAAAACTGGATGACAACAAATAATGTAACTTGGATACAAAATAAAATATCTCATGCAGCTAAATGACCATCCAGTTACTTTCTTTTTAATGCATAAACATTATAGGATATTTCTGTTCTGTTCATATATTAACGATGGTGGATTAAACTCGCCATGTTCAGATTTTGACTGATATTCTGCAAATATCTGTCATAATTATTGAAGGCAAGCCTGCTGGTATTGATTATCGTAGTGGAGCAATATCCTGATACTTTAGTGAAGACAACATCATAGTTGGTGATATAGTGGTCGAGGATCAGGTGAACTTTACTAGCATGTATTTAATTGAAGCATTTTAAACTCAAATCCAACTTGGTAAAAGGTGAATCTAATGAATGTAGATATCTGTGGTTTGATCAGGAGCTCATTGAGGCAACAAGAGACGTGGGCATGACCTTTTTAGCTGGGAGGTTTGATGGTATCCTAGGTCTTGGATTTAAGGAATTATCTGTTGGTAACGCTATGCCACTGTGGTATGTTTAATATATGTCACTACAATTCTGAATAATGGATAGTTTTTTTGCTTTAGCTATTTTGCTAGCATTCCTATAGTGTTCATCACGCTTACATAAGACAAAAATAATGCAAAGAACGAAGGAACATAGAGCTACAAAGACATACTTTGTGATTTTAATTCGTGTGTTCAATTCCTAATTAAGTCAATTCATTACAAAGATGACATCACTTGTGCAAACGGCATTTTTATTGTTTAAAAGTAGATTCATGTAGTCATGAAGGTTGTTGTCGCGGCATAATTTCTTGTGTAATCAATTTTGTGTACAGGGAAAATATGGTCAATCAACATATAGTTAAGGAGTGTGTATATTCCTTATGGCTTAACCAAAAAGGTGAGGAAGCTGAAGGTGGTGAAATCATCTTTGGAGGTGTTGTGTTCAACAATTGCAGATTTAGGAACTTCATTTATAGCTGGTCCAATGGTAACATCTATAGTTTTATGTTTCTTGATAATTCTATGGTTCATTAAATGATCTGGTTGTTCGGTTTCTATTTAACTGGAATGTTATGTTGAACAGTATTCTGTTTTAACTGCTTCAATGTAAGGTGGTTTGTTACTATTGTTCATTTGTTGAGCTTTTAAGTATGTTCGCTGAATTTTATAGTGTGATCACTGAGATAAATCAAGCCATTGGGGCAAATGGAGTGTTTACCGATTCATGTACGACGGTGGTTAAAGTACTTCGACGACTAATATTCGATATGCTTGCTTTTGGGGTAAAAAACTTCATATCTTTATATTGGAATATATCTGATTACATGTTGAATTTTCTTACTTCTCTGTGTCACATTATAACAGATTGAACCAAATAAGTTATGCCTCCCGTTTGGAATCTGTCTTCTTAGTGAAGATCATGAAGGAAGGTCACTTTCATTCATTCGGTCGAATTTTCATATTCCTCTTTTGTTAATTATTTATGAGCATCCACCAAAAGAATTCTGATTTTCAGAATTTCATGTTCTAACCCCATTCAGTGGGTGCAAGGTTGGAATACATATTAATTAGTTCTAACACCATATTGGCAAATTTGGTATTTTTATACTAGCTTTCGTACCAATTTACCCATAAACATAACGACTCTTAAAATCTCATAGTTCGGTAATTCACTATCAATCTTGGTCTTTTTAAATTGTCTAATTCCACTATCACATATGCCTTTTGCAACCTAGATGAAGTAGTAACCATATATTTTTCTAAGGTGACTTTCTCCTTTTGCACCGAGTTCGTATATAACTGTGCACAGTCCACATCGTATGATAAGTCTTGTTTATGAACAAAATGGATGAAACATTGCTTGTGAAGTTATTACAATTTTATCGTGTAAGGTGATTATATCTTTATGTACCAATTAAGCATCAGGAATAATTCTTGCAATGCTGTATATATGGTTTGCAATGTTGAAAGTCAGAGCTTAGAGGAAGATAAGGCGCTTAAGCTTGGGTTACATGTGATTGCAAAGGTCTCTGGATACGCTGATGCTGAACATGTAATTAAATTATGCATCTAAAATGAAATAAAATGCAAAATCAATATGCTTAATTAGATTTTATCTGATTTCATGTTTGGTTGACTGAAAACTTATGAGATTTTTATACATTGCAGGCACCTGAGTTATTTACAACTACCCCAACCCTTGTCATTCCAAAGGCTATTTCAAGAGCCGGATTGGATGCATCTCAAATAGATTTCTATGAAATTAATGAAGCATTTCCTGTAAGCATTTTTTTCTCAATATGGTAAGCTGCAAACCTATTCAATCGATCCTGTAAGATCTTTTTCAGAGTACTAGACTGAGGCCGGGTCCATCGTGTCGCGAATTGGTTTCTAAACTGTGCATCTTCAGCTACTTCTTTCTGTATGAGCTCCTGAGTCTGGACCACCAGGTTTAACCACCCTTTGGTTTCTGGTGTTACAAGGCCTGAAAATTAAGAATATATTGCCTTCATGACAGTAAGTTAACCGTCACTAATGTGAATTTGTATTTGTATTATATCAGTATGTCTTGAATACAAATAATACATTACCTTGTGATCTAAATTTACTGCAAATTTTTTAGGAGAAATTGGGTTGTCTGTATCATGCTAACATATGTTTTACCCACTTTAGTTATTTTGCTTCAATTATAGAGTGAATTTAATTATAAAGTGAGAAATCGTTTCGAATCATATATGTAGTCATTAACTGGTAGCCATAGATTTGCACAATGGGAGGGAGAAACATGAAAATATCATACAGGGAAACTTCTCCCAAGGACTCCATTTTCTAATCTATAATATCATCATTATCTTGACATACTATCCTATAACTTTAAGAACATTTACATCTCTGTTACCAGTCGTTGAATTCATTCTTTTTAATATCCCATGTTTCTCTTACAATCAGTATCGAAAGTTTTATGATACATGGACTTTGAAGATGAAATTAACTACAGGAACAAGACACCGCCACTGATATCCTGGTCGATGACTCATTGCTGTAAGTCTACTCATTGTGTATCTGTTTAAATTTACTATAAGTGGTCTTATTATGATATGATAATGGACTGTAATTAATTGATACGTTTCGTTTATCTTTCGAAGGAATGATGAAGCCCGCCAGCCACATTCAAGGAAGGTTTCTATATCATCATCTAAAATAAATCCATATAGTATGGTTATTGTACTTCGGTTGGTGGTTCTTTGCATCTTTCGACAGAGATGATGAGCTTCTGTAAGTGTTTCACTAAGCCTAATCTGAAATTCTAGAAACTGCTATAAAACCCCTTAAATATACAATCTTGTGGCTGTTATAATCACTAGATATCTTTTTTAACCTTCCTAATACAAATTTACTATATTCAAAATAATTTATTTTTGATAGGCTACATAAGTACCACTTAATTTGAATTATATTACTCTCTTATGTCTTATTTCTGGATATATCTTCATATTGTGTTTTAGTTTAAAGTGTGTGTATATAATTCGTATGGTCACAGGTCCTTAGACGTTACTTTTATCACCAGCAAACGGCTCATGAACATGAACTATTGATATGCTTTTCACCACTAAATCCTTTACCTTCTCAGTTGAGGTACTTACAATACGTATCGATAAATGTGGGTGTGGAGTGGCCACTAGAAGATGGATTTCAACCAACCCATGGAGCAACAATGAGAGATGACGATGATGAGATTCGATTACTTAAGAGATTAAGGAGCATTTGATGGGTGGTTTACTCGAAAAGGCCATGAGGCTGAATTATGTGGATTTACTCTTGCCGAAGCAGTTGGTTATTTTGATCACTCTCTAGGGATTAAGCTTGGTGTTCATTTCTTTTTATGGTATGTCTCAAATCCTCATGGATTAAGCTTGATGTAACTTTTAAAAAGTGTCCAACTGTCTTTGGTATAATTAGTTTGGTGAAAATAAGTCATATGCGTTCAGTGAGCACATGTAAGAATTTTTAGTAATTTTTCTTAAGTTAATTAATAAAAGCCAATGGCAAATATTAATAATAGATCCAAGTGTCTTTCTGTATGTTACAGAAATAATGGGTATGTTTTTTTTCTACTTTCCAAGATTTATATTTACAAGGTGGTGAAACACTTGACTTTCGAGTATGTAGCAAAGTTATTATATTCGGCGTAAAAGTTAATCTTTGGCTAAGCTTTAAATTTTGGTAAATGTTTTGCAGTGAGACAACTGCCAACATCAAAGATAAAGATATGACCCCATTTCATTTTTAAATTAACATCAAAATTACAACCATACTATTTGTAGTAAATTAACCAACTATTAGTAATATCGTTTATGAATACACATGCTTAGTAACCAGAACATGGGTGTTAATCGAGATTGATCAGGTTTGGGTCAATTTAGGTCGGTTCAAATTCGAGTCAAGGCTAAAAATAACATACGCCTGGACTTTACGAAATTGATCTTGAGGCTCTTGAGAAAGAAAGAAGGCCAATTGAAGTTAATAATCCAATTGTTAGTCTAGCTGGTAACTTTGTCGTTGCTGCATTCAACGAGGCCAATGAGATAGTATTGTTAATCTTTTCCCTTCCAAAGCAAGTATTGAAACACTTCATATATCCGGTGTTGGTATAGATGTGGTAATTTCGGCCAAATTGCATACAAATGAGTTTATTTCTTTTTTCAATTAAAGGAAAAATCTGCTAAAAAGTTATTCTAGGTAACGGGCAAATATGGTAGTGGGTTAAACTTGCTGAAGTCGACCAAAATTTTCGGATGTTTATTGTAACAATGGTGGTTTTTAATCATCAAAATGCATCAGTTATATATGTTTTTTATATGGATAAAAAAGTATTAGCGGGTTAAGGTAATGTGACGCCATCTTTGACATAACTGCAGATACTTGCTTATCTATTGATATCGGCATCATCTTCAGCAACCACTAGAGTCGACGATTGGGTATCAAATTGGGGAAAACATGATTTCACCCAAATGGCAACTGCTTCAATAGGAATGTCATTCTTAGCTTTTGTTGCACATGGGCGAGGTGGTTAAAATCGATTCTGAAATTAGATTTAATGCTCAAAAATCAATACTATTAGATTTGGAAGTCGAAGATATGTTCCAATTGTGATTATTAATAGTCCGGTTTCTATAACAGAAAAAGATGCGTACAAGGTTGTATGAATCTTATCCCATATGAGTATGTTGTGTGTCGTCAAGAGACACAAAGGAGTAGGATTGTGTTATCGGGTGTTGAAGATCATTAAGTGGGTCAAGCCGTAGGATATGTCAGCCACAGCAGTAAGGCATGAATATAGCTATCTCAGCTACCTTCTGATGTTAAAAAGGAATATGCTCTCACATGACCCATGATCAATTCAATAGGTCCCATGATTTGATTATACCTTTTTACAAAATTTAGTGAATACTTGCATTGGCCATGCCGATAAGCGATGTAAAGCTTTAGTAATTGGGTTAGATGAAATCTTTAGTAAGTGGAAACTAGATATGTTGGAGAGTGCCTACCGTCAGGCTAAAATTTAAGTTATTGGACTGGTACACTGAGACTACATTGAAAGACATTAAAAATGCAATGCATCCTTGCTACTGTATTCTAACCATTGCCCCTCCATGTCAAGCTCAGACCGTGAGTATTGATGCTCATGCATGTGTCATTCAACATTTCAAAAGAAGTTGGGTAGCTTAGGGAGCTTATACAATCCTTATCTTCAACCTCAGATGAAGGGGTAAGGCTAATCGGTGATACAAAAACATGATATAATGGCTATTGCTTTTATATTTTTAGGAACTTGAATAGGTATAAAAAACATTATTTATATTTTAATTTTTAAATTGAACACGTATTAGAGACACTAAAAAGGAATATTTGACCGGATTGTGGCTCGGGGACACTATACAGACCGGGCTGCAGGTGCGATTATGCTAACAATAGTGGAAGTTGTTCAGATAATTTCTACTAAGTTTTGTTCGACATATCGTTTGCATTTAGTTTATTGAATTGGAACAAGCTGTTCAACATCTTTTTTTGTTGTTTTAAGTCAAAACACCAACTTTTGATCCCCCGAAATAGCGTTCGCATTCATAATTGGTCGATCACCAATTTCTAGCAGCCAAAAGTAAAACTCATTTCATAGTTGAGGTAGAAAGCAAAACAATTTTATATGAACCATAAATTTTATTATGGACAATGTATTCTCCTATTTGAAACAAATCCTATGTATAACTACATAGTTTTTATTTATTTATTTTTTATTTTTTATTTTTGCATTATTTGATATATAATATGTGTCCTTTACAATAGAATTCTAGCAGATTGACAAACTGCTCAACGATCACGAGTGAGGAAATTGCAATACATATCGGAGTTACTTGCGAGTAAAGTGAGTTGTTTTTAGTTATCGGTTTGAACATGCTTAGCTGCTTATTAAAAAAAACTTAGATTAATAAATCATTGTGTTACTTTACATTTTGATTTTACATATTAGGTGTTAAAGTAGCGCGCTTGGGAATTAATTATTGAAAACGTATTATCATTTTAAGATAATGTCACCCCCAATAGCTTTATAAAACTATTCCATTTATACTTGCAGGTTCAAGTAGCAATTTGGGAAGAACGGCAGAACATGGCCTATTATTAGTTCACAACCAGAGATCACGGGTATAACTTCAGACAAATAGATTGAGTTCACATGTAATGATCTTGCTTAGCATGTGCAAAGAAATGTTATCAAAATAAGATTAGTGTAACGGATGTTATTGCATTTTGGCAAAATACCATTACCACAATTTTAAAGATCTTAAAAGCCTCGAATGAGTCGCTACAACTGCTATTAAGATTGAAACAACTTTTCATGGCTACTTGGCATGTCAATAAATATCCAAATGTATCTTAAAATAATCGATGTCCTAATATAATCTGGATTACTATGTTTTTTTATCTACCGATTTGTATATGTAGACAAAGAGGGCTTTGAGGGCGTTAAGAGGACTTGTGAGGTTGAAAACACTAATGCTACTTATGTGCATGGGTTTGGTGAAAGTTTAGTCCCATAATACTTTCAATATGTTAATAGCCTGTGCATTTGTGAGCGCTTTTTACAGAAGATAAACAAGAAAATAGAATCGACATCACTGCAACATGCGGTAAGAAATGGAAAAGGTGTTGTAGTTTAATAATGGAAGATGGTACATTTTAAATGCAAAACATGTAGAGGTGTTAAATAGGATGGGTTGGGAGCATTTTGGAAGGGGGTCACTATGGTTAACTTTATGGTATGTGTTGAAATGAGTTGGATTGATTTCGGCTACCTTAAGTTACCTTTTTATCCATAAATTATAAAATTTGTATCACTGAAAATGCACTTTGGCTGACTACCTTCCAACTATTTTTTATTCAAGGTTGACCCATTAATACAAAAAAACCATGTGCACGCAAAGATGAAATTGTTTATTACAGTGTTAGGGAATGTTTGGAATTACTAATAATAAATATTTTACACAATAAAAGCACCTATACATGTATATAATGTAATAATGACACCAATTTCTCATGCACACAATGACAACAACTCAAAAATAATACAGACAATCATATATTACTAAAGATTGTGAAGAAACAAGAACAACAAACAACAAAATTTGCATTCCAATTTTTATTAATTCATTTGTTTCATTTGTTACAATTTACTTTTATAAAGTTTGTACCCATAAACCTTTGGCTCATAGGCCAAACACTTGATATTATACCTTCATGGTTAATTAGCCAATAGTATGAACCAAATTAGCACCACGATCAACTAATGAAATTTGGCATGGTGCGAGTCAGGTGAGAATACTTCAATTTTGACTTCAGATAGATTAAATTGACTAAACTGTGCTATTAACAGCACAAACTTTTAATGTTTTTGAATTTAATCTCTGCAGTTGAGTAAATATGGTTGGAAACAGCAGACAATGCTAGGTCAGCTGCACGACAGTTTGTTCTTGGTGGCCTTTCAGACAAATATTATGGTATATCTAATTTATGGGTTACAAATCGAATAAATGTACTTACTTTTAATTCCTTTTGAAACTTTAAAATGCATATTATGGTATATCTAATTTAACCGTTTCATTTAACTTTTAATTACTTTTTAGTATATATTTGTTCTACTAAATCCTAAAAACAAAAACCACAAGTCATACTCGTCCATCGGACGGGTTTTGCCACTAGTATATATATATATATATATATATATATATATATAGGGAATATATTAGCTACAATTAATTGTAGCCAATTGGCTACAATTTTGTGCTAAAAATATGGGTCCCTGATTATTTTTGTGGGTCCTTATTCTTTTCTGTGGGTCCGTGAATCATTGATAGTGTATTTTTTTATGAAGAATTGTAGTCAATTGGCTACAAAAATTGTAGCCAAGCTTTCCCCATATATATATATATATATATATATATATATATATATATATATATATATATATATATATATATATATATATATATATATATATATATATATATATGGGATATAATGAGAAGGGTCCTTATAATGAAAAGTCTAGAAAGGATTGTGGTAATAAAATTTTTCATTTGTGTAATAAACCATGAGAAATATCGGTTAGGGTAATTTTGGCACCAAATTTAAAATTTTTCATGACATATAGGAGTGGGTCATTAGTTTTAATAAAGCGTCTCATGGATAGGAAGTTATATGACTAGCACAAAACCCTTTACCACTTAAATTCCACCCAAAATGTGAGGATCGCCCTTAGATTTGTAGGAATTAAAGCATTCACCTTTAATGCTTAGAGAGTGTACCGGTAGTATAATAGATTCTAGAACTTGTTTTGTGATTCATTCCGAGATCGCTAGTGAGACTACACTTGTGTAGTTAGGAATAACTAAATGATAAGAGGCATTAGGATAACCCTTGTTTTATACCCGTATTATAATTACTTCTTCCACATCGGTTGAGTAATTCCCCCACACCCTTGCGTTGTACTCATCTTTAGTACACGATACCCCAAGTTAACCCCTCAGAGCCTATCCTTTTCGCGGTTCTCGTGATATTTTTGTTTTCCGGAATATCAATGAAGAGCATTGTTTACAATCCACCCCCAAATGTACACCCAAATCGCCTTAGCCTACCTTGTATGCACTCACTTTTAGTGCATTATTGTTATCATACTAAACCCTTAGTTCAATTATCTAGTTGTTTGCATAAGTTGCTAAGTCGAGCCATATCCTTTGTACACAGTTTTGGGACGATTGGGACTCATGGGAAAAGTTAAATTTTACGAAATGACGGGAAGGAACGTTAAATTCAAATTCCTTTTATTTGCGTAATAATGTACTCCAAGTATTTTGATCTTTTCAATTCGGGTCAAATTAATGTTAGAGTAAGAAAAACTCAAGTGTAGGGATGTGCCTATAAATCCCTATTATTTTGATGTTGTCGTAGAGGATGGTAGAGTAAATGTTTATGAAAAAAAAATAATAAAAAAAAATATGGGCTACCATCCTACATCTATCTTTAAATTTATGTTTGTTTGTTTTGTTGGGAATTCTGTGAAGTATGAATTATGCTGAAAATAACGCTGAAGGAATCTACTGAAGTACATGGATTCTGCTGAAGGAATGTACTGAAGTATATGGATTCTGCTGAAGAAGGACTTCTGCTGAAGTTATATTATAGTATAGTTGGTTTCTACGGATATAGATATTCCGTATATTTATTAGTTTGTTAGGATTTGCATGAGCTATTTTAGGTAGTGATATGCCTTTACTTTATATTATTGTTTTATTTAGGGTTCCTTGTGTATAAAAGGAACTGATGTCTTTTGTATTAGATAGAGTTGAACAAAAAGAAAACCTCTGGAGAAAACATTCTAGGAAAACTCTTTAGAGAGAAGAGAAAGATCCATAGAGGATCATTGTTTTAATAAAAAAAAACCTTGTTGGTAACTTTGATTGTGTTAATTATTATCCGCTGTGCATCTATTCAATCATTGTTATTATACCCTTGTTGAAACCAAGATCCTGACTCAACTAGGGTATAATAACAATGATTGAATAGATGCACAGCGGATAATAATTAACACAATCAAAGTTACCAACAAGGTTTTTCTTATTAAAACAATGATCCTCTATGGATCTTTCTCTTCTCTCTAAAGAGTTTTCCTAGAATGTTTTCTCCAGAGGTTTTCTTTTTGTTCAACTCTATCTAATACAAAAGACATCAGTTCCTTTTATACACAAGGAACCCTAAATAAAACAATAATATAAAGTAAAGGCATATCACTACCTAAAATAGCTCATGCAAATCCTAACAAACTAATAAATATACGGAATATCTATATCCGTATAAACCAACTATACTATAATATAACTTCAGCAGAAGTCCTTCTTCAGCAGAATCCATATACTTCAGTACATTCCTTCAGCAGAATCCATGTACTTCAGTAGATTCCTTCAGCGTTATTTTCAGCATAATTCATACTTCACAGAATTCCCAACACAAATCAAAAGGTGTTTTATGATTGATAATTGATTTTCATTAAAACCTTCGTTGTATTGCAAAAACAATTTCTATTGAGCAATACACGATTGTTTTTCAAATCTCTTTTTCATCAATCAGTGAATCTCATTTCGCTGGTTCACTCACTCCGTGTTGTCTTCTTTGAGATGTTCCGGTTTGAGAACAACTAGAGCAGCTGCGAAACCCTGTCAAGGAAATTCTTCGGAATTATACCTGATCACAGGCAGTACTTGTACTGATCAACGAGGAACCGTGGGCCGTGATCCTCAATTCATCGAAAGTGATCAAAGACACTTTCGTGCGCTTTTTTGCTAACTGTTTTATGCAGGTACATCCCGACGTTTGCAGCTCTTCAGAATGAAGCGGTCAATCTGTTGGGAATTCTGTGAAGTATGAATTATGAATAGATGCACAGCGGATAATAATTAACACAATCAAAGTTACCAACAAGGTTTTTCTTATTAAAACAATGATCCTCTATGGATCTTTCTCTTCTCTCTAAAGAGTTTTCCTAGAATGTTTTCTCCAGAGGTTTTCTTTTTGTTCAACTCTATCTAATACAAAAGACATCAGTTCCTTTTATACACAAGGAACCCTAAATAAAACAATAATATAAAGTAAAGGCATATCACTACCTAAAATAGCTCATGCAAATCCTAACAAACTAATAAATATACGGAATATCTATATCCGTAGAAACCAACTATACTATAATATAACTTCAGCAGAAGTCCTTCTTCAGAAGAATCCATGTACTTCAGTACATTCCTTCAGCAGAATCCATGTACTTCAGTAGATTCCTTCAGCGTTATTTTCAGCATAATTCATACTTCACAGAATTCCCAACATGTTTCAATTTATCTAGAGTTTAGAGTGTCGAGTCTTGGCTTAGAAACGCCATTCTTCTCATGCTTGTAACATAAAGATTTTTGACTTGCCACCACTAAATCGCCTATCCCACCAAACCCTTTTGTTTCCCCACCAAACCCTTTTGACTTGCCACCACACAACCCTTTAAAAGACCTCTTGGTAAGTTTTCCTTAGGTGCTTATGCCAAAGCGATGGAGGTTTCATCTAGTCTCAAGCCTATGGTAATCTATGTACTAGGACCGGTTAATGAGTGTTTATCTTCCATTTCCAACATGATATATTTCATATACACCCGAGAGATGAGAGTATCCAAACACCACTTGTGAGGTGCTAGTATGTAATTTCCGTGCTTGTTATGACTTTTGCGGGGCTTATATGTGTTGTGAATTATTCTAAACTAATGCTTCATGACCCCTAACTTATAAATTAATTGGCCAAAAGCACATTTGCTTGAGGACAAGCAAATACAAAGTGTAGGGATATTTGATAAGGATTTAAAAGGTACACTTTTGAGGGGTCATTTTAGCCCTTAATTGATCACTTTTGTATCCGTTACTACTTAATTTCGTTCCTTTTCACTTTTTAGGTCTCTTGAAGGCAAATTGCTGGAATGACACTTATTCGGACGAAAAGGCGCGAATATATGAAGAAAATGGCCAAAGTCAAGAGTCGAGACACTCAAGCTGCTAGAACTGAAGGGGACGGCGTCACAGCTTAATAGCGACGCCGTCGCGACACGCCTTGAGACAACTAAGAGAGAAAATTGCTATTTTACAAGTGACGGCATCAGGTTTAAAAGAGTAGGGCGTCACAAATCAGACGACCTAGATTTGGATCCCGACGGCGTCAGAAGTTGAAGCCGACGGCGTCACAAGCATAAGGTGACGCCGTCACGGAGTTGACGTGGCCAAGACGAAAACCTAATGGCGGCGACCTGACGGCGTCACAATTAAAGAGTGACACCGTCGCATATTGTAACTCTATATATAGAATTCGAATTTTCAGTATTTTAGAGAGGTAGTTTTGTAGAGTAAAACCTAAAACGAACGTAGGCTGTCTTGGGAAGTATCTTAGGGATCCATACCCTATTTTACAACAAGATAAGTGATTTACTTCATTAATTCAATTATGTCTTCAATTGTTTGTGTGTATGCTTGCACGTTTTCCATGTCCGGCTAATTTACATGTGTGTTTGCTTAGATCTATGAAACCTAGGTATTGAATATTGATTGGTTGTCTCTTATCTTAATTGTGATTGACCTAGTATTGCGATAGGTCATTCGTTGTGTTTTTAATGCTTGAGTAATCTTTGTGAACATTAGTTTATAATCACCTAGAGTTATTGTAGTCTAAACATCCAAAGATAACCTTAGAGTTAGTTTATGAATCCTAGAGATTTCATAGGCAATAACCTTAACGTAGACTCAAAGAGTTAGGGAAAAATGCATACCCTACGACCTTAGAAGACACAACGCGTTAAGAATAAGGACGTGACAATTCAACCATCAATAGGAGATAACTAAGGAGTAATAGCATCTAAGTAAACACATTTTTAATCATCATAAGGGCACACAACAATAGACATAGACTACACTCACCTTAGTTTAGATAATTAGATAATTAAATAAGTAGAGTAATCGGTAGAAATACCAACTCTCCCCAAATCCAATACCTCGAGATTCGTACCTTTCAATTTTCTAAAAAGCATAAAAAAGATAAAAAGTAATCTTCCTCAACCCCAACCTTAGCGTAGTAATTTCTCACTATCATTCTTATTCCCCTAGAGAACGATATCAATTCCCGAGGCTTACCCTAATACTACACTACAACGATTAGGTTCACTGCCTAGGGTGTTGAAAAACTTGCTCAACGAAAAGGAAGTTCCTTTGACCCCGAACAAGCGTTGTACGCGTATCAAGTTTTTGGCGGCGCTGCCGGGGAATAGAATAGCTAGTTAGGAGTCTATCTCGTTTAGGTTTCCTTGCTTGATTCCTATCAAGTAAGCTTTTTTTTCTCAATTTTTAGCTTCCTTGTAGTCTATCCTCCTTCTTTGTGTTTGTGTTCGTAAAACCCTTTTTTTTATTTGTCGCTATGGCAAGTAAAGTTGCATTTGAATCATTAACAAATGAGAAACAATTGAATTTCGCAAGTTGGATTGCTTTTTATTGTGATAATGAATTTGTGAGTGATCTTAGGAATATCCAAAAGGAGACGGGTGTAAGGTTGGATGGATTTGATAAATTTTGCGCTTGTGTGGCTTCTATTCAATGATCATTGTTAGAATCAACTCCTTTTAGTGAGACCATCTGGAAAAAAATTTGAGAAAAACCTCCTAAGCATAAACCATCAGTTGAATGATCTTAGGCACCATGATAAAAAATACCTAGTTTTTAAGAACATGGAACCTAAACCCGAACAAGATTGTGAGATGGTTAGAGTTGAACCACCTATTTGCATGTGTGGGATAGATTTCAAAATATATGACACGCATGAGGAATCCTTTAGGCAAATATAACATAGTAATCAAATTTTTGAGACTGATTCTTATGAATCGGACCAAGAATTTGAAATGACTAAAGAATGATTTAAGATACTTAGGAGTGTATTTGGGTTAGATCATACTAAAATACGTGATGAACATTTAGGAGATCTAGATATAATGGAGAATGAGGTGGAAACTCCAAGCCCACAAGCCCTACCATCACTTGAGGAACACACATCGCCTATAACTTACCCGAAAGAAGTAGAAGAGACTATAGGAACCCTGATTGATATAGAACCTTTGGACTAAATGCCACTAGAGAATGTAGGTTTAGATGCTTGTTGTCATGACCTCTCTCTTAGTCTTAGGGAAGTTCCTAATTTTGATGAACCGGAGCCTCAACCAAAAACCTTACCCAATTTTCCGTCTTTAGATGTGAATCTAGGAATTGAATTAGGCCCCAATCCACCCATCAAAATAAATAGTCCGGGTAGTTGCATGATAAAGGTAGTGGACTCTAGGACATGTAGAGTGGAAGCTAATATAGGAGTAACTCATGACCTTACACACTTACATCACCCATTCATGGTTGATAACAAAAAAACATTATGGGTTTAAACCGGGTTTATTAGGTCAAGATGGATCCTTAACTAAGAATCTCTTGAAGTTGATAGAAGATGATCCATTTCCAGAAGATAGACTTGATTCTCCCGCTACACCCATAAAATTAGGTAAGGTTATAATGAATGGAGCACACCCCTTTGAGCATATAAATCACCCATCACCCTCTCCTCACGTAGCAAATTTCCACCCTAAGGGTGTGTATCGCCACTATCACCCGCACTTAAGCTTAAGTGTAGGAAAAACATCCCCTTTATCCGTTAAATAAGGGTAGAGTCAAGCTCGTGACTCGAACAAAAACAAGCGCTTCTTGGGAGGCAACCCATGTGTATTTGTTTTTCATTTTTATTTGTGTGTCATATATCTTTTCATTATTGTATGTTCTCATGTTTGAATTTGTGAAAATGCTTTATTTTGTCTTTAACCTCGTCTTAATTACATATAAAGGTATTTTACAAAAGGGATAAGTGTAGGAAGGATTACACACGTTTTCAAAAAGAACGTAAACATGAGAATTACGATTATTAAAAAGATATACATGTGTGTTTGTTCGAGTCAAATGCTTGTATCGAGTCATAATGGATGTTTTGCAGGAAATTTTTCCAGATTCTAAAGATATAAATTTTCCAGAATTTTTTCCAGAAAATCGCAGACCAGTTTCTGTCAGGATAACCTGACGGCGTCAGGGTCGCAACTTTGACGACGTCAGGAAGAGTAGAAACAGCTTACTAGTTTTTCTCGTTTTATGTGCTACTTATAAATTTTTAGAATTTTCCAGGTCTTAATTTTCTAGAAAATATGTAAACATCCATTCCACAAGCATTATATCCTAGTTTAGTAGAGTCATATATATATTGTTACCGCCGATTTTACGCGAAGGTTTCGTTTGTTTTCTTCAAGTGTGCAGGTTTTGTTTATCAAGAAGAAGATACATAAGATTGGAAGGAGCTTTTCACGCATACATTCTTCTTGAAGAAAGATTTAACCACTACATCACACGTATATTGCCGAGCTAATCAGGGGAGTATTAGTTTCTTTCGTTTTTAATTACCTTCCATTATCATAACTTTGATACTTTCGGGGAACATTGGGGACAATGTTCAGTTTAAGTGTAGGGAGGGAAAATAAAACGGAAAATTTGAAACTATGCTTATCCTTGACTATTTGCCTTGTCCAATTTCATTTGTGTAATAAACCATGAGAAATATCGGTTAGGGTAATTTTGGCACCAAATTTAAAATTTTTCATGACATATAGGAGTGGGCCATTAGTCTTAATAAAGCGTCTCATGGATAGGAAGTCATATGACTAGCACAAAACCCTTTACCACTTAAATTCCATCCAAAATGTGAGGATCGCCCTTAGATTTGTAGAAATTAAAGCATTCACCTTTAATGCTTAGAGAGTGTACCGGTAGTATAATAGATTCTAGAACTTGTTTTGTGATTCATTCCGAGATCGCTAGTGAGATTACACTTGTGTAGTTAGGAATAACTAAATGATAAGAGGCATTAGGATAAACCTTGTTTTATACCCGTATTATAATTACTTCTTCCACATCGGTTGAGTAATTCCCCCACACCCTTGCGTTGTACTCATCTTTAGTACACGATACCCCTAGTTAACCCCTCAGAGCCTATCCTCTTCACGGTTCTCGTATTATTTTGGTTTTCCGGAATATCAATGAAGAGCATTGTTTACAATCCACCCCCAAATGTACACCCAAATCGCCTTAGCCTACCTTGTATGCACTCACTTTTAGTGCATTATTGTTATCATAATAAACCCCTAGTTCAATTATCTAGTTGCTTGCATAAGTTGCTAAGTCGAGTCATATCTTTTGTACACAGTTTTGGGACGATTGGGACTCATGAGAAAAGTTAAATTTTATGAAATGACGGGAAGGAACGTTAAATTCAAATTCCCTTTATTTGCATAATAATGTACTCCAAGTGTTTTGATCTTTTCAATTCGGGTCAAATTAGTGTTAGAGTAATAAAAACTCAAGTGTAGGGATGTGCCTATAAATCCCTATTATTTTGATGTTGTCGTAGAGGATGGTAGAGTAGAAGTGTATGAAAAAAAAAACGGGCTACCATCCTACATCCATCTTTAAATTTATGTTTGTTTGTTTCAATTTATCTAGAGTTTAGAGTGTCGAGTCTTGGCTTAGCAACGCCATTCTTCTCATGCTTGTAACATAAAGATTTTTGACTTGCCACCACTAAATCGCCTATCCCACCAAACCCTTTTGTTTCCCTACCATAAGCCTAACGTTACAACCCTTTAAAAGACCTCTTGGTAAGTTTTCCTTAGGTGCTTATGCCAAAGCGATGGAGGTTTCATCTAGTCTCAAGCCTATGGTAATCTATGTACTAGGACCGGTTAATGAGTGTTTATCTTCCATTTCCAACTTGATATATTTCATATACACCCGAGAGATGAGAGTATCCAAACACCACTTGTGAGGTGCTAGTATGTAATTTCCGTGCTTGTTATGACTTTTGCGGGGCTTATATGTGTTGTGAATTATTCTAAACTAATGCTTCATGACCCCTAACTTATAAATTAATTGGCCAAAAGCACATTTGCTTGAGGACAAGCAAATACCAAGTGTAGGGATATTTGATAAGGATTTAAAAGGTACACTTTTGAGGGGTCATTTTAGCCCTTAATTGATCACTTTTGTATCCGTTACTACTTAATTTCATTCCTTTTCACTTTTTTGGTCTCTTGAAGGCAAATTGCTGGAATGACACTTATTCGGACGAAAAGGCGTGAATATATGAAGAAAATGGCCAAAGTCAAGAATCGAGACACTCAAGCTGCTGGAACTGAAGGGGACGGTGTCACAGCTTAATAGCGACGCCGTCGCGACACACCTTGAGACGACTCAGAGAGCAAATTGCTATTTTACAAGTGACGGCATCAGGTTTAAAAGAGTAGGGCGTCACAACTCAGACGACCTAGATTTGAATCCCGATGGCGTCAGAGGTTGAAGTCGACGGCGTCACAAGCATAAGGTGACGCCGTCATAGAGTTGACGTGGCCAAGACGAAAACCTAATGGCGGCGACCTGACGGCGTGTAACATATTGGATTTCATAAACACACTAAACCATAAGATCAAATAGGCGTACAAAGAGTTCTAGAGAGAGAAAGTTAGAGGTTTAGGGAACTTTAGTGAGAGAAAGAAAAGTCTTATTATGAACTCCCACTCTCTACCTTGGGAGGTAGAGAGTATTTATAGTCATTACATAAATCGCCACCTATCGGGCTGTGGATCAGGCATACAGTGGGTAAAGACCCGTCCATCCTCCACGGTGTTACTTAAACTAAATACTACTTAACTTATAATAATCTACGACTACGAGCTTTCTAACGATTACAAATACTTGAGGTGACCGACTCTTTAATACATGGATTTACTAAATCCTAACAATCTCCCCCTAAGGGATGTCACCTCAAGATCACCTCAAACATACATTGAATACAAACAGATTTTACATAAAGATTGTTCTTGCATTCTTGATGTTGTCCATTGCTCTGAAGCTCGTAATCACTGATTCTTTACATTGCATGTTAGGTTAATCCAAGTGGAGGTCTGTTTACTGATCCACGTGATAATGAGTTTTGAGCCAGTTTTGAGATCATCAGCTGACAAGAAATCTCTGAGATATCCATTGTGGTGTTGGTATTATGTGATGTTGTGACTTTCGGACCGACATGCTCACATTCTGGATCATGAAATATTCTCATCAGAGTAGCGGAAGCTTTCATTGATTCATGATATTGGCAGCAGCGTAGCAGAAGCATGGAGTGAAAATATCAGAGCCATTGATGCACTAAACAAGATTTCTTTTGAGATGAATGTGTTAAGTGAGCATGCGGTTATGGATTGACCGCATCATTCTGATCAGCTGCAAACGTACGACGTACCTGCATAAAACATTTAGCAATAAAGCGCACGAAAGTGTCTTTGGTCACTTTCGTTGAATTTAGGTACACGGCCCACGGTTCCCCGTTGATCAGTACAAGTACTGCCTGTGACCAGGTATAATTTCGAAGAATTTCCTTGACAGGGTTTCGCAGCTGCTCTAGCTGTTCTCAAACCGGAACGTCTCAAAGAAGACAACACGGAGTGAGTGAACCAGCGAATAGAGATTCACTGATTGATGAAAAGAGATTTGAAAAACAATCGTGTATTGCTCAATAGAAATTCTTTTGCAATACAACGAAGGTTTTAATGAAAATCAATTATCAATCATAAAACACTTTTTGATTTGAAATATTCGTACACGGTCGATGTGCTAAAGAAAAGAATTTTTAAGCACAATGACCAGTTTTTCAAAGGTATCCGTCAATCCATAACCTGAACCAGGATTGATTCAAAAGATTGAATCACCCCATTGTTTTTGTTCAGTTGTCACATGGTTGATCTATAGAATAGATCTCACATGCCACCTACCAGGAGCTTGTTTGATGTTGGCTCCAGAAGGCTTTCCATCTTCATTGTGAATATGTATGCATATCACTCGGATGTTCTGGCAATACCACAAGGATAATGCGTAGGACTCAAGATATAATCTCTTTTTCCACATTGTGTGAAACAGAGTCTTCATTGAAAGTGTCCTAAGGAGATTTATTGATGATCTCGTGGCTCTAGACTCAATTTGTGCATATTTGGATCCTGTGCCGGAGACTAGGGAGAGGGTCTCCTTCTTCAATATCAACAATCTCTAAGAGAAAGTCGATAGATTATGTTGGTTCCCCGTGAGAGTGAAACAAGACCTTTTAAGAGGAACTTGAGTGGTTTGGGAAGTTGAAGTGCAGTGCGTCACTGGGTCCATGACGTCTTGTCTTTAATACCGATGTTACCTTGGTAACCACCAGTAGCATATGAATTGAACCCGGTTTCTGCCCTAAGGTTGAATAATTGGAGGGCTATTTGTTTTCACCCTTTTCTCATTCAATTCTTTTTCATTCTTCAACCCCTTCAGTGCTTACCGAGACTTCATAGCTAGAACCTTGTTGGGTTTATTCCAGTACTAGCTCAGTCTCAGTCCGCACTCTTCCCATATCTCATTTTTCTCCTTTTTTCAATATACCTAAGGACTTCTACACTATCTAGTGGATTGTCCTTGGGTAGATCCCTCCGGTTCTGGCGGATCATGGGAACAAATACCTAACCTTATCATCCTTATATCACCATACATAAAGTAAAGTTGGTCGGTCTATTTGGTATTGTTCATTTGCCATTGAAACCAATTGAAAACCATTTGAAAATCAATCCAGATACTTGTGATATATAATCAAACCATTTTGTACCTGAATTGTTTTTGATATTTTTAGAAGAAGAGCTCCCCCTCAACATGTGCATCAAGTATTTGAAATCATTTTGCACACGGAGGCAAGAGAAAGAATTAACTTCTTTGATTACCATTTTCTAAAAGATATCAACATCACTTCCCTAATCAAATCAAGTGGATAAAGCATATAAGGGAAGGATGAGGTTTTCATAAGTTTGCTCCCCCTCAATATGTGCCTTGAGGTTTGAAAGAGTTTTTCACATACAAGAGGGAACCTGCACATTGAAATAAATTGATCACATTTCAAATCTTTGTGGTTTAAGATAGATGCTCTCCCTCAACATGTGCATGGAAAATTTGAAATCGTTTGGCACATGTGGGATGGAGAGCTTGTATATCCTTATAAAACCATTTACCGATTTATCAGATTAAATCCAATTTAAATCATAAATTCTCCCCCGATCACAATTATCAAATCATTTGAGATTTGTGATCTCTGTAGATTTAGATTGATTTTGAAAGCTTTTAAGGAGAATTGTGACTTTTAACTGATAAGGATCGGATTAATAGACTTTAAACTCCATTGAATAAACATGCATGATTATCTTTTGACAACAATTGTATGACAAATAACTTTTTGATTTAATTGAAATCATTCTCCCCCTCAATCAATGACATAAGTTGTTGATTGAGAGATAGATATTTTGACAAACTTTTAGAGTCCGAGTTATTTTTCAAAACAACTAGTTTTCATTAGATAGTAAGGATTAGTTTAAAGAATCAGAGCAAGAAATTTGAAAACCAAGATAAAGTATGGCTCTGTTCTATCTTTGAAAAGCGGGTTACTGCCTGAAATGACAATAAACCATAGTTTCTCTTTCTCCAAAATATATATATATATATATATATATATATATATATATATATATATATATATATATATATATATATATATATATATAGGGTAGGGTTAAAATGAAAAGTTTCTTATAATGAAAAGAATGAGAAGGCATGTGGAGGTGACATGTGTCACCTTTGCCACATCACCATGCCATGTGTCACCCCCACCCCCCCCCCACCCACCCCCCCCCCCCCCCCCGCCCCCCCCCCCCCCCCCCCCCCCCCGCGCAAAAATTTTTTTTTTCCCGCCAAAAAAAAATTTTTTTTTTGGGCAAAAAAAATTTTTTTTTTTCCGCCAAAAAAATTCCCGCCAAAATTTATTACTGCATCACAGTTATAAAAATACTGCATCACAATCATAATTGTGATGCAGTAATTTATAACTTTAATGCACTAAAATCATAATTATGATGCAGTAAATTTATAACCGTGATGCAGTAACTTATAACCTTAATGCACTAATAAGTTTTGGTGCATCTTTATTATAAGTTACTGCATCATTCCACAAAAGGTGTAGATTGGCGGGAACACCTTTACCCCGGGTGCCTTTTGGCACCAGCCATTGTCCACCCCACAAGGAATAGCTCCGGCAACTCTCCTGGCCTAGTGGGGCACCAACTGGAGTGAGCACGAGCCAAGACTCGGACCCCTAAGCTCTTATTCCACAAAGTCTCTCCAGTGTGTCCACAGGTTTTGCGGAGGTAGGTACCTATATGAAACAAATGCCAAGGATGGGACTTGATCTTGGGTCAATTGACTCAAGCACAAGTGCTCCAACCATTGGACTAATGCTCCATTGGTAAGTTACTGCATCATAGTTAATAGTTCAGTGCATCAACTATGATGCACTAAAATCAAGGTTATAACCTTAAATGCACTAAAATCATGATTGTGATGCAGTAACTTTATAACTGTAATGCAGTAAGTTATAACCTTAATGCACTAAAATCATAATTGTGACGCAGTAACTTATAACCTTAATGCACTAATAAGTTTTGGTGCATCTTTTTTATAAGTTACTGCATCATAGTTAGTAGTGCATCAACTATGATGCACTAAAATCAAGGTTATAACATTAATGCACTAAAATTATGATTGTGATGCAGTAACTTTATAACTGTGATGCAGTAATTTATAACCTTGATGCACTAAATTCATAATTGTGATGCAGGAAAAAAAATTGGCGGGAAATTTTTGGCGGGAAAAAAAAAATTTTTTGCCCAAAAAAAATTTTTTTTTTGGCGGGAAAAATTTATTTTCGGGGGGGGGGGGGGGCGGGGGAGGGGGGTGGGGTATGGTGATGTGGCATGATGATGTGGCAAAGGTGACACATGTCACCTCCACATGCCTTCTCATTCTTTTCATTATAAGAAACTTTTCATAATAACCCAAACCTATATATATATATATATATATATATATATATATATATATATTATTTATATAAAAATTCGAACAACATCTAAAGTCCCGTGTCATTCTTTGAATGACAGCACAAAGACCGTAGATATTATCGAACCGAGAAAAGCATGACAAAAAGAATTTTTTTTTTTTTTTTTTTTTTTTTTTTTTTTTTTTTTTTTTTAAGATTTTTCGAATTTTTCAAATTTTTATGGATTTTGAAAGTTTTATATTTTTGTATTTTGTTTTTCGAATAAATATATACAAGGGATAGATGAAGGAAACCTTTTACTCCTCTTCTTCCTCTTGAAGACGTTTGAGTGTTTCTGGTTGAAGGCTCTTAAGACCCAATCGTGGAAGAATAAACTCAAAACGTTCTCTAGGAAGAGCTTTGGTGAAGATGTCTGCTAACTGGTATTCAGTCCTCACAAAGTAAAGTTCCACCACACCGTTTTCAACTTGCTCCCTGATGAAATGATGTCGAATGTCGATGTGCTTTGCTCTTGAGTGTTGTACGTTGTTGCATGAGAGAGCAATAGCACTTTTATTATCACAGTACATAGGGATTTTGTTGAATTCAAAGCCATAGTCAGATAATTGGGATCTCATCCATAGGATTTGAGCACAACAAGATGACATGGCTATGTATTCCGCCTCTGTAGAGGAAATAGAAGTACTCATTTGCTTCTTTGAAGACCAGCTCACAAGCTTATCACCCAAAAACTGAGCACCTCCAGAAGTACTTCGACGAGTATCTTGATATCCTGCATGATCAGCATCTGCATAGGCTGTTAGTGACATACCGATGTCTTTCGGGTACCAAAGTCCCATATTGATGGTTCCTTGGAGATACCGAAAAACCCGTTTAACCGCTTCAAGGTGCTTTTTAGTAGGCTTAGCCTGGTATCTAGCACACATGCAAACAGCGAACAAGATGTCTGGTCTACTAGCTATGAGGTACATCAGGGATCCAATCATACTACGATATTTCGTTTGGTCTACCATGATCCCTGAGTGGTCCTCATCTAGTTTCGTACGTTCAATCATGGGAGTGTCAAGAGGGTCACTAGAATCGAATCCAAATTTCTTTAAAATCTCATTAGCATATTTAGATTGATTTATGAAAATGCCTCCGGGACTTTGTGAAATTTGTAATCCCAAGAAAAATGACATTTGTCCCATCATTGACATTTGAAATTTAGAACCCATTTCATTTGAAAAACGGTCACACTCATTGGGGTCAGTCAAGGCAAAGATGATATCATCAACATAAATTTGAACGTGAATTAAATGTTTGCCTGACTTTCTGGTGAACAATGTAGGATCAACTGCTCCTTTGCTGAAACCGGTAGATAGAAGAAACTTTGATAGCGTATCATACCATGCCCTTGGAGCTTGCTTTAAACCGTACAGAGCCTTCTTCAAACGATAGACGTGAGTAGGATGCTCTGGATTCACAAAGCCTTCGGGTTGGCTGACGTAGACGACTTCTTTAAGATCTCCGTTCAGAAATGCCGTCTTTACATCCATCTGATAGACTACCATGTTCTTACTGGCAGCATTAGCCAAAAAGATTCTGATTGCCTCGATACGAGCAACAGGAGCAAATGATTCTTCAAAGTCAATACCCTCCTCTTGACGATATCCTTTAGCAACCAATCGAGCCTTGTTCTTTAGGACATCACCATGCTCATCAAGTTTCACTTTGAAGATCCATTTTAGAGCAATGATCATAGCAAAATCTGGAGCAGGTACTAATTCCCATACATCAAGTCGATCAAACTCATGAATTTCTTCTTGCATGGCATTGAACCAGCTGTCTTCACTCATGGCAGTGTTAACATCTTTTGGTTCGATCTTAGAGAGTACGGAGTTGAAGAAGCACCATAAGGCATCGGTTGCAAGTTGTTTCCGTGTTGATACTGGACGAGAGGGATCTCCAATCATGTTGTCTAATGGATGATCGTGAGTCCATTTTCTAAGGTGTTCATGTGGCAGTTGTTGAAGGACTGAGGTAGCAGAGTTGATGTCTCCTGAAGAAGATGGTTCTGATGATGATACAGGAGCAAATATGTTTTCAAATGGAGCATCTTCAGGAGTAGCAAAGGGATTAACTTCATCATTGATGCCAGAAACAGTTCCATGATGTACATTCGAAGATTGATGATTTGTTGATGAGACTGAGTTATCAGCAGCATGTGCTTCTTGACTTAATGATATTGAGACTGAGGGATTGACTTCATTCTCAGGGATATGAGCAGCCTCTATTGTGGGAATTGACAGTTCAATAGCACTTGGCTCATAGAGTTCATCAAACATCGGATCAAACAATTTCTTCAAATCATCTTCAGTTGGAGGTACATATGGAATAGCTGGAGAGAAATTTGGTACAAGGGATGAACCAATGGGACTGTTTTGAAGTACGGGTCCAGAACTGGGTTGTCCAGGAGCCATTTGACCGGTCAGCTCATCAAACGTAACATGAATTGTTTCCATGATATCTCGGGTTCTCTTATTGTAGATTCGGTAACCTTTTCTGTTTGGTACATAGCCTACAAATACTCCAATGTCTGCTTTGGCTCTCAGTTTTCCTAAATCTTGACCATCATTAGTTGGATAACATAAAGCACCAAACACGCGAAGGTATGACAGATCAGGTTTTAAATTGTGGACAAGTTCGTATGGAGTCTTTCCATGAGATGTGTGAATTAGAGATCTAATATGTTTATGAAAAGTCTTATTATGAGCTCCCACTCTCTACCTTGGGAGGTAGAGAGTATTTATAGTCATTACATAAATCGCCACCTATCGGGCTATGGATCAGGCATACAGTGGGTAAAGACCCGTCCGTCCTCCAACGGTGTTACTTAAACTAAATACTACTTAACTTATAATAATCTACGACTACGAGCTTTCTAACGATTACATATACTTGAGGTGACCGACTCTTTAATACATGGATTTACTAAATCCTAACACGGCGTCACAATTAAAGAGTGACGCCGTCGCATATTGTAACTCTATATATAGAATTCGAATTTTCAGTATTTTAGAGAGGTAGTTTTGTGAAGTAAAACCTAAACCGAACATAGGCTATCTTGGGCAGTTTCTTAGGGTTCCATACCCTATTTTACAACAAGATAAGTGATTTACTTTATTAATTCAATTCTGTCTTCAATTGTTTGTGTGTATACTTGCATGTTTTCCATGTCCAGCTAATTTACTTGTATGTTTGCTTAGATCTATGAAACCTAGGTATTGAATATTGATTGGTTATCTCTTATCTTAATTGTGATTGACCTAGTATTGCGATAGGTCATTCGTTGTGTTTTTAGTGTTTGAGTAATCTTTGTGAACATTAGTTTATAATCACCTAGAGTTATTGTAGTCTAAACATCAAAAGATAACCTTAGAGTTAGTTTATTAATCCTAGAGATTTCGTAGGCAATAACCTTAAGGTAGACTCAAAGAGTTAGGGAAAAACGCATACCCTACGACCTTAGAAGACACAACGCTTTAAGAATAAGGACGTGACAATTCAACCATCAATACGAGATAACTAGGGAGTAATAGCATCTAAGTAAACACATTTTTAATCATCATAAGAGCACACAACAATAGACATAGACTACACTCACCTTAGTTTAGATAATTAGATAAGTAGAGTAATCGGTAGAAGTACCAACCCCCCCCCCCCCCCACCCCAAATCCAATACCCCGAGATTCGTACATTTCAATTTTCTAAAAAACATAAAAAAGATAAAAAAATAATCTTCCTCAACCCCAACCTTAGCATAGCAATTTCTCACTAGCATTCCTATTCCCCTAGAGAACGATATCAATTCACAAGGCTTACCCTGATACTAGACTACAACGATTAGGTTCACTGCCTAGGGTGTTGAAAAACTTGCTCGACGAAAAGGAAGTTCCTTTGACCCCGAACGCGCGTTGTACGCGTATCAGATAGATAGTGTTGGATCGATGTACTCTAACCAAACTAACTTAAATAGCTTGTTAAGGTTTAATAACCTCAGATAAATCCTAAGTTATTAACAATGAAACACTGAGTAATCTTTATTAAGTACGCGGGATTTACTTTAACAAATCTAAGAAGAATATAACTTTAACTTTTATTAATAACTCTAAATCTGCTTGTTATACAGATTCTTTAACAACTCTAAAACTCTAATAATAATCGTACTTTATGAATACTAAAACTCTTCTCTAAAAATCGTACTTCTAATACCAATCTAGGGGTCCTTTTATAGGCTCAAGGATAACCCTAGTCGATTTATAATTTGTATCCTTGTACGACAAGTAATCTAACATAGAATAAACAAAGCTTTCTATAAACGAATATAACAGTTCTTTAGCTTTGCAGTACTTTGACTTCGACAGCAGTACTTTGACTTTATCTTTAGCAGTACTTTGACTTTTCCAGTACTTTGTCAATCTTCAGTACTTTAACATTCTTCAGCACTTTCATATCCCAACAATCCTCCCCTAACTTGAATTCTACTTGCTTGACTTCAAGTTCCTTTGTGAATTTATCTTTAACAACTCCATCTTCAAGGAAAGATTGTGTCTTTGTCTTTGAATTGTATCTTTGTAAACTCTGTGCTTATATCATTATTATCAAAGTATTCTGTAGAATTTATTCTTTTCAGCATCCTTGATCAGTAACCTCTTTTCAGCAACATTCAGCATGCTCCATCGTTTCAGCAACATAATACAGTTTTTACATTAATTCAGTTTTAAGTTTCAGTCTATTCTCATCACATCCATGTGTGTAAACTCCTGTGAGAGGTGAATCATTGAAAATTTAATGGATTTAATGTCTCTTTACCAAAGCCATTAACTCTGGAGTAGCCAAATGTTTTGATGTGTAAGATCATGGTACACCGATAACCATATGATTTTTAGCAAATCATCAGCTATCAACATATTTGATTTGTCTTTACCAAAAGTTGTACCCTTTTGGACTAGTTAGTTCTTTCATCTATGGTGAACTAATTACCATATAATGGTTTTTCCACAGCCTTTACCACAAGCCATTTTCTTGTGGGCTAGCCAACTCTTCACATTTACTGATATGGTGAGTTGATTACCATCCAACTTATTAGCAAGTTGTCAACTAAAAACGGATTTGAGATATCTTTACCAGAGCCGTTTGCTCATGGATTAGCCAATCCTTTTGTAACCATGGTGGATTGATAACCTATTGGTGTTACCATCTCAAAAACTATTAATTTCTCTTAACCTTTGTTTTAAAATATTTGTCACTTAACAAAAGTTTTTCAAAAATCATTAACTGGTTTAAAGCTGCAAGCAGTACTTTGATGAAAGTACTATTTGATCAGCAGTACTTTGAATAAATTACTGATATATCAAAAATTTATTCAATTAAAAATTCATACCAGTTATTCATCATCATCAGCCATAGTAGCCCATCTAATAAACAATTTGATAACCATAAGCGCAATTTCATTGTCTTCTTCAACTTCCATTCCATGCTCTAACATTCTTCTCATAAGATCTGCTGTAAGTGGATATCTTCTATCTGCTAGCATGTGAATCATAGTCCCATCTTCTAATTCTAATACATGTACTCCAGATTCTTCAAAGAATCTCCAGCTAACAATCTCCCAAGCTTCTTGATTCTTCCAAATCTCAGCAGTGCTTTGTTCTTCAGTTTCCCAAACAGTTGTGAGATCCCTAAGTAAGACTAAACCAACTCCTTCTGATGTTTTATGTTCAAAATAATATCGCACCAAATTATATAAATGAAATAAATCCACCCTATCTATTATGTGCAATAGATCCCATAACATGTTGAATGTTCTGAAACTTTCATCTTCTCTATGAAACATCAGATAACTTCCATCCTTTGACTCTACAACTTCAAAAGTGATTATTGGAGATTTGTTCATCTTCATTTCATCATCATCTTTAGAATACTCAAATTCTACAATCCTTAAGTAATTCTTCAGTTCATCATCAGTATCAGACCTTAACTCAACTTTCTTTAATGGTTGTATATCTTCAACTTCAGATTTTCTTTTTCTCTTTAAGCTTCCTTTCTTAATTTCTTCTTTCTGAATATCATCATCTTTATAATCTTTGATATCTTCAACACTCTTCTTATATTCCTCTGTAACAGCTTCATACAATTCTTTCATATTAACATAATTCAACTTGTTCAATCCAATATATCCTCGACCTTTTAAATAAGCCATCATTGCATTCCTTTCTTTAGCAAGATTTGGTCTTCTTGGTAGAGAAGAAATAGGAAGAGGTGATGGTATAACAGCTTCAGCATTCAATTCTTCTTGTAATTTCCTAGCTGCTTCTTCATTCATAGCTTCTTCATTATCAACTTCAGCATTCAACTCAACTTGTATCTTTCTAGCTGCTTCTTCATTCATAGCCACTTGAGCAACTCTTATCTGTGCTAAAGTAGGTTTCTTTTTCTTCTTTGTCTCTACCAATTTGCCCTTTCCTTTATCTTTTGGATCAATAACAGGTTGAGAAGCTCTTGGTTGTTCCTCTTCTTGCACTCCTGGAATGCTAACACCCCTTGGTTTAGATAAATCATGCAAAATTTCAGCAATAGTTTCATCATCACTTGCTGTATGTATAGGTTTAGGTGTATCAGCTTCCTTTTCTGGTATAACTGTTGAAGGACCAACTTCTTCTTCATGTAACACAGTTGAAGGACCAGCTTCCTCTTCAAAATCTAATACCCTTGGAGTAACCAATTCCTGCCTATAGGTTCCTTGTTGAAAAGCAGTACTTTGATCTTCAGTACCTTGATCATCAGTACTTTGAACCTTAATTCTTTCTTTCTCAGTACTTTCAATGTTGACTTGTTCTTCAGTACCTTTAGGTTCATTCTCCTTTTCTTCATGAAATTCAGCATCTTCTTTCAAATTCTCTTCTTCTAAATTCCTCCCCAATTGGACAGAAGAATGTTGTTTAACCTTTTTGCCTTTGGTGGTCTTCTTTAAATGCCTTCGCTTCTTCTTTTCAGCTTTGACCCATAATCTGTGATGAGTAACCAATGGCCATACAAAGTTCTTCAATCTTCTAAACTTAAACTTCAACTTCTTAATCTGAGTAGCCTGTTTATCAAAAGATTTCTGCAATCTGACCATCGCCCTTGTCAGAGTATAATTATCTAACACTAATCTTTCAGGTGGTATAGGAACAGTATCTCCTCCAGAAGATGATGAGAATATAGGAACATCTTGTTCTGGTGATGCCTTTGGAGGAGTGGAATGGTGGGATGAGGTGGGAGAAACTTTAGTACCTTCATTAACATCAGAATCATGCGAAGCAGTACCTTGTGTTGAAGTTTCTTGAGATGCAGCACTTTGAGAAGCAGTACCTTCAGAAGCAGTACCTTCCCTTGCATCACTAGCTGCAGCCTCATCTCTAATAGCTTGAACAATCTCCATAATAGAAGAAGTCAATGGAGTGTCCCTGCCAGTGAATAAATCACTCTTACTTGCCATAAAGGTAAAGATCTTGGCGGGTTGCACCACAACAGGTAGTAGATCAGTAGGCTTAGGTACATCAGCAAGTTGTTTGTTAAGAAACACTTGAATAAACCTTGGATACGTCAACCATCTTGAACCATGAGAGATGTGTGAGAGCATTCCATCTAGAATCAGCCTTGAAAAATTGAAAATTCGATCTGTAGCTAATCCCACTATAGTAGATGCTATGTTAGACCCAAATTGCTCCCATGATGTACTTTTAGCACTAATACAATGAAGTAGTACATGAACTAAATACTTCCATTGAGGACAAAATAAAGGTTTCCTGAATGTTTGTTCAGTTAAGGACCCTTCATAACCAATGTTGCTAAAAGTATCCCAAATCAGTTGCTTATCAAAACGAACAGCCCCTTCTTCATCATCAAATAATAAGTCTTCTCGAATAGAGGCTTCAGTAACTTTCACAGTTCTCCCAGCAACTGTTGCTTGAATATATGAATCATCATTCTCCATATGAACCCTAGCAGTTGCCCAAAATTGTTGAATCCAGGGCTCAATAATATCGGGTTCTACTAAAAGCGCATAACTAATCGGCGACCCAGTTAGAAAATCAATGATATCCTGAAAGATAACATTAGCTTCAGGCTTGTCTAAATTCGCCACCATGTTGTGTTTTGAAACTGTATTACGATTTGCCATTTATGATATATGTTCACAGAAAGTGAGATAGCGAATAATATGGGTGAAAGAGAGAGAGATATGGAAAAAATTATAAGTTATCAATATGAGAGGGAAATTCGGAGAGTAGTTATTTATAGGTGAGATTTAAAAAAATCACAGCCCTTAATAACAAAGTTACCGTTAGTAGTAGTTACCCCTCAATATTACCGTTGGAACAGTACTTTGAGACGACATGTGTGCAGTACTTCCAAAAAGCAGTACTTTCCAAGCAGTACTTTCATAAAAGCAATAGGCAGTACTTTCCCATTCTCCTCTTTTCAATAGCAAATTCAACATGAATATCCTCCCCTCAAACAATGCATAGGACTATACTTACACTAAATAGTCCTCCCCTCAAATGTAGGTCAGTAGTTAATCATGCCAATGCTTACCACCAAGTGATTGAATCTTGAAACATCAAAGCCTTTGGTGAGTAAGTCAGCTACATTATCATCCGTGTGAACCTTGACCACATTAATAAGCCGGTGCTCATAACAATCTATGATAAAGTGATGCCTAATCTGAATATGCTTGGTCTTGGAATGATACACTGGATTCTTCACAATGCAAATAGTACTCTCATTATCAATATTGATAGGAGTATTCTTGAAATTTAACCCATAGTCCAAGAGTTGATTCTGCATCCACAAAACTTGTCCACAACAACTTGCAGCAGCCACATATTCTGCTTCAATTGATGATGTTGCTGCAATTGTTTGCTTCTTACATTGCCATGAAACTAATCTTCTTCCAAGATATTGGCATCCACCTGTAGTTGATCTTCTGTCATAGTTGTCACCTGCATAATCACTATCTGAAAAAGCTTCCAAGTGAAAAGGTGAATCCTTGGGATACCACAACCCCAACTTAGGTTGTTGTTTCAAATAACTAAAAATTCTCTTCACTGCATTCATATGAGAGACCTTTGGTGAGACTTGATATCTTGCACATAGACAAACAGCAAACATAATATCAGGCCTAGATGCAGTGAGATACATAAGACATCCAATCATGGATCGATACAACTTGACTTCAACAGGTTGTCCATCTTCATCTTTTCCCAGTGAGTTGATAGACTTGATAGGTGTAGTTATTGGCTTCATAGCATCAAAGTTGAACTTCTTAAGTATGTCAGATACATACTTGTCTTGACTGATAAAAATACCCTCCTTTGACTGCTTAACTTGAAGTCCCAAAAAGAAAGTTAACTCACCCATTGAACTCATTTGAAATTCATTCTGCATCAGCTGCTCAAACTCCTTGACCATGGACTGTTTGGTAGCTCCAAATATGATATCATCTACATACACTTGAACTAACATGATATCCTTTTTGTCTCTCTTGATAAACAAAGTCTTGTCAATGGCTCCCCTTCTGTAACCATGTTGCAATAAGAAAGTAGAGAGCCTCTCATACCAAGCTCTAGGTGCTTGATGTAAGCCATAAAGAGCCTTAACCACCTTGTAGACTTTGTTAGGATGAGTAGGATCTTCAAAACCAGGAGGTTGTTTGACATATACCTCCTCTGTAATCTTACCATATAAAAAGGCACTCTTGACATCCATTTGATAAACCTGAAATCCCATATAGGATGCAAAAGCAAGAAAGATTCGAATTGCTTCAATCCTTGCTACAGGAGCAAATACTTCATCATAATCCACTCCTTCTTCTTGTCTGTAGCCTTGTGCAACTAACCTTGCCTTGTTCTTGATGACATTCCCTCTTTCATCCCTCTTAACTCTGAACACCCATCTTGTACCTATGACCTTCTTACCATCAGAAAGATCACATAGTACCTAAACTTCTTGAAGTCTGAATTGTAGCAGTTCTTCTTGCATAGCTTCAACCCAACTTTCTTTAGTCAATGCTTGAGCAATATTCTTGGGTTCTTCTTGAGAGATAAAGCAAGTAAACAGACATGTTTGATGATCCTTATGATTCATCCTGTTTAGTTTATAGACAAAGCTAAGTAAAGCATTATGAGGTTTAGTAAAACTCTAAGCTTTGTGTCGTGTCATCACTCCAGAAGTAGAAGGACCAATGATTTGATCAGTAGGATGATTCTTATGAATTCTTAAGTTTGGAGACTGTGGAACTCCATAAGTATTATCCAAATTAGTGAAATCAGCATCTTCATTGGAATCTGAGAAAATACCTTCATCTTCAAACTCATCATCAGTATCTTCTAAGCCAGGCATAGTAGGATCATCAAAATCATCCAAAGTGATGGTAACTGGTGCAGCAGTACTTTGGTCAAAAGTACTGTCCAAAGTACTGTGAGAGTATTCTGTAGTTTTGGTCTTTTTCTTTGCTTCGTCATAAGCTCTTCTTTGGTCATCAGTATAAGAATGTGCTAAGACATCTTGAAGAAGCATCCGATTAAGTTCATCTTGAATAGATTGATCCTCAACAGACAATGAGGATTTTGGTGCATCAGTACTCTTCTTTGGTTCAACAGATATTGGTTCTTCATCAGGAACATCATCAAGTATAATATGGACACCATGAACAACATACTGTAAATCGTCTCCATTGGATACAGGTTGATTTTCTTCTCTAACAGGTACATAGTTCATAGAAGGAGTCAAAACTTCAAGATCAAACATCCAATCAGGACCTTTACCCTTCTGATCGTCTTGATCTTCTAAAAATTCAACATGAAGACAATCTTGAACCTTCATAGTGACTCTGTTGTATACTCTAAAGCCTTTGCTGTTGGTTCAGTACCCTAATAGATAACCTTCTTCTGACTTGCCATCAAACTTGCCCAAATTATCAATAGTATTTAGAATAGTGAGAGGACATCCAAAAGGCTTCAGAAATCGTATGTTGGGTTTAATTCCCATCAGTAACTCATAAGGTGTCTTCACCTGGGGTTTTGTGACTGATACTCTGTTAAGCACATAGCAAGCAGTACTTACAGCTTCAGCCCAGAATTGAATAGGTAAAAGTGAATCTGCAAGCATAGTTCTGGCTGCTTCAATCAAAGTCCTATTCTTTCTCTCTGCAACACCATTCTGTTGTGGTGTTCTTGCAATGCTGAACTCCCTCTTGATCCCTTTGTTAGCACAAAACTCATCCATAAGTTTGTTCTTGAATTCAGTTCCATTATAACATCTAATACCTCTAACCTTGAGTCTTAGTTGGTTTTCAAGTGCTATGATAAGATTATGGATAGCATCAAAAGTATCATCTTTAAATCCTAAGAAAAATACCCAACTGAATCTACTGCAATCATCTATCACAACCAAGCAGTATTTTTTCTTGTTAAGGCTTGCAATTGCAACAGGTCCAAAATAAATCCATATGTAACAGCTCCAATGGTTCTCTAACAGTCCTTTCCTCAACATGCTTGAATTCAGAGTGAAGACTCTTCATATCCAGACTGTACACATCATTGGTTCTTGGTACTCTAAGTACTACCAAGCTATCATCAACATGCTTGAATTCAGAGGAAAGGATGATACATTCTGTGTCAGTGAATAACACAAGATGCTTTTTATCACAGATTTGAGATACTGACAATAAGTTGAATTTGAGCTCCTTCACATATCTAACATTCTCAAAATATGTGCTCCCTGTCTTGATGGTTCCTTTGCCAGTTATTCTTCCTCCACTGGGGTCATTCCCAAATGCAACTCTTTCTCCACAAATAGATCTAAAATCTGACAGAATCTCCTTGTCTCCTGTCATGCTTCCAGAGCAACCACTATCCACAATAAGATGATCTTTAAGCTCCTCCTCTGGGTTGCCCTGCACAAAGATACAACAGTTAGTGTCTTTTAGGAACCCAAGCCATTACTGACTTGTATTCCCATTGTGGATTAACATACTCAAATTCTTTGAGTATGTAATCTTCACAGTTTTTGTAGACAGAATCAAGCATTATCTTTTGTTTTAAAACTTGTGGTGAAATTTCAGCAAAACTTTCTTTTTCAACAAAAATCTTGATAAGGTTTTAAAAGGTACCATTTTGAGGGGTCGTTTAAGTCCTTATTTGATCACTTTTGTATCCGTTATTGCTTAATATCGTTCCTTTTCACTTTTTAGGTCTCGTGAAGGCAAAATGCTGGAATGACACTTATTTGGACAGAAAGGCGCGAATATATGAAGAAAATGGCCAAAGTCGAAATCAGACACTCACAGTCGCTGAATGTAGAAGGCGACGGCGTCAGGTTCTATTTGCGACGCCGTCGGAGAATTATTGTGACGGGTCAGAACGCAAAACTCGTGTTTTCAATTGACGGCGTCTAGTTGTGAAAGAGTAGGCCGTCGCTACTCAGACGGCCTAGATGCGATCCAGACGACGTCAGAAGCTGAAGAGGACGGCATCACGGACATAAGGTGACGCCGTCGCAAGGTTAACGTGGCCAAGACGAAACCCTAATGGCGGCGACACGACGGCGTCACTAAACATAAGGTGACGCCGTCGCAATTGTAATCTTATATATAGAATCCGAATTTTTTAGTATTTGTGTGGAGAGTCTTTGGAGTAAAAACCTAAAACCGAACCTAAGGTGTCTTGTACAGTATTTTAGGGTTTTTAACCCTATCTTACACCAAGATAAGTCTTTGCTTCATTAATTCAATTATGTCTTTGATTATTTGTGTGTATGCTTGCATGTTCTCCATGTCCGGCTAATTTATTTGTGTGTTTGCTTAGGAAGTATGAAACTTAATTATTGAATATTGATTGGTTGTTTCTTATCTTAGTTGATTAATGATCTAGTAATGCGATAGGTCATTCGTTGTGTACTTAATGCTTGATTCATCTTTGTGAACCTTAGAGTATGATTACCTGAGTGATTGTAGGCTAAAACATCCAAAGAGTGCCTTAGAGTAAGAGTCTATAATCTCTACGTGGATTTGTAGACAAGACCCTTTGGTAATTTCAAAGAGTTAGGGAGAAACGCATACCCTACAACTTTAGAAACACAACGCAACTAGGAATAAGACGTGACACTCAACCATCAATAGGAGATAAATAAGGAGTAATACAAACTAAGTAAACACATCTTTAAACTATCATACGAGCACACATTAATTAGACATAGACTCCCACAACCTTATTTTAGATAATTAGATAATAGTAGAGTAATCGGTAGAAATACCAACCCCCCCAAATCCAATACCCGAGATTCGTACTTTTCCATTTTCATAAAATATAAAAAGATAAAAAATAATCTTCCTCAACCTTAACCTTAGCGTAGTAACTCCCTACTAGCATTCCTATTCCCCAAGAGAACGATATCAATACCCGTGGCTTACCCTAATTACTACACTACAACGATTAGGTTTACTGCCTAGGGTGTTATAAAACTTGCTCGAAGAAAAGGAAGTTTCCTTGACCCCGAACGACGCGTGTAGCGTTATCAAGTTTTTGGCGCCGCTGCCGGGGAATAGAATAGCTAGTTAGTAGTCCACCTCGTTTAGGTTTCTTTGCTTGATTCCTATCAAGTAAACTTTTTTTTCTCATTTTTAGATTTCTCTTAGTCTACCCCCCTTCTTCGTAACCTTTGTTAGTAATTCCATCACTTTTCATCATGGAAGGTGATAACCCACTACCATTCATCAACATACCACCAAATGACCCGCCAAGAGCCCGTACTCTTGGTGAATACTCGAGACCAAGCCACTTAGGCTATAGGAACACCATTGAGCTTCCCGACCAAGCCCAAACTACGGCCCTGCGATCCGACACCATCCGGTTGGTGCAAAACGGATGTGCATTCCATGGACTTCGTTCCGAAGATCCAAATCAGCATCTGAGGGATTTCCTCAAAATCGTCGATTCCATCGACCTTGATGCTACTACTCGGGAGACCACGCGCCTGCGTCTCTTCCAATTCTCTCTACGGGACCAAGCTAGTAATTGGCTTGAGCGACTTCCCGCCGGCTCCATCTCAAGTTGGGATGATCTTACTTCTCGCTTCCTTGCTCAATTTTTCCCACCGGGGAGAACCACTAAGCTTAGGAATGACATCTTGATGTTCCAACAACGTCAAGGTGAATCTCTCTACGAAGCATGGACCCGATTCAAGGACTTACTTCACAAAGTCCCTCATCACGGCATTGATCTTTGGCTCCAAGTCCAAATCTTTTATGATCATGTCAACTTTCCCACTAAGCGATCCATTGACCAAGCGGCCGGTGGAAAACTTAGTGATCTCACCGCAGAAGAATCATGGGAAATAATAGAGGACCTTGCCCTCTATGACAACGAAAGTTGGGATGACCCCCGTGAGCTGCCCAAAACCGTCAAGGCAATCTCCTTGCCTCCTCCCGACCGTAGGATGATCGAACTTGAAGATCAGGTTAAATTCCTCATGAGTTCCTACGAAAATCCTAAGTCTTCACACCATGTGAACAAAGCTTCCTCTTCATGTGAGCCGTTTTGTGATCCTCATAACACGCGCAATAGCACCCGATCCCCCGAACATGCTTCTGTTGACTACGCATCCTCGCGTGTTAATGGAACAGGAGGAAGATTCCCTACAGCACCCGGACCTAGGAATTTCAATGAAACCCGAGAGGCATGGAAAGGAAAGCCTGATTTCTACTGGGGGCAAACCAAAGAATTCACTTCTAATGATTTCTCATGGCCCCCACCTAACGGTCCTAACCAACAAAACATCGAAGGGATGTTGCAAAACCTAGTTACATCCCAAGAAACCCAAATAGCTAAGCTCTCGGACCGCTTTAATAATCAACAAGCCGAGATGGATAGGAAAATAGACAACCTTTTGAAAGCCATAGCTAATAGTGATAAGAAGGTTAGTGCTATCTCAACTCCCGAGCCTTCAGGCATAGAGATTAAGGATCCAAGCAAGCTAAAGTATGTCCAATTCGTCAATACCATCGCCTTAGTTGAACCTGATGAAACAAATGACGAAGAGGACTATACACTAGTGGATGAGGAAATACCCGAGGAAATAGATGAAGTAGACATTGACTATTTCAACAAATTTCCTACGGACGAAGAACTATCTCGCCACCCTCACTTAGTGCGTGACCTCCGTCACATGTATGTTAGAAAAAGTCCTCGAATTAAGTTTGGGAACCCTTGGAATCTTAACATACCATGTGTCATAGGACACCTTTTTGTGGCAAAAGCTTACATTGATCGCAAGTCCCCAATCAACATCATGACTAGCACCTACTACAATTGGATATTGAAGAAGCCTATTCCAACTAGGCAAGACCCTAATGATCCTAATGTTAGTTGCAATTTTCTCGGTAGAGTTAAGGGATTGCCCGTTTATGTAGGTAGTTTCACGTTTCCTACGGACTTCATAGTTGTGGATGACATTAGCACGGCCATAGACCATAGCTTGTCCCATGTTATTTTAGGAAAACCTTTCATAGAAAGCACCGGGATGACCTATGACCCCTCATTAGGAGTAGTGCGATTCAAGAATAAGACCGATGACATAGCTTACCAAATGCCGTTTAAGATTGAGAAATTTTCATCACTCTCTAATGATGAAAAGGAACTTAAACTATCGGTCTATTATAGGAATGATGAGGATAGGGAGAAAGATGTTGATTATGTTATGGCTAAGATTTTCGGATTCTACAAGGATTGTTTGAGCCTAGGACCGGAATACAGGACCGAATGGGGAGAAGATGAACTCTTAGAGAAGCGCATTTTAGGGCACTTCTACAACATGGAATCCCCCATTAGAGGCCATGAAGAGGGCGATGATGAGAAAACGTAGGAGCACGACTACGAGTCTAGCTACAAGACTCTTTAATAAAGAAAAGCGCTTCGTGGGAGGCAACCCATGCTTAATTGTTTGCTTGTTAGTGTCATATATCTTTTATTAATTGTTTATCCTCATGTTTAAATTTGTAAAAATGCTTTATTTTGTTTTTAACTTCGTCTTAATTACATATAAAGGTATTTTACATAAGGGATGAGTGTAGGGAGGATTACACACGTTTTCAAAAGAAACGTAAACATGAGAATAACAATTAATTAAAAGATATATATGTTTGTTTGTTCGAGTCAAATGCTTGTATCGAGTCATAATGAATGTTTTGCAGAAGTTTTTCCAGATTCTAAAGATGTAAATCTTCCAGAAATTTTTCCAGAAAATCGCAGACCAGTTTTTGTCAGAATAACCTGACGGCGTCAGGATTGCAACCTGACGGCGTCAGGAAGGAGTAAAAACATCAGATTACTTTTTCTCGTTTTCTGAGCTACTTATAAATTTTTGGAATTTTCCAGGTCTTAATTTTCTTAGAAATTCTGTAAACATTCATTCCACAAGCATTATATCCTAGTTTAAATCGAGTCTTATATATATTATTACCGCCGATTTTACGCGAAGGTTTCGTTTGTTTTCTACAAGTGTGCAGGTTTAGTTTGTCAAGAAGAAGTTACATAAGATTGGAAGGAGCTTTTCACGCAATAATTCTTCTTGAAAAGAATTTAACCACCACTTTACACGGATCCTACCGAGCTAATCAGGGGAGTATTAGTTTCTTTCGTTTTTAATTACCTTCTTTTATCATATCTTTGATACTTTCGGGGAACATTGGGGACAATGTTCAGTTTAAGTGTAGGGAGGGAAAATAAAACGGGAACTTTGAAACTATGCTTATCCTTGACCATTTGCTTTGTCCAATTGTGATTGTGTAATAAACCATGAGAAATGTCGGTTAGGGTAATTTTGGCACCAAATTTAAAATTTTTCATGACATATAGGAGTGGGCCATTAGTCTTAACAAAAGCGTCTCATGGATAGGAAGTTGCATGACTAGCACAAAAACCCTTACCACCCAAATTCCACCCAAAATGTGAGGATCGCCCTTAGATTAGTAGGAATTAAAGCATTCATCTTTAATGCTTAGAGTGTGAACCGGTAGTATATTAGATTCTAGAACTTGTTTTGTGATGCATTCCGAGATCGCAAGTGAGGCTACACTTGTGTAGTTAGGAATAACTAAATGATAAGAGGCATTAGGATAAACCCTTGTTTGATACCTGTAATATAATTACTTCTTCCACATCGGTTGAGTAATTCCCCCACACCCTTTGCGCTGTACTCATTTTTAGTGCACGATACCCCTAGTTAACCCCTCAGAGCCTATCCTTTTCGCGGTTCTCGTGATATTTCGGTTTTTCCGGAATATCAATGAAGAGCATTGTTTACACCCCACCCCCAAATATACACCCAAATCGCCTTAGCCTACCCCTTATGCACTCACTTTTAGTGCAAATGTTTGTTATCACCCTAAACCCTTAGTTCAATTATCTAGTTGCTTGCATAAGTTGCTAAGTCGAGTCATATCCTTTGTATACAGTTTTGGGACGATTGGGATTCATGGGAAAAGTTAAAGTTTATGAAATGACGGGAAGGGAACGTTAAATTCAAATTCCCTTTGTTTACGTAATAAGGTACCCCAAGTGTTTTGATCTTTTCAAATCGGGTCAAATTAGTGTTAGAATAATAAAAACTCAAGTGTAGGGATGTCCCTGTAAATCCCTAGTATTTTGATGTTATCGTAGAGGATGGTAGAGTAAAAAGTTATAAAAAAAAAAAAAAAAAAAAAAAAAAAAAAAAAAAAAAAAAAAATAGAAAAAGAGAAAAAGAAAAAAAAAATAGAGTGAAAAAAAAAAAAAAAAAAAAAAACATACGGGCTACCGTCCTTCATCTATCTTTTAATTTATGTTTGTTTATTTCAGTTATCTAGAGTTTAGAGTGTCGAGTCTTGGCTTAGCAACGCCATTCTTCATATGCAGTTAACATAAAGATTTTTGACTTACCACCACTATATAGCCTATCCCACCAAACCCTTATTTCCCTACCGTAAGCCTAACGTTACAACCCTTTAAAGACCTCTTTGATAGTCTTTCCTAGGTGCTTACGCCAAAGCGATGGAGGTTTGATCTATTCTCAAGCCTATGGTAATCTATGTACTAGGACCGGTTAATGAGTGTTTATCTTCCATTTCCTATATTGTTATATTTCATTTATACACCTGAGAGAGATGTGAGTATCCAAACACCCCATGTGAGGTGCTAGTATGTAATTTCCGTGCTTGTTATGACTTTTGCGGGGCTTATATGTGTTGTGGACCGTTTTGAACTAATGCTGAATGACCCCTAACTTATAAATTAATTGGCTAAAAGCACATTTGCTTGAGGACAAGCAAATAACAAGTGTAGGGATATTTGATAAGGTTTTAAAAGGTACCATTTTGAGGGGTCGTTTAAGTCCTTATTTGATCACTTTTGTATCCGTTATTGCTTAATATCGTTCCTTTTCACTTTTTAGGTCTCGTGAAGGCAAAATGCTGGAATGACACTTATTTGGACAGAAAGGCGCGAATATATGAAGAAAATGGCCAAAGTCGAAATCAGACACTCACAGTCGCTGAATGTAGAAGGCGACGGCGTCAGGTTCTATTTGCGACGCTGTCGGAGAATTATTGTGACGGGTCAGAACGCAAAACTCGTGTTTTCAAGAGACGGCGTCTAGTTGTGAAAGAGTAGGCCGTCGCTACTCAGACGGCCTAGATGCGATCCAGACGATGTCAGAAGCTGAAGAGGACGGCGTCACGGACATAAGGTGACGCCGTCGCAAGGTTAACGTGGCCAAGACGAAACCCTAATGGCGGCGACACGACGGCATCACTAAACATAAGGTGACGCCGTCGCAATTGTAATCTTATATATAGAATCCGAATTTTTTAGTATTTGTGTGGAGAGTCTTTGGAGTAAAACCTAAAACCGAACCTAAGGTGTCTTGTACAGTATTTTAGGGTTTTTAACCCTATCTTACACCAAGATAAGTCTTTGCTTCATTAATTCAATTATGTCTTTGATTATTTGTGTGTATGCTTGCATGTTCTCCATGTCCGGCTAATTTATTTGTGTGTTTGCTTAGGAAGTATGAAACTTAATTATTGAATATTGATTGGTTGTTTCTTATCTTAGTTGATTAATGATCTAGTAATGCGATAGGTCATTCGTTGTGTACTTAATGCTTGATTCATCTTTGTGAACCTTAGAGTATGATTACCTGAGTGATTGTAGGCTAAAACATCCAAAGAGTGCCTTAGAGTAGGAGTCTATAATCTCTACGTGGATTTGTAGACAAGACCCTTTGGTAATTTCAAAGAGTTAGGGAGAAACGCATACCCTACAACTTTAGAAACACAACGCAACTAGGAATAAGACGTGACACTCAACCATCAATAGGAGATAATTAAGGAGTAATACAAACTAAGTAAACACATCTTTAAACTATCATACGAGCACACATTAATTAGACATAGACTCCCACAACCTTAGTTTAGATAATTAGATAATAGTAGAGTAATCGGTAGAAATACCAACCCCCCCAAATCCAATACCCGAGATTCGTACTTTTCCATTTTCATAAAATATAAAAAGATAAAAAATAATCTTCCTCAACCTTAACCTTAGCGTAGTAACTCCCTACTAGCATTCCTATTCCCCTAGAGAACGATATCAATACCCGTGGCTTACCCTAATTACTACACTACAACGATTAGGTTCACTGCCTAGGGTGTTATAAAACTTGCTCGAAGAAAAGGAAGTTTCCTTGACCCCGAACGACGCGTGTAGCGTTATCAAATCTCCTTTTCTTTTACCACAAAATCATCTGTTTCACCAGTACTTGTTGAAAGTACTGTTTGTTCATCATCAATACTTTCCTTCTTAACCCATTTAGTTTTAACTTCTGGTGTAGAGTCCCTTGATCTAGCTACTCTTCTGGAATTGTAACTCCTTCTAGATTGATAGTAATTAGGTCTCCTAGGACTCCTATTCCAAGAGGTGGTTAGTGAAAACTGATCAGTACTTTGAGAAAGTACTGTATTTTGCTTATCAGTACCTTGCAAAGTGTTTGAAGGTACTGGAGGTTTTGAAAAGGGTCTTCTCTAGTGAGGGTGCCTGTAGTCTGGTGATGAGTGTGTAAATACTCATCATTTTTAGTCAAATCTGAACTGCAAAACGGTTAAAAATGCTCAGAAATGCATCAAAACACTGAAAATATTCCAAAATTGCATTTTATATGTTTCAGATGCAAAATGTTTAAAATCAGATGAAAAATGAGCAAAGTTTGCATAATTGGCAGTTTCAGTCCCCCAAGTTTCTAAAATTGTCAAAAATAGTCCCTGGGTCATAATTTCAAAAGTAAAATCACCAAAGGTCCTTTTTAAATCATAACTTGTCAAAATTAGTCCTTTGGTGAAAAATATCAAAAGTTTGAGAATCTACAATTTTAGTCCCTCAAGTTTCACAACTGGCAAATATGGTCCTTGGAATTTTCAGAGATTGTCATAACCATCCCTTGGACTGCATTTTCAGAAGTTACACGAACAATCCCTGGAAATTCAGAGTTGGCAGTATTAGTCCCTAAACTATTAAATGGGTTTATGTCTCATCCTAAGTCTAAGTTAACTACTCTTAAACCCAAGCCCACCTTTTACCCTTAAGCCCAATACCCAAATAATCCCTTTACCCTAGTCCAGTGTATAACCCTACCCTTTGTCTTCTTCACGTTTTCCCGCCCAACACCCACAGAAACACACACCAAACACAAGAAAATAAAGAAAAAAAACATGTCTCCCCCAAAATAATACTCTACCCATCCCCTACACCCTTTTTGCACGCCTGTCCCCCTCCTTTTTGCCCATCACGTACCCAGCTCCCAACACTGTCAGGCTCAGTTTAGCTCCCAAGAAAGCATCATAAGAAACAAGAGAAGATTGAAGACCCATTTTGTAGCTTTAGTATAAATAGCTTATGTATGCCAATGTATAAGGCAGTAAGTAAGTTAGTTTTTTTTTTTTTTTGTTTTTTTTTTATTTTCCAGTCTATAAATTAGCTTCTAGTTCCATTTTTAACTTTGTTGTCATTTACTTTTAATGTAAACGTTTAATTTGAATGCAATTTAATTCCATGTCTTAGTTCCAGTTTATCCATGTTTATGCAGTTTCAAATTTTTTTTACTTTCTGTCTTAAATGAAATTTGTGTTTCCCTACTGTTAAAAAGGTATCTTATAAGCTTTTATAAGTTTGTTTGAACTTTTGTTCAAGTTTTCAATTTATTTTGTGTGGTTCTTAATCCTTAACAGTTTCAAAAAGACATGTTTCTGCCCCAAAAGGGGTGTTTGGGTCAGCATAGTTTGTGGGTCAAAAGCAGTTTTTGACCCATTTTGGGTCTCCAAGTAGTTATAGTTAGAGGTTGGTTCAATTTATTTTAGCATTCCAAGTAGTGTTTTATTGCAAAGAAACCTTGTCGAAGTAGTATGCAAGTTACTTTTTTTTGTGTTAACAGCCACGCACAGCAGCCCCATGGCCTTTTTTTGCTTAGTTTTAAGGTAGTTAGAGTTAGAATTAGAGTTTGATTTTCAGGTTATAGTTAGTTCGTAGTATGGTATTGATCTATTGTAGCTTAATTTGGTCATTAGAACTTAATTGCTAGCTTATTTTTTTGCCTCAAATCAGCCCCATACGGACTGTTTCGTCTGCAAGTGCAGCACACAAAAAGTCCAGTGCCTTTTAGCTTTTTATCCTTCTTTGTTATTACTTATTAGTTCCTTATTAAGTCCCATTAGTTTTTTTGTAACTTAGATTAGATTAGGATAGATCTTATTTAGCTTATTATGTGCTATTTGTAGTCTTTTAGATTGCTCATTTCCTATTCTTTTAGTTTTAAGAATCCCCTAGGTAGCTTATTGTCCAACTGTTTTTCCTCATTTCTGTTATTGTTTTTTTTGATTTTTAGTAGCTTATTTTAGTTTAAGAATTCATGTGTAGCTTATTTGTGCATTGATTTTGCTTATTCAACTGCTTTTGAAGTTCTTATTTGTGCCTAAAAGCTGTTACAAGGGTGTTTGGTAATGGCGGGTTTTGATAAGTTTTTACCTTCTTAGAAACTGTTTGTAGCCAAACGATCCTTTGCCTGGGGTCTGCTGTTTAGAAGCTTATGTTTGTAACTTTAGTTTTTGTAAAAAAGTTGTTCTTTGTATTCATTGTTCATTTGCAAAAGTTGAAAAATCAAAAAAATAAATAACAAGCGCAAAAAGGGGCCAAGCAGGATTCGAACTCCTGACCTGCACAACCCTGCCCACGCCCAGACAATACACCCACTTACCATCTGCGCTGGCATATGTTTTGTTTATTTCAAGCACATTTTAATCATATATCAGTTAGTTAGAACATTTGTTTAATAAGGAGTAGTCTTGTGTTACATTTTCTTCAATGGTTTTTTAAAAGCTCATTTCTATAAGCTCTCACTTGTTTTATATTTTTCCTATCTTCTAATATAGCTTATGTATTTTTACAAAAAATTTTATAATTTTTGAATATCATTTAGTATTTTTAATTAATTAATTAGTATAAATTAGTATTTAATTCGTAATAAATAAAATAAAAGTCGAAAAAATACCCGGCTTTTTTCTAAAATTATTTTTAGTCAATTAGAATGTAGGAAATTAGTTTTTACACTCGTAGGACTTTTATTTTACAAATTTTACGTTTTATCTTGCGCTCCAGCGTAATTTTTATAAATAACGTACGTTTTCATTTTAAGTTACGTTTTTAGATAATTTAAGTTTACGTTTTAGTTAAAATAGTTTATTTAAGTTATTTTGTTTTATAAAATCACTAAAACATCATTTTAAAAATAGTGATAGCGTTTATTTAATAGATTTTATCTTTTTAATTTCCTTTAATTTGCATTTAAGCCGTTGTAATTTGTTGGCTTTTCCTTAGTTATAATATTCACAATCCTCCTTTCCGTCCAAATCTCCCGATCACTATACGTTTGATAATCCATTGCATAGCTCGCTGGGACATAACGACCCGGGGAGACCCTAAACTCCTCAGATCTTCATTGATTTCGTTCCTGAGCCGTTTTAAGGTTGTTACAGTCTGCCATTCACAAGTGGCAGGCTTGTGTGATAAACCTTGACTGTTCTGGAGCGCATCAAATTTTTGGCGCCGCTGCCGGGGAGTTGTGCTGATTATCTTCCGTTTAGCAGATTAGTGATTTGGATATTCACTCTTTGTTCATACCATCCATCTGTATGTATTTATATTTTCTTATAAAAATCTAAAATCCAAAAAGATTTTCATTCTTTGTTTTTGCAGCATATTTTTCAAAAAATCCAAAAATATCCATCCTTTATCCTCTAATCTGTTTAATTCTACATTTCTTTATCCTCAAACCTGTTTAATTCTCCATTCCTTATCTTCTATAACCGTTTAATTCTTCATCTCTTATCCCTCTTATCCGTTTAATTCTTCATGTCATGGTTTTCGACATGTTCCTGGTGTGGAGGTCCATTTAACGGTGGAAATTGTCGGCGATGTACCAATGTGGGTTTCGGAGACAAGTTTGTCGGTAATCCCGATCCCATTTCAAATAATGAAGCACCCGATTTTTCCTACCTACCTCCACACCCCCAATACGAATCCCACTCATGCGAGTTTTGTGGGAATGATTCTCATTACAGTTTTGATTGTCCACCACAGGTCCCGCTTGTCTATGAGCCGGAACCATGTTACAATCAGAACTTTGGTGAAAGTTATTTTCCCAATTATCTCTGTTGTGAGAATTGTGGGGGTCCTCATGAGACTTTTGAATGTCAACCGATGAATCAAAATTTTCAAAATTCCAATTCTCCCGGTTTTGACAATTTCCAACCCCCACAGTATTCCATCAGTCATCAGACTTCCGAGCCTTCACATCATTTCAATGATTACGAGGAGTGTAATCTTCCTCAAAGTTCTGAAGAAATACGCATTCGAAAGAAACTGCAAATGAAAAGAATGGTGTGTAAGCTTCAGCAGATGAATATAAGAATCAGATATGATGACGATGATGATGAGGATAGTATTCAAATGAAGGAATACTATGATTACGACGAGGAGAGTGTTACTCAATTGAACGATCTTATTTCTCAACTCCCTCAGTCTATTGCTATCACACCTATCTTACCTATTATTGCTTCCAAAGACTCTCTCATAATGGAGGATGATCATCTCAACACTATTTCGGAAACGGAATCATCTAGTGTTGAGGATCTTGTCCCAATCTCAAGTGAGTCTGAGGATATATCCGATAGTGATTGTGATTTGCCTTTTTGTGATTCTCTCGACATTTCTGAGGTTACTTCCGGGATTTTCTCAAATCCTCTTTTTGAATTTAATAATGACTACACTTTTGGGAAAGTAAATCCTCTTTTCGATGAAATGTCTGAGGCCGATACAGAGACCATCACGGAAGTGGTGGAAATTGCTAGCTCTCAGAGCACACCACTTGTCCCACCTCTGTATTCTATCTTATCTCTTCCATCATGTGATGATGATTCTATCCTCACTGATGAGATTCATGATCCAAAAATCATGAATTCTCCTTCTGATAATGAGGAGTTAGTCATGATCATCATCATGATTCTCCTTCTTTTCTTCACATACGGTGTGACTTCTCCATGTCTTAACTCCTTCGGGAGTGAAGACATTATTTTTGATCCCGGCATTTTCATGTACCATTTTTGAGCCGGTTCTCTCTATATCTCATCGGTGTGGAACTTTCACGTGCTTCAAATGTTTGTCCAAACATCTTGAATGAAAGTCCGATGGAGATTGTTTCTTCCACTTTGCTTCCCCATGAACAAATGAATTCGGGGTCGAGTCAAGCTAGCGACTCGGTAACCAAAAACAGTAGCACACACCATATGGGTTTTCACCCATATTTTTGACTTCTTACCCCCTTTCTACCACCTAAGTGTGGGGGTGATGCCCCACATGTTATATATATATCCTTTGAAAAAAAAAAAAAAAAAAAAAAACCTTTCTAAATAATGGCCGTAGTATTTCCCTTTTACGTTCTTTGTTTCGGCATAACCGCCGGTACTTTGAATATTGAGGGCAATATTCATTTCTAAGTGTGGGGGAAATTCTCACGAATTTTATCATATAATTGTACCAATTCCCCCGTTTTTGGCCAAAATTTTTTTTTGGAGTAAGTGTTTTACACTTTCTCATTTGGTTATCAGTCCGCCATGTTTGATAAACGAAAGGATTGGCTAATCCAGGAGCAAACGGCTCTTGGTAAAGATTTCTCAAATCCGTTTATATGGCTTGCAATTTGCCCAAAATTGTATGGTATTCAGCTCACCATATCCTAAAAAGTGAAGAGTTGGCTAGCCCGCAAGATTATGGCTTGTGGTAAAGGCAGTGGAAAAACCATAATTGGTAATCAGCTCACCAAAGATAATATTGATAATTTATCTAAGAGTTGGCTAGTCCAGAAGGGTACGGCTTCTGGTAAAGACAAATCAAATCCGTTGGAAGCTGGTGGTTTGCTCAAAATCACATGGTTATCGGTGTACCATGGTTCTTACTTGAACTAAAACATTTGGCTACTCCAAAAGTAATGGCTTTTGGTAAAGAGTTTCAAATCCATTATGTTTTCTCAAAATATTGCTAGGGACTAGCAATAGTTTAGTGTGGGGGATTGATGAGTGTGTAAATACTCATCATTTTTAGTCAAATCTGAACTGCAAAACGGTTAAAAATGCTCAGAAATGCATCAAAACACTGAAAATATTCCAAAATTGCATTTTATATGTTTCAGATGCAAAATGTTTAAAATCAGATGAAAAATGAGCAAAGTTTGCATAATTGGCAGTTTCAGTCCCCCAAGTTTCTAAAATTGTCAAAAATAGTCCCTGAGTCATAATTTCAAAAGTAAAATCACCAAAGGTCCTTTTTAAATCATAACTTGTCAAAATTAGTCCTTTGGTGAAAAATATCAAAAGTTTGAGAATCTACAATTTTAGTCCCTCAAGTTTCACAACTGGCAAATATGGTCCTTGGAATTTTCAGAGATTGTCATAACCATCCCTTGGACTGCATTTTCAGAAGTTACACGAACAATCCCTGGAAATTCAGAGTTGGCAGTATTAGTCCCTAAACTATTAAATGGGTTTATGTCTCATCCTAAGTCTAAGTTAACTACTCCTAAACCCAAGCCCACCTTTTACCCTTAAGCCCAATACCCAAATAATCCCTTTACCCTAGTCAAGTGTATAACCCTACCCTTTGTCTTCTTCACGTTTTCCCGCCCAACACCCACAGAAACACACACCAAACACAAGAAAATAAAGAAAAAAAACATGTCTCCCCCAAAATAATACTCTACCCATCCCCTACACCCTTTTTGCACGCCTGTCCCCCTCCTTTTTGCCCATCACGTACCCAGCTCCCAACACTGTCAGGCTCAGTTTAGCTCCCAAGAAAGCATCATAAGAAACAAGAGAAGATTGAAGACCCATTTTGTAGCTTTAGTATAAATAGCTTATGTATGCCAATGTATAAGGCAGTAAGTAAGTTAGTTTTTTTTTTTTTTTTTTTTTTTTTATTTTCCAGTCTAGAAATTAGCTTCTAGTTCCATTTTTAACTTTGTTGTCATTTACTTTTAATGTAAACGTTTAATTTGAATGCAATTTAATTCCATGTCTTAGTTCCAGTTTATCCATGTTTATGCAGTTTCAAATTTTTTTTACTTTCTGTCTTAAATGAAATTTGTGTTTCCCTACTGTTAAAAAGGTATCTTATAAGCTTTTATAAGTTTGTTTGAACTTTTGTTCAAGTTTTCAATTTATTTTGTGTGGTTCTTAATCCTTAACAGTTTCAAAAAGACATGTTTCTGCCCCAAAAGGGGTGTTTGGGTCAGCATAGTTTGTGGGTCAAAAGCAGTTTTTGACCCATTTTGGGTCTCCAAGTAGTTATAGTTAGAGGTTGGTTCAATTTATTTTAGCATTCCAAGTAGTGTTTTATTGCAAAGAAACCTTGTCGAAGTAGTATGCAAGTTACTTTTTTTTTGTGTTAACAGCCACGCACAGCAGCCCCATGGCCTTTTTTTGCTTAGTTTTAAGGTAGTTAGAGTTAGAATTAGAGTTTGATTTTCAGGTTATAGTTAGTTCGTAGTATGGTATTGATCTATTGTAGCTTAATTTGGTCATTAGAACTTAATTGCTAGCTTATTTTTTTGCCTCAAATCAACCCCATACGGATTGTTTCGTCTGCAAGTGCAGCACACAAAAAGTCCAGTGCCTTTTAGCTTTTTATCCTTCTTTGTTATTACTTATTAGTTCCTTATTAAGTCCCATTAGTTTTTTTTGTAACTTAGATTAGATTAGGATAGATCTTATTTAGCTTATTATGTGCTATTTGTAGTCTTTTAGATTGCTCATTTCCTATTCTTTTAGTTTTAAGAATCCCCTAGGTAGCTTATTGTCCAACTGTTTTTCCTCATTTCTGTTATTGTTTTTTTTGATTTTTAGTAGCTTATTTTAGTTTAAGAATTCATGTGTAGCTTATTTGTGCATTGATTTTGCTTATTCAACTGCTTTTGAAGTTCTTATTTGTGCCTAAAAGCTGTTACAAGGGTGTTTGGTAATGGCGGGTTTTGATAAGTTTTTACCTTCTTAGAAACTGTTTGTAGCCAAACGATCCTTTGCCTGGGGTCTGCTGTTTAGAAGCTTATGTTTGTAACTTTAGTTTTTGTAAAAAAGTTGTTCTTTGTATTCATTGTTCATTTGCAAAAGTTGAAAAATCAAAAAAATAAATAACAAGCGCAAAAAGGGGCCAAGCAGGATTCGAACTCCTGACCTGCACAACCCTGCCCACGCCCAGACAATACACCCACTTACCATCTGCGCTGGCATATGTTTTGTTTATTTCAAGCACATTTTAATCATATATCAGTTAGTTAGAACATTTGTTTAATAAGGAGTAGTCTTGTGTTACATTTTCTTCAATGGTTTTTTAAAAGCTCATTTCTATAAGCTCTCACTTGTTTTATATTTTTCCTATGTTCTAATATAGCTTAAGTATTTTTACAAAAAATTTTATAATTTTTGAATATCATTTAGTATTTTTAATTAATTAATTAGTATAAATTAGTATTTAATTCGTAATAAATAAAATAAAAGTCGAAAAAATACCCGGCTTTTTCCTAAAATTATTTTTAGTCAATTAGAATGTAGGAAATTAGTTTTTACACTCGTAGGACTTTTATTTTACAAATTTTACGTTTTATCTTGCGCTCCAGCGTAATTTTTATAAATAACGTACGTTTTCATTTTAAGTTACGTTTTTAGATAATTTAAGTTTACGTTTTAGTTAAAATAGTTTATTTAAGTTATTTTGTTTTATAAAATCACTAAAACATCATTTTAAAAATAGTGATAGCGTTTATTTAATAGATTTTATCTTTTTAATTTCCTTTAATTTGCATTTAAGCCGTTGTAATTTGTTGGCTTTTCCTTAGTTATAATATTCACAATCCTCCTTTCCGTCCAAATCTCCCGATCACTATACGTTTGATAATCCATTGCATAGCTCGCTGGGACATAACGACCCGGGGAGACCCTAAACTCCTCAGATCTTCATTGATTTCGTTCCTGAGCCGTTTTAAGGTTGTTACAGTCTGCCATTCACAAGTGGCAGGCTTGTGTGATAAACCTTTACTGTTCTGGAGCGCATCATCTGGTGAGAAGTTTCTATAGTTGACCCTATTTGAATGGTTCCAAGCTGGTCTATTTTCTCTTGGTTTTTGGTTGACAGGTCTGTTCTTAGGAAACTTACTTAGGTATTCTGAATGTAGGTCACAGTCCTTAATCAAATGATCAGGACTAAAACAAACAAAACAGAGTTTTTGTTCTGTAATCCCAAAATTTATTCTTCTAAATGTGTTACCAAACCTATCCTGATTTCTAGGTGAATGATTAAAGCTGTTTTGACCAAAATTATCCCAAAAAGGTTTAGTATGATTGTGAAAAGGTTTTCTTAAAGGTACTGCTGAAGGTGTAGCAGTACTTTGAGGTGTAGCAGTACTTTGAGGTGAAAGTATTGCTTGACTTTTAGCATCATCTACCTTAGGTGTCTCAACTGTTTCCTGTTGGGTTTCAGACCTAGATTGACCAATAAGCTTCTTTCTAAATTCTAGGTTGTCTACACCAAAACGAGAAACATCAGGTCTTATGGGTTGATGACTACCAGTGGGATGTGGGACAGCATGATAACCTTTGTCTTTGTTATATTCTGGAGGTGGTTCACTAAATGAGTCCTCATTACTGGATGTGTCAACATAGTTAATAAGCTCATCATCACTAGTGGTTATATCCTCAAAATCAAGGTCATCCTTATCACTAGGTGGGTTTTCATCTACACTACTGAAATCCATACCAAAACCTAGATCAGTCCTATTGTAAGCCCTTCTCTGTTTTTGAACATAAGAAACATGAGAAAGACCAGATTCTTTCCAGGCATCAAACTTAGCTAACAAATCATCTCTCTCCTTAGTCAGTTTCTCAATTTCAGAAATCTTACAATTTAACTTCCATTCACTTAATTTTAACTGATAATCCTGTTGTTCATATTTTTCTGCCCAAGCCATTTCATTATTTTCATGTGTTATAATTTTAGCTTCCATAGATTCTAAGGTTATTTGATAACCTGCTACCTCAGACCTAGCTTTTATACAATTATCCCTTTCAATCACATAACTATTAAGGACTTTTTGATAAAAGTCATGACAGTTTGAGCATACCTCATAGATAGGGGTTGAGCTTGTTGAAGTAGCCATCATTGCAAGTAGAACAGGATCATCTTCACTCTCCATGCTCCAGTCAAAGCTTCCAAAACCATCTTTAGACTCCATAGCAGCATGTCCAGGTTCCTTATCAAAAGTTGTGCTCCAGTCAAACTCTTCCACAGAATCCTCCACAGCTACCATACAGTAGGTTACTGGTTCATCATCAAACTCAGCACTCCAGTCAACCTCTGATAAATTCTCTTGAGCAACCAAAGCTTTTGTTTCTGTAATAGGAATTTCTTTCAACTCTAGCTTTGGTTTCTCAGTCATCCTGTTTGCTTGATATTTAGCAAACCTGCATTCTCTTGCAAAATGTCCAGTCTTTTGACAATTGAAGCATTCAATCTTGGATTTGTCAAAAGTGATTCCCTGTTTTGGCTTGAAGTCAATGCATCTTCCTGTCTTCTTCATAAACTTCTTTATCCTTGCAGTGATCATAGCAACTTGCCACCTGATATCAATTTCTTCAAGAGCATCCTCTTCTATCTGTGAGAGATCTTCTTCATAAGTGACTGGTAGAGAAGCTTGTTGTGCAAAGAAAGAGCATACAACTTCATCTGAGTGGATGGTTGGTGGGGCTTGCTGAGCAGTGGGGGTAGAATAGGAAACAGTACTTTGAGTAGGAGAAGCAGTACTTTTGGTGGAAGTACTGCTCCTCTTTTCAGATGATAAAAAGGCAATACTGTGAGATTTGGAACTGGTGTGGCCATTCATCTCATGCTCATACACCTTCAGATGATTGTATAGATCATCGAAGTCCATAACATCCAAACCAGGTTGTCCTCTGATCATTGTAGCTATCACATGCCATGTCGATGGCAGACTCCTTAAGAACTTGAGATTAGCATCTTCAACTGAAACCTCTGCTTTGTATAGCTCCAACATGCTGAGAAGGTTTTGAAATCTGTCATAAGCAGCATCAAGGTTTTCTCTTTCTCCAACAGTGAATGTTTCAAACTGCTGCTTCAACAGATTTCTGTGCATCTTTTTGGAAGCATCATTACCTCCAAACCTTGTTTTGAGAGCAGCCCAGAGTTGCTTTGCATCTTTAGCATCATGGAACTTGAGAAGATGACCATCTGGAATGGCAGACAAGAGAATGTTGAGAGCCTTCTCTTGATTCCTTAATGTTGTTGCTGGTAGGACTGCCTTAGGTTCTTTGGGTTGTCCAGGAATGTCAATAGGTTCTGGAACGACTTCATTACCATTGACAATTATATTCCACAGTAGTTGGTCTGTAATTGCAATGTACTGCCTCATCTTCATGCTCCATAGATCGTATTCTCCCTTCTTAATGACAGGTATCCTCATTGAGGTGATGGAAGGTAGTGGAACAGCATCAGTCGACATCTTTAGGTTTTAGGGTTTCTTCTTAGTCAGAATTTCCACACAAGCTCTGATACCACTTGTTGGATCGATGTACTCTAACCAAACTAACTTAAATAGCTTGTTAAGGTTTAATAACCTCGGATAAATCCTAAGTTATTAACAATGAAACACTGAGTAATCTTTATTAAGTACGCGGAATTTACTTTAACAAATCTAAGAAGAATATAACTTTAACTTTTATTAATAACTCTAAATCTGCTTGTTATGCAGATTCTTTAACAACTCTAAAACTCTAATAATAATCGTACTTTATGAATACTAAAACTCTTCTCTAAAACTCGTACTTCTAATACCAATCTAGGGGTCCTTTTATAGGCTCAAGGATAACCCTAGTCGATTTACAATTTGTATCCTTGTACGACAAGTAATCTAAACATAGAATAAACAAAGCTTTCCATAAACGAATATAACAGTTCTTTAGCTTTGCAGTACTTTGACTTCGACAACAGTACTTTGACTTTATCTTTAGCAGTACTTTGACTTTTCCAGTACTTTGTCAATCTTCAGTACTTTAACATTCTTCAGCACTTTCATATCCCAACAGATAGATATATAAATGTGTAATGAAAGATAAAGAGTAAGAAGCACATAACCACGACAAGAGTATTTATAGTGGTTCGGCTACAAGGACACCTTCCTTGCCCTACTCCACTCCCCGAGTCACCTACTCGAGAGTTCGTAAACACTACAAGACACCAACTCCTTATGGCAGAGAAGCCTTCACTACGTCGCCTACTTTTTTCTGGTACTAGGCTAACCACCGGGTTCTTCCACAAGGTAGAACCACACCTATCACAACGTCGCCTACCCTTTATTCGGTACTAGGCTAGATACCGAGTTCCATTACAATGGAGGAACTAATACCCAACACTACACAACACCTATCCCAAAGGAGACCCACTCCTTATTACAACATCATCAAGTATATCAATATCCTTGGATACAACCTATCTCTATTTGTACATCGATGCACCTCATCGATTATACGCCCTTGGCATCTTGCACTAATGCCACTTGACTTGACTTCTAGGAACTCTTCACTAATGCCATTGACACGGACGTTTGGCACCTTTCACTAATGCCTTCGTCTTGACTCCTTTGGCATTCTTCACTAATGCCTTTGACACGGACGTTAAGCACCTTTCACTAATGCTTTCGTTATGACTCTTTCGGAATCCTTCACTAATGCCTTTGACACAACACTTCTATGGAGAAAGAAAGAAGTATCAACAAGAGAACCCCAATAGTCTTGATGATGACGAAGTATGGCAACTCATGGACTTGAGCTTGCTCGACTTCAAGAGGTGGTGATCTCTCCTTTAAGAGGAACCTATAGAATCACAAAAAAAAAACAAAAGACAAACTAAATAGAGAGATCCTTATGATCTGAGGTTAGAAGGTTACAATACTTGGAGAAAGTATGTGTGGGAGTGGCAACCCAAAATGAAGAAATAGCTCACTATTTATAGAAGAAATTTAGCTAACGTTCCACGGATCCCTCACTTGAGGGATCCGTCCAGTGTATTACTGGGGATCCGTGGGAAGCTCTCTTTTGCCCATGGGTTTTGGGTCATGGGTCATGGTTTGTGGGTCATGGGTCCTAGACTTTGGACCATGGGTATCCAAGTAGATACAATGTATCTACAAGATGTAATGCATCTAGTCCATGGGTCATGGGTTAAAACCATGGGTCATGGATAATATCCATATATGACTTATGCATGATGTCATGCAATGGGTTATGGGTCATGCTCCATGGGTATGGGTCATAGACTTTGGGTTTTACCCAACAACATTCAATGTATTTGGTCAAAGGGTCAAATTCTTAAGCTTCTACCCATTATATTACCCATTATGATACATACTAGTTATGTATATATTTGCCCAATATGTAAACACTAGTTGTTGTACATATGTAATACTAAATCATAAAACCACTTTTACTTGTTTAGTGTTTTATGTGAGAACGTATGTGTGTTAGTAAACTATTAGCTCAAACCATTTACGTATTTTATTTGTTTCGTTAAAATGATTTTACGTTTGTTATCGACAAAACATTAGAAGATCGTAAAATATAAATAAACGTTTTTACGGCTTATTTGTATTAACAATCTCCCCCTTTTTGTTGATGACAAAACATAAAATTATTTTAAGGAAAAACTAAAATTCATAAAAGTTTGAATTGGAGTTTTTACTCTCTTCTTCCCTTTTTTGTCGAAACAAAAAGAGAGTCGAAAAGAAACTAACACGTTGTTTTTAAGAAAAACATGTAATAAGAAAATAAAATATAGAGAGAAAGTGACGTGAAGAGTTCTCGTCTTAACTCCCCCTTGACGAGTCCATCCCTTTATGAGGGCTTCAAGTAAGAAAAACTACTAAGCTAATGCATTGCAACTATGTTTGCAAATGGTTTCGTCTTTGTGACGATAATGCTCCCCCTTGATGATTGCAACTTTGCGAAAGGACGTCATGAGATGTAATCCAAATGAGGATTATATTGCAAATGATTTTTCAATGTATTGTTTTGACACAAAGCTCCCTCTAGCTTAGGGTGTCAAAGTCTTCATGTGTATTTTGAAAATCTACAAAACAAAGGTTAGAAAACAAGTATATAATGCATAATTTCCTGCAAATAAGACTCAAGTTAGTAGAAAATATGTCTTCTGTTGCACGGATCTCACGGTTCCCTCCTTGGAGGGATCCGTCTAGGCATAATGAAGGGATCCGTCTGTCTGAAAACAGAATTCAGCAATGTTGATGTAACAAACGATGTTAACATCAAAGTGAGATATGTATTCAATCAACAAACATATACTCAAAGCAATATGGCATATAAAGCTTCATTCAATAAAACATGAGAGATGATCTATAAATCTCTAAAACTAAGAGAATGATTTAGCCATGTAATACATTTTATACTAATTCTAATAAGTGACCAAAAGCTTAAAAAGCATCAATGTGCTTGAGTCTAAGGATGGGTAGACTTGTTGATTTGGTCCAATCTTTCAAGAAGATGATTAAACATGAAATACAACTCATTTCGTACTTCTTGAACAAGTCCTTGGGTGATTAGACAATTAGAGCAATTATTGTCTTGATTGGGAACCGGAGGAGATTGGATGTTTTGAGTAGGATCTATAAATGATGGTGGAGGTACATTGAGCAATGTAGGATGAGGTTCCACTAAGAATGGAGGTGGCGGTAATGGAATGTCCTCTATATGATCAAGTCCTTGATGATTCATTGTCTCCAATGGTGGACAATTTGGTGATGTAGGTGGTTCCCTATTTAACGAGAAGGTTGGTGAGTGGGAAGTTCTCGGTGGTGAGTGCGCTAATGAATAGAGATTTGGGTGAGAAATAGGTTCATTGAAGGAATGTTGTCTATGTTCTAGGAATGAAGGCTAAGGCGTTTTACTAGAACTAGGTGCGTTTGGTTTAAAGCTTGATGAACCCTTTTCTAAACCAAGAGGTCTAATACTAATTCTTGCGGTTCTCTTAGCAATTGTTGATTGAGATTGTTGTGGTGGGATTCCTACATTATGACTTCTTACGGGTGATGATTCGGTGGATGATATCTCATGGATCATATGACCATTCCTTTTGGATGAACCTTAGGTTGAAGAGTTGTTGCTAGATGCTTTAGTCATAGTGATGGTGAGAATGCAATAGAAGTTTCTAACTACTGATTTTTAGGAATGTGGTAAGAGTGATGACTTAACCTCTCAAGAGTGTTTGGTTTATAAAGGGTGAATTTGAATTGAGGAATTAAATTTATGACCACTAAGGGAATTAGGCATGCACCAAGGTCAACTATGATGTTGTTCAGCTCTAGGGAATCATTAAATGGTAGCTAAAAGTGTTTAGTTTACCAAATATGGTTTAAATTTGAAGGAAAAGCTGCTTAAAAGCTTTCTGTAGATACGGATCCCTCTCACTAGGGATCCGTCTGGTTATAAACCAGGGATCCGTCTGTCAGACAGAAATATGGTGAAGTGATTATACTCTTGTAGGGTCTAGAGCCTATAAATCTTGAGGTTTTGACTTTCCTTAGATGTCTTAAGTGATGGGTGACTTAAATGTCCAACCACAAAGAATGAGGATACTTAATGATGGTATTGGGTAGGAAAGTGGATTTTTTGATAGTGTAGCTCTATGCTTAAGGATGATACTCATTAATTTGAGTATGAAAAATGGTGGCAATTGATCCTAGAGATCAGATGATGACTTAAGAAAAAATTGAAAAATTCCTAAAAAATAAAGAAAAATAAAAAGGTAGTTTTAAGCCTATTTTAAGATAAGAATGACTAAAATCAATTTGCTAAAATTGATAAAAATATCAAACTAAGTGTTTTCAGATGTGAGGAGCAATGTGTGAGCATTGGAGCGGAAATATGGTGAGTTTTGATGAGTTGATAATTCAAAAACACTTTGAATTTGATCATAAGTTAGCCACGAGCGAGTGTGAGACCTACTGAGCTTAAGGAAGACTTAAGTAATCTTAAAGAGTCATGTTTGGCTAGAGTGATGTGATCAAGAAGACAGGTTTGATGAAACATGATTAGTTAACAGGTATCTGTTTGTCTGGATCCCACGGTTCCCTCATTGGAGGGATCCGGCTAGTTATAGCTCTGGGATCCAGCTACTGCAGACCAGAAGCCTCTCAACATTTGTGCAATATTTGCACTCTTAGCAAATGCTTCTCCTAGTCATTTCTACAATGATTAAATGCAAGCACACAACAAGTATAACGCATAGCAAGTGTGGGGGAACTAAAAGGTAACTAAAGATGAGTGACGACGACTACTTGAATGAATTCAAGATGTCGTAAAATCTCATCTTACTCGTTCCTAAGTTAAAGTGTTCAATTCCAAATCATGGAAATTCCTACACCCTACTTCCTACTCTACATAAGTATTGTTAGGATGTTACAAACCATTGTTTTAAATTATTTTCACAAATTAAGGTCCTATGACCTTACCTTCCATCCCCATCTCCTTCCATTTCACTCCCGTCTTCATCCTCATCTTCATCCCCTTCACTCTTCATCCCACCATCTCTACTTCTTTTTATTCAAGAAGTTAGCGAAACACTTGAAGATCCCTTTAGTTTGTTGCCACTCTTGTGATCGGCTAGGAATGTCCGGCAATTGATTGATGTAATCTAAAGGGTCGAGATCGGTGTTGCCAAGCGGGTGCTACTTCCTTCTCCTTCTCTTTGTCTTTCCCTCTCATCCGATGAATCCGTTGGTGGGTGAGGTCTCTTGCCATCCACCATGAACCTTGTAGTTTTTCCCTCGGATAATGGCACCATAACTTTGTTGCAAAATCTATGATCAAAGGAATACGGAGAAGGCTCTAAAGCAAAGATGAAGTTTGCTAGACGGGATAGGAGCATTGCATAAGGGAGTACCATTTTGTCCATGCTTTTCACACTCGTCATTCTCTTTATCATGTAATATGCTAGGTTGAAGAGAGTGTCGGTCACAAGGCAATAAATCATGAAGCTCAAGCATGCATTGGGATGATCTTTGTTGCCTCCCAAGCAAAGCACATTCTCCCTTACTATGACTTCCCATTTCTTGTACAACGGGAACATTTCGGAAAGCTCCATTTTAAATGGATCCCTATAGATCACTTTGGAATTTCTCGTGACCCTCGATGGAGATGCCCTTTCCATGAATACGGTATCCCTTACCGTAGTTGCTTCCAGGATTCTCATGTAGTAGACTTCATGATGATCTACCATGTCGTGTAGCTCCGCCAAAGACCATTCATTGGAATACATGCAAACTCCTTGATATAGGACACGGAGTATTCTTCCAAATTCTACAAGATATAGGGTGTACTCATGCTCATTTATGATGAAAGCTATTGAGATGGTCCCGTTACTATTCCTAACGATTCTCATTGTCTTGTAAAATTCAAGCACGAACACCGGACAAATTTGCTCGTTCATGTCCAAAAGACAATCAAATCCAATTCCTTCAAAGACTTCTCAGATGTTGGTGTTAGCAAGGAATGATGGTTCTACCACACGACCTTCATGAAAAAGCCTCTTTTCAACCAACTTGAAAGCTTTCCTATCCTCGGGGTTAAGTCCTTCCTTTCGATGGTATATTGGGATGTAGTGGGCGGTATCATGATAATCTTGTTGGCGGTTACTAGGCATGATTGTTCCTATACAACAAAACCACAATGTGGTGTTAATTGTGAATAGTAGCCTAAAGGGTTTTATCACAATTTTGCTCAAAACATCTTCATTGAATTCAAGGAATGAGTTTAATTTGTATTAACACTATTAATTCTTTGATTTAGATTATCTTAGAAAACAATGTGGTAACAAATTATGACAAACCCATTTGAACCCAACTTCTAAAGATGAAAAATTCTAATCCTAGGAATCAAGGAATAGAAATAACAATGTAGTGAAGATTATACTTACACAAGAGATTGTTTTGCTTGAAGGAAATGATAAAATTGCTCCTGTGAACAGTAACTAGGTTTTTGGGAGTTCTAAATTACCTAGGGTCGATGTTTAAGCTCTATAACTTGTGGTTTGGGGTTTTGACGGTTTATACTAATCCTACTTGACAAGGTTCCCTTTTAATGAATAAATCATAATTCTTTGGGAAGTTTTTCAAAGATTATGATAAAATCCCATTTTATCATAATGTAAGAAATTTCACATGGATACTCATTGATATAGATGACATGTCAATAGTCAATTTGTGAGGAGTAATGATCAAGGCTCTCGAATAGCCGAGATATCATTATTACTAGTTTGTAGTATTGTCTATATAAATCAACGAAGAATACCATTCTTGATGATGAGTTCAATATAGATAACTACTTTAGTGATTATTAAGAGTGTGTAAATATACTACTAAAACTTAATCATGAAAGAAAAAAAATGAAAAAAAAAATTGTAATTTATTAAAGATCATACATTTGCTAAATATTTTTTTTAGAGAATTTCTTCATGATCTTCTTAGTATGCCCAAATCCAAGTATGGAGAATTCTTAACAAAGAAAATATTAGAACATTCTATCATTGTCCAACATTATACAATATTAGAGGTGGCAAAATGTGCCCAAAAGCAAAAAGATGGGCTAAATGGGCACATTTTTAAAAGATTTGGGCACATTTAGCCCCTCCTTTTTTTAAATGAGCACATATAGCCCATTGAAAACTTAAATGGGCACTAACGGGCACATTTTTTTTCAATTGTAGAACATTACGATCGTTTTAAAGAATTTTTTTTATATAATATATTTAAGTTTTTTTTAATATAAATAAGATATTACGTTTAAGGAATTTATTTCGTCGTTTTAGGTTTTTTATTAAGCGATTTGTATAACATGTGCCCGTTTGGCCCGCGCTCATTTAGCCTGTGCCCGTTTAAGCCCTTGCCCATTCTAGCCCATGCCCATTTAGCCCGTGCCCGGCCCGCCCGTTTTGCCACCTCTATACAATATGATGATTTTAAAACATGACTTTTAGTAAAAAAAAAAAAAAAAAAAACTTTCTTTGTAATTTTCAAACATACACGGATCGTATCAAGTTTTTAAAGTACAACATACTCTAAGAAACTTGGTAACGAAGCTCTGATACCAATTGTGGAAAACTAGAAGGGGGGTTGAATAGTTTTGCCAATTAAAACTTCGTTTTAAAATATTTAGATCGACTTATGTCAATCTATTTGAATGTGTATGTTGGACGTTGATAGATAGATATATAAATGTGTAATGAAAGATAAAGAGTAAGAATCACATAACCACGACAAGAGTATTTATAGTGGTTCGGCTACACGGACACCTTCCTTGCCCTACTCCACTCCCCGAGTCACCTGCTCGAGAGTTCGTAAACACTACACGACACCAACTCCTTATGGCGGAGAAGCCTTCACAATGTCGCCTACTCTTTTTCCGGTACTAGGCTAACCACCGGGTTCTTCCACAAGGTAGAACCACACCTATCACAACGTCGCCTACCCTTTATTCAGTACTAGGCTAGATACCGAGTTCCATTACAATGGAGGAACTACTACCCAACACTACACAACACCTATCCCAAAGGAGACCCACTCCTTATTAAAACGTCATTAAGGATATCAATATCCTTGGATACAACCTATCTCTATTTGTACATCGATGCACCTCATCGATTATACGCCCTTGGCATCTTGCACTAATGCCACTTGACTTGACTTCTAGGCACTCTTCACTAATGCAATTGACACGGACATTTGGCATTTTTCACTAATGCCTTCGTCTTGACTCCTTTGGCATTCTTCACTAATGACTTTGACACGGACGTTAAGCACCTTTCACTAATGCTTTCGTCATGACTCTTTCGGCATCCTTCACCAATGCCTTTGACACAACACTTCTATGGAGAAAGAAAGAAGTATCAACAAGAGAACCTAAGTATTAACGAAAAAGCAAAAAAAGGCTCCTTAAGTGAAGCAGCAAGTTTATTTTCGGTACACCCATGAACCGTACATCGCATTTGGCATCGAGCTCAACATCAATTCCGTCATGGAATAACGGTTGATGCATCATCAAAGATGCCAAAGGTGGTTGGGCAGAAAAAGGTTCAAATCGACTTGACTCAAGTTTCACAACTACCATTACGCCATCGAGGAAGCATACGTTGTCCTGCAATATCAACCGGTGTTCCAAAATCAACTTTACATAGGCAAATAAAAGAAGTTGCTTTTCGGTCACATACGAATGCTATCAAGCAAGAACTGACCGACACAAACAAAAGAACAAGGTTAGAATTTTGTTTATCTATGGTTAATCCACCATTATCAAATGGCATTCGTACCTTTGGTGATATATTTAATGTCATCCACATCGATGAGAAGTGGTTTTACATGTCTAGGGAATCAAAATGTTGTTATCTTGTTCCCGGGGAGACTGAACCATTAAGAACATGTAAAAGCAAAAAATTTATCACAAAAGTCATGTTTTTAGCGGCGGTCGCACGACCAAGATATGATGTTTTGGAAATGAATTATTTAGTGGTAAGATTGGTATTTTCCCGCTCACAACATTAGAAGATAAACGTTCTAGCAAAAACCATGTTGAGGGAACGTTAGAGACAAATCCTATTTTGACAGTCACTAAGGACGTGACACGATTATGGTTGATAGAAAAAGTCCTCCGGCTATTAGAGCAAAATGGCCAACAAGTCACACAGGTCCAATATTTATCCACCAAGACAACGCGAAGCCTCATATTGCTGTTAATGATAGCGAGTTTGATGAAGCAACATCTCGCGATGGATTTAATATTCGACTTTGTTTTCAGCCATCAAATATTCCAGATTTAAATGTGTTGGATCTTGGTTTTTTTTAGCAATTCAATCATTGCAGGAACAAGATTCTCTTAGGGTAATTGATGAATTAGTTTCTGTTGTTCAAACTTCATTTGAAAATATGCCATCACATGATCTTAACAATGTGTTTTTAACTTTACAAACATGCATGAAAGATATCATGAAGATTTGCGGGGGCAACAATTATCAAATGCCACATATAGGTAAAGACTGGTTGGCACGACAAGGGGATTTACCATTACAAATCACATGCGATGAAAGCTTGATGCAAGAAGTGGTTTTTTTATATGGCTTGTTAAAGAAATGTGAAAGAGAACTACGAAGTATTTGCATGGTGATAGGAAAAAGTTCTAATTTCGTGTCATTTTACATAAGAGAAAATTAACAAAAGGGTAGAAAAATCCAAGCTTGATCCACTATGTAGACACTTTTAGCATCCTTTTCTCATTTTGGTTATGCTCGACTGTTCAACTGCTCGACTTCACCCAATTTTTGACACGTGTCAAAAATTGGGTGGAGTCGAGCAGTTGAGCAGTCAAAGTCGAGCAGTTGAGCAGCCAAAAAGAATTACACGTGTCAAAATTTGAATAAAGTCGAGCAATTGAGCATTCGAGCATGACCATTATGAAAAAAAAATGTTGAAAATGACTATATAGTGGATCAAGCTTTGATTTTTCTACCTTTTTGGTAATTTTCTCTTTAAATTATTCTATGATTGAATAACCTGCATGTTCTCCTCATGTTTACTAATGAATGTTTTGCGATGAATCTTCTGTTTCAATGGAGAAGAAAGCACTTTATGTGACTTTCATTTTGTCTTTATGCCATATCAATTGTGAGTATATGTGACATATTTAGAGAATAAATAATTTCGTTCATAGTAAATTATGACGGACATGTATAAATAGAAATGAGGCCAATAAAAGTGAGACGAATGGAGTAATAAATGTGAAATGATGCGGCTTTGGTCGAGAATCACGCCCAAAAAGGACACCTCAGTAAGATCCCCGACCAGTACAAGACAGTTTTTGGGAACCATCGGCCCCAACGGGGAGCCCCGATTAGATCTCTGATGGAAATCGGGGCAGGTTTGGAAGACTTTGGTAATCGGGTTTGGGGACGGGAATGGTCGCCCCACTCCAAACCCGCCTCGTTGTCATCCCTAATAACAATTAGGATAGGTAGTTATAGGAAATATGCATAGGGACTATTGGCCATAATTAGATCTCTACTACATCTGGCCCACTAAGTTAGAAGCTAGTTGAACATTGCAATTTTAGATCATGTCGTTTGAAGGTTTAAGGAATTGGATAGGTGACCACACTTTCTCTCTTATTGATTTCATCTCAATTTTAGTTCTCAGCAAATTTTTGTTATTGCCAATTTTAAATTTTAATTATTTCTAAATTTAATAATCGTGTGGCTTAAAAACACGGGTTGTCATTTAATAAAATTTGCTTTTTAAAAAATATAAGTTCACTCGCTCCAGCGAACGACCTGGTCTTATCAAGGCTATAATATACACGAACGGGTACACTGGCCGGGAGTTTTAGTTGATCTTGTCAGATAAGGTTTTATAAATTTTAAAACGAGATAATACACATCACATATTCAAACTGTAAATCGAAAATTTAATTCGGTTCGGTTACAAATTCGATTACGTTTTATTTGGTTACAAATTTGGTTACGTTTTATTTGGTTCAGTTCAGTTTCCATTTTCGGTTTTTCGGTATTACCCGATTTGTGAGCACCCCCGATGTATTTGCTTATTCTGGCCATTTCCTTACGGAATAGGGAAAATTGTAATGTTGTTCATTAATATTACAGAACGGATACCAAAATTAGAAACTCATTATGAAGCTGTTCTAAAACTTTATATCTTGCATATTTGGCCACTCATCCGAACGAAATGACCAAAATATGTTGTTACCTATACTCCTACGGAGTAATTAGTTTCGGGTGAGCTATAGAATCCGCGACACTGAGCAAACAACAAATATAATTTTCTCTCAAAGCTTTAACAAAATAGCTTGCTTTAATTCCAAACCGCAATCATGTTATCTATTGAAATGCATAATCATTAATAGAAAAACGGGATTTGCTAGTGGGTGCCTACATGACATCTTATAAGATGTAAACAAATGCATTTAATGTCTAACTAATACACTAAAACTTTTATTTATAATAAACAATGCATTTAATAAACCTTAATTAAACTTATAATTTATCATAATTAAATATAATTTTTAATTTAATACATTCAAACTTTCCATATATTTACATCTTATAAGGTGATCAGTAAGCACCCGTTAGCAAATCCCTAGAAAAATATATATATATATGAGTCAACCACTCATGAATACATGATGTTAGAGAACATAAATACACCAATCATTTTTGTCTCTTTTTATTTGTAAGATGATGTTATATGTTAAACCACAAATGATTCTATGCAATGTATTTTTCCCAAAATGTGGGTATTACTTATTTTTTTTATTTATAAATAAATATTTAAGTATGACTCTTTTGTTTAAAATACTACAATAATGCAGTTGTGGGAGAGACTATCCCATTTTATGGGATTAATTAAATGCACAAAGTTGAAAAGAAAATTCAGATACATGATTGGCAAGTATTTATGTTTGTATGAATATAGTCAATTAATTACGAAATTTGGAAACTCAGATTCAATTGCTCTTATCATTGTGCACCTAGTTCATAAAACATAGCAAGTAGGTTTCAACGAATAAGGAAACATGATTGGATAAGGATCCTCTAATGTTCATTTGAACATTAGAAGTGATGTTGTGTTTTAAGTGATTGTACATAGTAATTATTGCAAAACATTTATTTTATTTTAATTCAAATGTACAATCATTTAAAACACAACATTACCTCTAATGTTCAAATGAACATTAGAGGATCCTTGTCCAACATGAGTATATGATCAAACCTTGAAAAGTGAAATTTTGAAAGTCAAAGGTGAGAGAAATGCATAGTGTAATTAATACTCTTATTAAAATACTCCATTACTTAAAAATACAATAATTTAAAATATAAAATAATTTAACACACAAATTAATATTATTTTTAAAACACCCTAAAAATAAAAGTACATGTTATTATACACATTATACAAATTAATAAAACACACAAAGCTTCATACAAGCTAAAAAGTTGATGGTATATATAGTTTTGAAAATCGGACCGGACAAATGGTTCAACTAGGAATCAATTTCGCCACCGGTTCGGCTAACCAATAAAAGCCATCCAAAAACGAACCAGAGAGGACCCATTAAAACCAATACAAACTGGTGGAATTAGGTCTCATCGAGATCTGTTTATCCGGTTAATCGTCAAAGGGTACCCGCCGCTGAAACGTGCTGGTACCCTGCTATATTAAATATAAAGGAAAAACTAAAAAGTAAAAAGTGAAAAGTTGAAACTTAAAAAAGAAATGTTGAAAACATATATTTCAAAACGAAACTATTAATACACATCGAAAACCGGGTTGACCCGGGACGCTTCAAACCTGGTGGGTTGACCCTATTTTATTTGACCCGTTTTTGACTCGGTTTAAATCAACCCTTTTTTCGACCGGAACGGTTCAACCAATTGAATCACCCGGGTCGAACCGGGTTTCAAAACATTATGTTTAATCCCTAAATCTTCAAACTTTTATTATTTATAACCCATAAACTTTTTTTTTTATCATTAAATGAATATTATCTATAAATCTCATTGCTATACACGGGCACTCGTTTAGTTTTACAAATGTACAAATTATTTATTCTCCGCCTCATTTTAAATCTTCATTTTACTAATTTAGTTTGTCTTTAAAAAAGTGTCTATTTGCAACAAAACATAAGTTAAAATTTAACGCTTTACCTACTTTCTATAACACATGATCTGCATTTAATTCATATATTAGATACATGGGTAAATTTACATTTTGTTAACTTGAATCTAATTTGTTACACATATCATAACTTACAAAAAATCTGTTTGTCATGAACATTAAACACTTTTTTCCTCTTTTCACTTCTTTTGTCTGCAGGAGGGAAGAGGTTTTTTGTTTGTTTTTCAAGAAATAAAGAACTTGAATAGTCACACTCAAGTCATATTTCTTTAATAAAGTACTTGACAATCAATTTAAAACATTGTATCTTATTCATATTATTTTGTGGATCATTTCACACACTTTGAGACACAATATTTCATTCATGTTAACTCTATTTTTTAACATTTTTGAGTTCGTTGGGAAAAATATCATTAAGGACAACGCAAAGGAGAAAATGAATAAAGTTTTATACAACATTTACATTTCAAATAACGTGAACAAAGACTGAAAATATCGTTTTATTACATAAAAACCATACAAACCCTAAAACAAAATAGTTTCATTGATGCTTAAGTACATATACCTTTTTAAGTATGTTAACACCCCTTAAACTATCCTTTACTTGATAAAAGAACACGTACCTATTTGAGCATGTGTTTTGTGTAAAATAGTTTAAAGTAAGGAATTTACAAGTATATAAGGCAATGTTAACACCTCATTTTTGTTTGTGTATAAAAGTAATTGTGTAAATATGGTTTATATAAAATAAAAAATGGTAAGATTTGCAAAGGATAGTGGTGTGGCCGAGAAGTGAATATGTTTTTTCAGTGAGTGGGCCCAACGTGTAAGATTTCGCTTCAAATGTGCAGCGAAGAGATGCTTTTTCAGTTAAAAGATAGTGGTGGGGTCCATTGTGTAAGATTTCGCTTCAACTTTGCATAGAGATATTTTTTTTTTCAGTTCTATTTAATGTGGTGTTGACACGTGTCCTACAAAGAATTCTCTGTCAATTTGAAGCGAAATAGATGGTCTTTTTGGATATTGGGAAAAAAAATAGGACCTTTGCAGGACAAGTGGTCCGTGCAGGGTCCTCGTAGGTAATTTTCGCTTAAATAATACTATAAGTCAAGCAAAAGAGATAAAATTGCTCAGGAATGACATATATCACAGTACTAAAAGCTTCTGCTTGTAATAAACCTACTATGTGCTAGTTATGTAGTATTATTCTTCTTTTGCATGATATAGCGATTTTATACAGTATGAATTAATCTAAATCAACTCACTTCTAAGCAAGTGGATTAACTTATAGAACACTTGCATTCATTTGTTATAAAGTTCAAATAGGACATGACTAATCAAAACAAATATGTCATCATCAATGAAGGTACTTTTTATCTTGAGCTTGTCATATATGCTATAGTGAAAGTTAAATACATCGAATACGAGTCGTCGTTATGTGATTGTATCATTTTATATTATTTTGTTTGTCGCCATGTAACAATGTAAAGAAGAACAGATCGTTACAAAGTTGATATACAATTCAACATCAGTTGTTATTTCAACCAATTCTTATCATTTGACAATTTTATTTCATATGCATTGCACCTTCTATCCACCAACTATTCTGATAAGTTTTTTAATAGACCTATTAGCTCAGTTAACTTCAAACAAATATTCTTACCATCTGATTATATAAAGAGATCAAACTTTTTTGGTAATTAAGGTTTATAACCTTTTGTCCGACTAAATCATGATTATTTACATCAAAGCATGATTTGAAATTGAAGCCTTTCGTATTTTAGTGATGATTTATATTAATAATTATTCTACTATTTGTCTTCTTTGTATATTAAATTGCGTGGTCATTAGAATTGTATTTAACCAATTTCATTTATTTTTTGGATAAAGATGATTTTCGATCTTTTGACAAACTAATTAAGGTGTTTGCGTAGAAACTAACGAACCAAAAATGACTAACTTGTATTACATAATAATGAAAAGGGTTTGTACAAAGCATATAAATAGACAAGAAAACAAAATGATGCTCTAATCTTAAATTGGGTTAAATGGGTCGACAAATTAGCCTTATTAATTACATGCCTCCCTCAAACTCACAATGATGTAGCGAGGAACATTGTAATTTTTTCGGATAGAAAACGAAAGTGTCGGCCACGGTGAGGCTTAGTAAATATATCACCAATCTGTAAATCGGACGGAATAAATCTACAAATAAACGGTGCCTGCATGAAGACGGTGACGAGTGAAATGACAATCAATCTTTATATGCTTGGTCCTTTCATAAAAACCCGTGTTGTGCATAATCTGAATAGCACTACGATTATCACAATATAATGGAGTAGGCCTAGTAATATGAACACCCATATCTGCAAGTAACCAACGTAACCAAACTGTTAATACAAATATCATCATTAAACGTAATTTATATTTTATGATCTTTACCTAAGTTTTGTTAACGACAAAAGTAAATTTAATTTTTATAAAGCATAAAGCTTGTCAAGATTAATAGATATTAAAACAAGTTTTCCTTAAATAAAATCTTCATCACTCAAGCATTTACATTTTGATTAGTCATATATCAATTAACTTTGATATCCTTCTAAACCATAATGTACGTCAACATTTTTAGATCAAGTATGTTTTAGTTCTTAAACAAAACATTACATATGTATTTACATTTAACATATTATTCTAAAAATAGAAAACAACATATGACATCATGTGGTGCATCATTGAAATCTTTAGAGGATTTCATAAGATATTTTGTGTAGATTTGGACTCTACATATCTTACATGATCTTGGTTAGATTTGGTTGACTTTGGTAAGATTTTGGAATCTTGCTGTCAGACCAGGCGGCACCAAATTGTTACACGGGCGGAACCAATATTTTGGTCATGTGGTCTGTCGTGACAGCAGAATGTTTTGGCTATAAATAGCAAGCCAACCCAAGTTGTTTTCTCATTCCTTTCTAGCATAATCACATACATTACTTCTCTCTATTATTTCTAACTCAGTTTCATATCATTATAGTGATCCTCTTTTGTAGCAAAGAAGATCAAGGCATAATCAAGCTTCAACAAATAGTTGGAAGTCTTGTTTGTTTTATTGTTGTATGATCTAGTCTTGTTCATACATCATTGTTGTACCAAACCATCTTAAACTTCTGAGTGTCAGTGGTTAGTATTTTAGTCCTTAAAATACATAGTGTGTGGGAGTGGTTGTACCTTTGCAAAAGAACTCGACATCTAGCTTTGTGTCAGAAATAGTGTGTAAGCGAAGTGTAAAGGTTTCTCCACCGGTGAAAGGAGCTTGTTGACTAGTGAAGTTAAACTCTCGAGTTGGAGACTCGGGAAGTGGAGTAGAGCAAGGAAAAAGAGTCCTTGTAGACCGAACCACTATAAACAACTTGTTGTGGTTTGATTGTTTCTTCTCTTATCTACTATATATATATATATATATATATATATATATATATATATATATATATATATATATATATATATATATATATATATCTTGCTTGCATATTGTTTATTATTCACTAACATAGCTTTGATCAATATAAATTGATCTTACATTAAGCTTCAAAACAAAGATTTTAATCGGTAAACTATTCAACTCCCCTTCTAGTTTTTCACAATTGGTACCAGAGCCTCGTTGCTCAAGAATTTCTAAAATATATTGTATTTTACAAACTTGAAACGATCCATAAATTCCGAAAACCTTAAAGAAGGGCAATCTATGCAAAGACCACCACTCTTTGAAACCAATGAATTTATCTATTGGAAAAACCGTTTTGAAACATATGTAAAGTCAAAATATATAGATCTTCGGTTTATTATCATTAAAGGAGACTTTAGTCCTACAACAAAAGATATTTCAAGTGATGATCAAAAGAAACTAATAGCTAAATATAATGAAGCTAAAATGATGCTTTATAATGCTTTGCCTAGAAAAGAATATGAAAGATTTTTTATGTGTGAAACCGCAAAAGAGATTTGGGAATCTTTAATTATTACACATCAAGGAAATTCACAAGTCAAGGATAACAAAATTGATCTTCTTGTTCAACAATATGAACAATTTGTTATCCCTGAAGATGAAACCATTGATTGTGGATTTGCTCGCTTTAATACTATTATTACTTCTCTTAAAGCACTTGATGAAACTTTTCGTAGTAAGAACTTTGTTAGGAAATTTCTTAGAGCACTCCATCCGAAGTGGAGAGCAAAATTAACGGCTATTGAGGAATCAAAGGATCTCTCAATAATGTCACTTGACGAGCTAATTGGAAATCTCAAAGTGTTGGAATCACTCCTAAACAGTATTTCAAGTATTTATATTTCATATGTAATAGGTAGCTTTATTATGGCCTTTATGTTTGTTTAAGGTCCAGCTTATGTAGAAGGCCCATAAGCTGAGGCCCAAGCCCAATAAGGAATAGGGAAGGAGAGGGAGTGTTGCCCTAGCTCCTTGCCTATATAAACTATTGTAAACCCTCATTTGAGGGTTGGTTGTTCAAGTTATTTTCTTTCACTCACCTCCTACGCATAACCGGTTACAATATTGTGTGTGTGTGTGTTTGATACTTGTTCAATCGCCTTATATCTTTCTCTATAAGCTTGTGTTGTAAAACTAGTGACCTTACAGTGGTATCAATCGCCAAATAGTTGGGTGTACTCGTTTGTTTTTGAAGTTTTGATTTTGAATCTTACGCGTAGAGATAACGCTAACTTTGGTTATCTTAAAAACTCGTTTTTTACACTTTTTAATCCAAGATTCTTGTACTTTCAATGTTTTGAGGTGTTAAAATACTTGTTTTTGGCAAAAAGTTTCAAACTTTACGCGTGGATTTACGTTTTTAAGCTTGTTTTTGTTCGTGGGTGTCGTTCTACGCGTAACCCGTTTAGCGATTTTGGTACATCAAAATTCACACTCTTGTGTTCTTTTGGTACTATTGAAGCTATTCCATAACAAAAAACTGGTTTAGAAACACATTTGGGCAGAATCAAAGTTACGAGTAATCCTACGCGTATCAAAACCCTAATATTACGCGTAAGATTGTTCCTTGGTTTGATCTTCAATTTTCTGGTTTACTCCGTGTTTTCTTACTTGGATAAGTCTGAAAATACGTCGACTTTGGATATCTTTTGCACTGTGAAGTGTAAAAGATCATTTGGGCAAAACCCTAAAATTACGCTTAAGCATAAAGCTTACGCGTAGAAAATCTTACGCTTAAGATTCATCTTACGCGTAGACCTAGTCCTACGCATAAGGTAATCCTACGCCTAACTTACTGTTTACGCATAACTTTAGTTTTTTCTCCTGCTTACGCGTAAGCTAAATCCTACGCGTAACTATTCTTTGTTACGCGTAACTTTTGGTGTTTTTTACGCATAAGTGCTACTTGGTTCTTGTCATTTCTACGCCTAAGGATACTTCATCAACAAAGATTCATTCGACTACAAAGATCCATTCTTACTACACAAGTTTATCATCATGTCTCAACCACCATACTCTAACTACTTCCCTCACACTTATAATAATCAACAACAACAACAATTAACTCCACAACATCAACAATGGAATCAACAACAAGCAATTTATCAACAACAATTTAATCAGCAACATACTCCACAACTTGGTGCAATTCCACAACCACAAATGGTTCAACCACCACCAAACCTTCAAGCTCTACCCTACACAAACGATTTCAATCAACATCCATCACGAAGCACTATGAAGGAACCCACTTGGTTTGCTAAGATGTGTGAAGCTTTAAGCAGCCAACAATCAATTCATGAAACTGGATCACTTGATAGACCTCCAATGCTCACTCCAGGAAACTACGATCAATGGGTGATAAGGTTCTTTAGGTTCTGTGATCTAAAGAAGCCACATGGAAAGTTCTTAAAGAAGGTTATCTTAGAAGGTCCATTTGAGATGCCTACTGTCATTGTACCCGGAGATCCAACTGCTGTTCCACCAAGAGATGAACAAACCAACATTGCTACTGTTGCAGACTTAAATCCTACAGAACTTCTACACTATGAAGCTGATGAACTTGCAATGGAATACATCCTCTTAGGATTACCAAACCCAATTCTTCGTAGTGTTGATGCTCAAAAGACTGCACAAAAGATGTGGGATCATATTCGTCTTCTTATGGAAGGATCTGTACTCAATCAGGAGGATTTGGAATCCAAAATTTACTTGGCTTATGAACACTTCATGATTGAACCTGGAGAGACACTCGAGTCATATCATCATCGATTTTCAGACATCATCAATGATTTAGATAAACACAACATCATCATGCCAAGAATTGCAGTGAATACTAAGTTCCTGAGTAGTCTTGGTCCAGAATGGGAGAAGTATGTCATTTTTCTCCGTCAAGCGAAGAATATGCATCATTCTACTTATGGATTGTTGTACGATTACTTGAAGCCTCATGAGAAGGAAGTTGATCGGGAAAGGATTCTCCGTGCTCAAATTGCTAAACAGTCACAACCGGACAATCAACAACTTGCCTTATATGCTCAACAGAATTATCCCTCTCAACCAGCAACTCAACCAACTGCTTCCAACACACCTTCACAGCAACAACCTCAACCTCAACAAAATCAATTGGTTCCATACAGCAACAATGCTCAAGCATATGTCAGTAAAGCTACCGAGGAAATCGATCCGTTCGAAGCATTGCAACAAGGATTTGTGATGATTGCTAATGCATTTGGCCGTTACACCAACAAATCCAACAATCGTATTCGTTCCTCATCTAACACACGGACTCAAGCTGTTGTGAACAATGGACGTGTTGAAGTTCAGAATCGTGATTATGGTCGTCAGATGGGCGGTGGTCAAGGGTTTAATGCTGTGGGTAGGAATAACAACAGAGCTCAAGTGGTGGAACAAGGAAATGCTCAGAATCGGTTAAATGGTCTTAGATGCTACAACTGCAATGAGAAGGGACACCTGGCTAATGCATGCCCAAAGCCAAGGACTAGGGGCAGTGCTTATTTCAAAGAGGCCTTACTTTTGGCTCTTAAGGATGAAGCTGGTGGATCTCTCACAAACAAAGAACAGAGCTTTATGGCAGATGCAGACTCAGATGATGACATGGAGGACTTGCAAGCGAATGCAGCTGTTATGTTGATGGCTAATATGCATGAGCTGCACATGAGTGATACAGGCCCAGTGTATGACACTGATGGCTTGTCTCAGGTACCCGAACAAACCATCATCATATCTGAACTAATATCTCCGCCAATATCTGAATCCGGCACGGATCAGACTGTTCAAAATGAGTCTTCTACATCTTCTTCTGATGATTTTCAAGTTAACCCTGTAGTTACATTTGACGATCAAGATAACCTCATGGTTTCCTTTGATAATCAAATTGACTCCGTGGTCGTACTTGAGGATCTAAAGAATGATCATGTTGAGACGCACGTTGAACAAGATGATCTGTTGCCTCATCCGGATTTTGCTCGGTTAATTCAAGACCATAAAATCAAAATGGAGGAATGTTATGCATTAAATCAATCCTTAAAAAGTAAACATGCACTGTTAACCAAGGATTTTGAATGTTTACAAATGCAACTCAACTTTTTCAAAACTCAAGAAAACCGTGAAAAAGGTTTTGAAGCCGCTTTTGCAAAATCTCATCAAAACGAAAAATATTTAGAGAGACAGATGCGTGATCTAGCCGCCTCGAAGAATGCTTTATTGTCCGAAATAGAACAACTGAAACATGAACATAAAAAGCAAATTAACGCTCTCACCTTGGAAAATCAAAAAGCTAAGGCTGAGTTGTTAAATTGTCAAAAACAGTTCTCTGCATACAAAAAGCATTCAACGAATCGGGTAGATGACCTTCTTGCAGAAATTCTCGGTTTGCAAAACAAACTTAAAGAGTTTAAAACTGTTGTTTACAAACATGGTGAATCAGTAACAGCTATTGAAAAGTTTACCTTAAAACCAAATCCAAATGGATATGGAAAAAATCTAGCTGATTACAAACCAAAGCTTTCACTAAAAACATTCAAACCAACTCCTGAAGTTTCTAGTGCAACATACAAAATTGATAATACTGTCATGAGTGTTGTTGAATACCATCGTCAAGAGGAATTAGATGCAGAAGACGAGAGTCGATCAAAATTAAAAAATGTTGTTTACAACAAACCTTTTAATTATAAAAACGCGGTCACTTTCGTCACACCAACGGATTCCACAAACACACCCAGGGTTATCATCAAAACACCCGAGTCTTCTATTGTTAATCCCAAAACAGTCTTTGCACAAACTTATGGTCCTTTACCTTCCATTAGCGAAGTAAACTCACAACCTGAAAATCGAAAAATTCTTCGATATTTTGACATTTTCATGGCTGACCTCAAAATTTTACAACATGAGATAGAATATCGATCTGAAATCAAAGTTGAACATTTTCAATCGCCTCTGGCGAGAGAACAAAGAGACATCTTTCAGAAAAATCTTTTACCTAATGTTAAAAACTTGAAAAGTTGTGCAATTTCCTGGGAAAAGGATTTTCATAAGGAACTTGGGGTAATGAAAAACATTTTCGAGAAAACAGAAACATCTATTACTAACACAAAACGCAAAAAGAAAATGTTGAGAAAAGATGTTGATCGACTCTTGGAAGATGTTATCTGTGCTGATATCCATAATGTTGTGCTATTCTATTCGTTGCCATATGCATCTGATCATATCTCTACTGATATTGTTGAAACTGTTGAAACTGTTGAAAACACCGATAATGTGCTTCAGATCGAGTCTTTAAAAGCTGAAAATAAACGATTAAACACGGAAATTTACAATGCAAAACGTCGTCTTCATTGGTGTGAAAAAGATATTCACAACCATCAACTTAGTTTTCAAAAGAAAATCGCTCAATTGAGTGCAAAGTCTTCTGATCCTAAAATTGAGCAACTGGATGATCAGAACGTGTCTTTGAAAAGTCAAATCTCAAAATATGAACAAGAACTTTTAAAAGTTAAACAGGAATATGGTGTCATATTTGATTTACTCAAAAAGACTCGAGATGAAGCATCTAATGAACTTGATCACTATCTTGCTCACACTAGAGAAGTCATGAATTTTGCTGGTAATATTCGTTCTGAAAATCAAGATCTGATTCACACCATCTCTAAGTTACGGGAAATGTTAGGAAAGTATGAACAACTCCCGCCTACTGTGATTAAGAGATTAGCACCAGTCACACTTAGTAATCATGAACCTAGAATTCCCACTGCCAAATCACAAGTTGCTAATGTGTTTCCCTCTACTGAAACAGGAATAGTTGCATCTTTTCCAAACGTCTGCACTTCAAAGCATAGGAGCACTCAAACGAAGAATAGGAAGTTGCGACCTAAGAAAAGATCAATAAGGAATGCTAAAGTAGAAGAACACCCTAGGACTCTGAATAAAACTCACGTTACTTCCACTAAAGATGTTGCGTCTGGCAAATGTAATAGAAATAGTGATGTAACGAATGCTAAACCGTTAAGTACCTTTGATATTCAGTCTGATGCACCTTGTGATATTTGTCAAAAGAGTATGAATTCTGAGTGTCATGACAAATGTGTCGCTAAAGCTATAATCTCTAGATTACGGAATCCTAAGTATCGGAATATCTCTAGGCCCACTAATCATTCTAAGTCTGTGCTTGGTAAACCACCATCTTTAGATTCTAAGGCAACCATTGCTATCACAGTAGTTCCCGCTTCACCTCCTAAGAATGTAGTATCACCTAGTGCTTTCACTAAGACTAAAGCAAAGAGTAGTTATAGATGGCAGAAATGGATATATAACACACTAGGATTTAAATGGATGCCTAAAATTATAAATGTGTGTATGTCTAACATATCTGCTTCGGAACCCTCTCACATTTCGGGTTCCACATCTACTTCTATTCCATCTGTGTCGTCTGTGTGTAATGCAGGTGATACAGATCATTCTCTGGATTGTTGATAGCGGATGTTCCCGACACATGACAGGCAACCTTAAACTGTTATCAAACTTTATTGCAAAGTTCATTGGCACTGTCAGATTCGGGAATGATCACTTCGCAGCCATCATGGGCTACGGAGATTATGTTAATGGGAACATCGAAATCAGCAGGGTTTACTATGTGGAAGGCCTCGGTCACAATCTGTTTTCAGTAGGTCAATTTTGTGATGGAGATTTGGAGGTTGCTTTCAGGGAGAAAACTTGTTTCATTCGTGATCTACAAGGAAACGACCTTATGTCTGGCTCGCGTAATTCTAGTCTCTACACTATCTCTATGCAAGACATGGTTGCTTCCTCTCCCATTTGCTTACTTTCAAAGGCAACATCTACAAAATCATGGCTATGGCACCGTCGTCTATCACATTTAAACTTTCAAACCATCACAAACCTTGCTCGACACAAACTAGTTGAAGGACTCCCACGATTCCGGTATTCAAAAGATCACCTTTGCTCAGCCTGTGAACAAGGGAAAAGCACTCGTGCTCATTTTCCTTCAAAGGTGAAACACAGCTCTCAGCATGTGCTTCATCTTCTTCACATGGATTTGTGTGGCCCCATGCGCGTGCAAACGATCAATGGCAAACGCTACATCTTAGTAATCGTTGATGACTACTCTCGATGGACTTGGGTCTACTTTCTTCGTAGCAAAGACCAAGCTCCACAAATGATCATCACCTTTCTCACAAAGATACAGGTTCAGCTCCGCAACACCGTCAGAATCATCAGAACAGACAAAGGAACTGAATTTGTCAACAAAACCCTTCGTGAATTTTATGAGAAAGTGGGAATTCAGCATCAAACATCTATTGCACGGACACCTGAACAAAACGGAGTTGTTGAAAGACGAAACCGAACGTTAGTGGAAGCTGCAAGAACAATGTTAATCAATGCTAAACTTCCAGATTACTTATGGGCAGAAGCTGTATCTACTGCATGCTATACTCAAAACCGTTCCATGATCACAAAACGCCACAACAAAACACCTTTTGAGCTTGTCCACAACTATAAACCGAACCTCAAACACTTTCATGTATTCGGCTCCCTTTGCTATCCGAATAATGATCGTGATGATTTTGGAAAGCTCAAAGCAAAAGCTGATATTGGAGTCTTTATTGGATACTGTGACAATTCTAAAGGTTTCCGAATCTGGAATCGTCGAACTAAGGAGGTAATGGAAACGATTCATGCTCATTTCGATGAACTCACGGAAATGGCTTCTGAGTATAACAGCTTAGAACCCGGTCACAACCGTTTAAACTTCCCTCAACCCCCATCATCAGCTGAAGAAAGCCCTCAGCTAACTCGTCAACAAATGGAAAGGTTATTTGCTCCTCTGTTCTGTGACGATATTGATGAACGTGCTCCTGGTGTATCCGCTAGTTTCCGCTGCACAACCTGATCATATTCCTATACCTGATACACCTGCCACAACAACTACTGTTGAAGATGCACCTACACCAATTGACTCCAACACAACAGTTGAACACACCGCTTCCAACAATGATGAACCAGCTGATGATATTCTGAATGAAGTACCCCCACCTGCAGATTTTGATCCAAATGCGTTCTTCAACCCGTTTGCCAATGAGACTGCTGCACCAAATGTCGCGGAATCTTCAACAAACCATTTGAATCCTCAGAATCTGCACAATGTATACCAACATCAACCCTCTACACATAGATGGACAAAAGACCATCCTCTGGCTAACATTATTGGCAACCCGAATCAACCAGTCGTTACGAGACAACGTCTTCACTCAGATGGTGAACACTGCATTTATGCACTCACTGTCTGCCAATCTGAACCTAAAAACATTAAGGATGCAATGACAAAAGACAACTGGATTGAATCCATGCAAGAAGAACTCAACCAATTCAAACGTCTTGAAGTATGGGAACTGGTTGAAAGACCAACATGGGTCTACGTCATTGGTCTAAAATGGATTTGGAAAAACAAATTGGATGCTGAAGGAAACGTCATCCGAAACAAGTCACGTCTAGTTGCTAAGGGTTATCGTCAGGAAGAAGGAATAGACTTTGAAGAATCTTTTGCTCCGGTTGCTCGTCTTGAGGCTGTTCGGATATTTCTCGCGTTCGCGGCTCATATGAACATGACGGTCTATCAGATGGATGTCAAAACGGCGTTTCTCAATGGGCAACTTAAAGAAACGGTTTATGTCAGCCAACCAGACGGATTCGTTGATCCTGAGTTCCCGAACCATGTCTACAAACTGAACAAAGCTCTATATGGTCTCAAACAAGCCCCTCGGGCATGGTACGATAAGCTATCATCTTTCCTCATTGCCAATAATTTCACCAAAGGCTCGGTTGACCCAACTCTTTTTATACAATATCACGGGGCACACATCTTAATTGTCCAAATTTACGTGGATGACATCATTTTTGGGTCAACACATAAAAAGTTTTCAATCGCTTTTGCAAAACTCATGAAGAAAAATTTTGAAATGTCCATGATGGGTGAACTTACGTTCTTTCTAGGACTGCAAGTTCATCAATCACCCCGTGGTATTTTCTTGAGTCAGTCCAAATATGCCCTTGAACTATTAAACAAATTTGGAATGATTACCTGTGATACTTATGCCACACCAATGGCTCATACCAAGAAATTAGATGCTGATTTACATGGGAAATTGGTTGACCCTACCAAATACCGAAGTATTATTGGGTCTCTCATGTATCTAACAGCTAGCAGACCTGATATTGTCTTTGCCGTTTATCTATGCTCCCGTTATCAGTCGCGACCAACTGAAACCCACCTCTCTGAGGCTAAAAGAATCCTCCGATACATCAAGGGAACCATTAATTTGGGGATCTGGTATCCGAAGGATTCTGGTTTTGAACTAATAGCTTTTTCAGACGCTGATCACGCAGGATGCTTAGACTCAAGGAAAAGTACTTCAGGAGCTCTACAATTTCTCGATGATAAACTGGTGTCTTGGCAATCTAAGAAACAGGACTGTACATCGCTGTCATCAACCGAAGCAGAATATGTAGCCATGTCCGCATGTTGTGCTCAAGTCATTTGGATGAGAACACAACTCAAAGACTATGGTTACGTATTTGACAGAATCCCGATGTACTGCGACAATCGGAGTGCCATTGCAATCTCGTGCAACTCAGTTCAGCACTCGAAATCAAAGCACATCGATCTACGCTATCATTTCATCAAGGACCACGTGGAACAGGGTACCGTTGAATTATACTTTGTGGGTACTGAATACCAATTGGCAGATCTGCTCACCAAAGCCTTGCCTCCCGCTAGGTTTAATGAGTTGGTCCACCGAATTGGTATGAGGTGTTTGACTCAAGAGGAACTGGATGACCTCTTAAAACAGTCTTAAAAACCTGTCGAACACCAAAACCTCTCTTGTAAATAAATTTTTCAAAAACAAAATACAAAAATATAAAATCAGATAAAACAACAAAAATAATCTCCCAATCTATACTTCGTTAAACATGGCAAGTACATTTCTTCTGTCAACACTTTTATCTCTCAAAATTCAGTATTTTTTCCGATCAAATGTTGAGGGGGAGAAAATAATCTATTAACTGTTTCAAAACATCTGTGTACTTGCATGTTATCACATCTCGGTTGATTCTTTTACAAATGGTGGTACATTTCCTGGTTCAAAGACACTCCTCGGACTTTAATTAATTACCTTTCATTATTTTCTCAAGTCGAGGGGGAGTGTCGTCAAGTTTCTTTCCCAAAAATCTTCGTTTGGTAACAAAAATGGAAGTTAAAAGGCTTTGTGTGAAAAAGGAAAAGGTGGAGGGACTATAACTGTCAAAACCTTAAAGTTACTTTATACAAAATACTCCACCCACCTCATTTATTTCCATCACATTTATTATTTCACCTAATATCATCTACGGTCCATATTCGTTTTACAAATCCGTGCTTTCGATTATCAATCTGTAAGTGTTTTTGTGTTTGGATCATGTTTCTAAACAATGGTTTTGAATCTCAAGTAAATCCTACGGCTAAAACATGCTCTACGAGTGATTTTGTGTTCTACGCTTATGCGTAAGAACACACAATCAATACTTGTGTGTTTGGGGTGAAATGATTGGTGTCAAAACGTTCTTATTACATCACTGATACCAGTCTAACCATCAAATTCCACCCAGATCCACTAATTGAAGATTTTTGAAAACTAGGGTTTATAAGACGATTTGGGTATTTTCGAATGATAAGTGATTTAATCAAAAAGATTGTTGTGTTATGCTTTTGCATTGTTGAATTGATGATTTCCTTAGTCTATTGCCACCCAGAAACACGAATTGGTCATCAATTCGAAACTAGGGTTTAAAGTTCATAAACTTTGGGTGTTTTTGATTCACTGCAAAATAAGTGTTAAAACTTGGTCTACATGCTCTCACAACGTCTATGATATACCAGAAAAAGTTTGGTGCTTAATCTATGGCTAGAATCCATACGCGTAGATCTAGGGTTTAGTCTACGCGTATGCAATTCTACGCATAACTGTGTAACATATGTTATTGCCATAATCTGTTGTTAAAACGTATGTATGTGTTAATGTTGATGATTTGATGGGTTTATTTCAGGCTTGCAACACGTAATATTCAGAATCAAGGTGGTTATTAATCTACGCATAAGGATCACCTTACGCGTAGCTTGTTATGCGTAAGACCTGTCTTACGCGTAGCTTCTACGCTTAAGGTTCTACAATGGACTACGCGTATCCTGTGAAGGATATGCGTAAACAGTAAACCCTACGCTTAAGGTCAACTCTTACGAGTAGCCTTACGCGTAAGGTTAATATATGCCTACGCATAAGCTCTACGCATAAGGTCTCCTTTTCCTACGCGTAACATTTCTTACGCGTAAGATAGGATTCTACGCGTAAGTCTACGCCTAAGCATATATCATACCTGTCTACGCATAACTTTGCCAAAACTACGCTTAACCCTGGATTAACCTTCATGATGAATTGTTACTTGTACAAACTTGTAAATAAACTAATCATGTCATCACGAATCCAAAAATGTCACTAATAAACTTAAATCGTCTGATATGTTGTGAACAATAAGTGATAAAATAAACTTTAAAACTTAAAGTTAACTAACTCACGAAACATTTCACGACATCATTGAACTATTGAACATACAAGTGACTTAGGACTCGTAACAATCATTGACACTGTACATTCAATAACTAGACAATAAGACCTTCTGTTGACTAACATTATGTCTTTCGATATGTTGGTTCTTTTGGCTAATGTTATTTCAGATCACGACATGGCTGAACAAATGAATGTGGATGCACCTGAAGTTCTCTCCATTGCTGATATCTATCCTCATGGCTATCCAATGAAGATAGGAAAGAATAACCTCCGTGTTGACTTTGACACCCTCACTTGCTCTGAATCTTCATGTCTTATTGCTATTGATATTCTGAGAACCCATCCGTATCAGAACATGCTTACTCACTCTGCAACCATTCCTGAGATCTACATCCAACAGTTCTGGAACACCATGGAAAGGGTCAAAGGAAGGACTGCTGTGACGGTGACTCTGAACCACAAACAAGTCACCATTACACCTGCAGACTTAAGGGCTGCTCTCCTTATTCCTGAAGTCAATCCAACCAAACTTTATGCCACACCTGCTGAAGAGCTAACTCTCCAATTCTTAATCAATATCGGTTATGACGAGGCTACAGGAGTAATCTCTAAGCACTCTCATGTAGAGCTTAAGAGTATTCCTCAACCATGGAGAACACTCTACATGATCATCACCAAGTCTGTTTCTGGTCGTGATAGCGGCTATGAGCATCCTAAGCTCATAGAACTGCAAATATTTTGGGCATTCGTCAACATGAAACACATCGCTATTGAAGCTCTGATTTGGGATGACATGATGTCATTTCTCAACAAACTTGGCTCAAAGATTCCCTACATCAGATATACAAAACTGTTGATACAGAGAGCACTTGGACTTCATCCTGATATTCCCAAGAGGCTCAATGACCCCGACAATCACGACATGTTGACGGAACCTATTCTCTCTGTCAGAATCAAGGAAACGTCCACAAAGAAACAAGGTGCTGTGCTGCCAGATTTCCTTCTAACTGAAGATGTCAGAAAGCTCGAAACGTACAAGAGATATCTGGAAGCAGTTAGACAAGGCAAAGTTGGTCATCTTGACGAAAAATCTTCTGGAACACCTGTCAGGAGAACCAGAAGAGGAAGTGCAGGAAGCACAACAAGTTCTGCGAGTCAAAGGAAGGTTCCTAAAAGAAAAGCTCCTTCTATAAGGATTGTTCCCGTAAAGGAAGCCGAACCTATTCCCACACTTGAACCACAGAGACAACTTAGGGATGAGAGCTCTGAAGATACTGAGACAGATGAAGAGGTTCATTTCTCTGCAACTGCCACCGAAACACCTGCCTCAGTAACAAAACCTCCAAGTCCTCCAGCTGTCCAAGAAAAAGGGAAGACTCAAGCTATTGTACCTTATGATGAGAGCTCTGAAGAAGAAGAAGAAGAGCAATTGGACAAATCATACAGGAAAAAGTTTCACAACGTCCGACACATTCAAAAGGCCGCTGAATTTGCTAAAGAACAAATGGGTGGCCCCGGAGGATCAAGTGGTGCTGCCCACTCCTCTCCAGATCCTGATGCGGTTAATCAACCCGATAAGGGATCTGGTGCCACCACTCTTCTGCAACAACAACCGCCTGTTGAAGACACCATTGTGTATGATTTTGAGAAACAGGAAACTGAGAAAGAAAAGTCTAAGGATGACGAGGATGATTATACAAAGTTTCTTCTAGACAGTCCAACTCACTCAAAGGAGAAAACCTCAGAAACTCCTAAGGACATGAAGTCTCCTCATGTCTCCTCATCATCAGACTCTTCATCTCATTCATCACCACCACCATCAACTAAGTCAACCAGATCATCATCCAAATCCGTGAAGAAACCATCAAAGTCTTGGATTTCTCAAACACATGCAAGAATTGTGAAAGCTGTCAAACAAGTTAGAAAGAAGGACATGCTTCAAAGAAAACTTAATTGGTATGCTGAACAAATGCAGTACTTACATAATGAGAATGACGAGATGCGGAAAGATAGGAAAGCTATTCAGGAATTCATGAGAAGTCATCGTCAGGGGGAACTAAATGAAATGATTGAAGGTTACACTCAAAAGTACCTTCAGGATATCGTTCCAAAAGTCCAAAAGGAACTGGAGAAATCAGCAAGAGAACATACCCACAAGTTTCTTCTCGACACTGTCCCCAGTGTGACAAAAGAAGTATTTTCCAGACAACTCACCCCTAACATCGTAGCATTGGTCAAACATACAATGGCAAAAGAAGCTGATCTCTCTGAATCTGAGTTAATAGCTAAACTTGTGATGCAAATGTCTAAAAGATCTGGAACGTTTACTTCGGATGAAGCTAAATTTTTCGAAATCCTACTTGACTATCAACTCAGATCATCATGCAAGGAGTCAGCCATTCAATCCAAACGACCAAGAGATGACGATGATAAGGATAAGGACTCTGCACCTAAACGTCAGAAGCAGTCTGGTCAATCTTCATCTATGCCACCTCCTCCACTACGGACTTCTTCTCAACATAAGTCTCCATCACCTCAGTCTTCTACTGATAAACCTCGGGACGATTCCGAGTTACCACCCCTGACTCATAAAACAGGTGACTACTTTGAGTACACGGGTGGTGACGATGAAGAGGTCCTTGAGCCCCAACAACAACCCACCTCACCTAAACAAGTGCAGAAACCAATATCATCATCAAAACCTTCAAAACAGAAGAAGAAAACGACTCTGAATGACGTCATATCATGGCTTGATGACGATAAAACTGCAGAATTTGATTGGTTTGCTACTCTTGTTAACGACACTCCCTACCCTGAAGAAGGTCAAGAATTGGTAGACGGTAGTACCTTGGAGCATGCAAAAATCTTGCAAGAAAGATTCCGTGTGAAGAAGATGACGAAATCCGAGTTGAAGCGCATCAAGAATGACGCATTCCTTCTGTTAAAAAACAGCTCGGAAAGTGCAATCGAGGTTGAATATCACCTTGAAAACATTGCTCGAGCCATGTCTAACAACATGGATTGGCTCAACCCAGAAGCAAACATCGACTTCACTAAACGGAACAACCCTCCATATTACACTGACTGGACCAAACCTCTACCAACAATCGGCCAACCAGATGAACCAAGGATTCCCTTCAGATATTTCTTCAACAAAGACCTGGAATTTCTTCTCCATGGTGGCGATGGTTCACGAAAATACGCTACATCATTGACTCTTCCATTCCCAGCGGCTATTTACTCAAACTGCATAGCTATCGAGGAACGTGCAAATCACTTGTTTTCTGACAACGTGCAAGCATACGACCAAGATGCATTGTATGGGATTCATCATTGGCCTGAACGCCGAAGAATCTACTACAGAAGCTGCCTGGTTCAGAAATCTCAACATGAAGTGTATTGCTCAAAGGACATCGTGGCCATCAAACACATTGATCTCAAGTCTAAGTGGGACTATACATTCTTGAAGAATATCATAGTCAAACGACAAGATGAACAGGACTATGAATTCTCAGAGGCTGACTTTGAGAACTTGTCCCTCAACGACATCGAAGACTTGTACCTTGCCAAAGTACAGGGTCGTATGAGACAATTCTCGACTGAAGTTCAACGTGAATTTATCAAGTCAGTTCTCATCTTCATTAGACGCATTGTGATCAAAGAACGTGTCGAAGATATCCAGATGGCTGTTGAATCATATCAGAAACGTGTAAACTTCACTCCACCACAGCTTGATCTTCCTGACATCAACCAGCTCAAACAACTTACGCTCATCAGCAAACCTTTCGGCATTGTTTACCGCAGTGAACTTCGCAGAAATTGTTTAATGGCGTGTAGTGAGCTCCACAAATTCGGGGATCATACCTTGAAGATGGTTAGGGATGGATTGGCGTATAGATTGAAGGATATACGCCTGAAAGTTGGAAATCCTAAGCGCTGGAATTCTCAGGAAAGGAGGGATGTGAGACGTATCATCACCATGATTGATGAACGGTTGTTCAGAAGGGATCAGTTCAGACGCTTGGAGAGCTATGTTGGTGGTCGACCCAGGAGAAACATCATCGGTTTTCAACGCCCTGTGCGCACTCCTGGAAACATCACTGCACTTCCTGGTACCCCTTGAATTGTTTCTTTCATAAAATTTTGGATGCATGATTTTATATGTGAATGGCTTGTGCACACATAACAGTGTACAACCCGTAATGGTCAAGAAAGGACCCTGTGGTACGCCTCAGTGCCACAATCCTTATACAAGGAGCGAAAGCTTCTTATTTTTGAGTAAAACCTATCAAACCTTTCATTTTTCAAGGTTTTGCTCAAAAAGACAAGTACTTCCCCATATGATTTCAAAACCTCAACCGTTTATATCACTAGTTGAGGGGGAGTATTTGATGAACACTTTGTTCACAAATTGTTCACAGTGGTCACTCTTCCCGCAACACTCAAAATGGTCATATTTATTCTCAAAATGTTTCAAAAATAACATCTTATATGCCATTTTTGAGGGGGAGAAAATTATGTGATAAGAAATATGTTGTACAAAATGCAAATGAATCTGTGTACCTCAGACTTAACCTACGAATTGACGGTACTAAACTGTTAGTAACTCGAAAAGACTTGTCCTGGACGGGTAATAATTTCAAGCTAGTTCGCTAGTGATGTAAACGTGTCTCGCAAAGGACTTGTCCAAGTAGAAAGTACCATTCGAGAAACTCTTGATAGACATGAACTCTGACGGGTATGACAACCTTTCGAGGTTTGTCTACACCTTCAAGATAGTTATTAGAGCTAGTTGTCACCTAAAAGCTGACAATGTATCTCTTTAACTATTCAACGTAACCGTGTCTCGCGGGAGATTGTCTATCTTCAGTGAATCAATTCAAAAAGTGCGCGCTCTTTCCTCACTGTGCATTTAACCTTTAAAACTATTAAGCACATGTGGAGGGGGAGTATTTATGCAAAAACTTATCTCTCACAGTGGTTCAAACATGTTTTTCATTTACAAACCCTTTGAGAGATATTTTAACTTACAGTGGTTATAATGGCAAACATAGGTTAGTCATGGAGTTATAAGGTGACTAAGGTTAGGAATAACCGTCCTATGATCCGCCAGAGCCGGAGGGATCTACCCAAGGACACTACCATTAGTTAGTGTTAGAAGTCCTTAGGAATGATTATAAAAAGGAGAAAATGAGAATCGGAGAAAGAAGGAGTTGAAGAATCAAAAAGAAATGTAAAGTAAAGGGTGAAAAGAAATAGCCCTCCAGATTATTCAACTTAGGGCAGACACCGGGTTCAATTCATATGCTACTGGTTGTCACTTAGTGACACCGGTATTGAAGATTAAAAGTCGTCATGGACCCAGTGACGCATGCACTAAACCTTCTTAGCCACTCAAGTTTCTCTCAACAGAAACTTGTTTCATTCTCACAGGGAACCCTACATAATCTATTGGCTTTCTCTTAGAGATCGCTGGTATTGAAGAAGGAGACCCTCTCCCTAGTCTCCGCTCAGGAAAACCAAAACGCACTATTGAGTCTAGAGCCACGAGATTCATCAAAAGATCTCTTAGGAACACTTGACATTTAATCACTTGTTGATCAACAAATAAGATCTTCAGTGATTCAGTGGTTCATATCGAGTCCTTCACAGATCTTAGCAATCTGTCGAGAACATTTATGAGAGGTTCACATCTGTGCTCCTCAGTGATTGAATGGAAACTCCTGCCAGGGTCAACATCAAACAGCCCTGACAGCAGGTCACTTCGGTAACTCCCCGTGGATTACGCGGAGTGTGTCTCAAACGGTCTACAGTCGTGAGGTGATGCTTCGGTGTACCTCAGCAACTCATCTGAACTGTAGATGTATTTCGGTACATCGCGTTATCTCACTTGTGGGACTCCAGTTCAGGAACGGCCTTTGTAAGAATTAGAGTTGTGTTTTCACACTATGCTGTTAACACTCTCGAAGTTCAAACTTGTAAGTGCCGGAAACCGCTTATTACTAACCGTTTGCAATGTTTTCTTCTTATGGAAGCTCCGGAGCGGGATGATCGTGCTGATTCTTCTCATGCTCACGCCAACATCAACACTAATGGAAGTTCTATTCAAAAGCAACACAATCGTCAGAATGATTCTTCGTCAAACCAAAGAATCTACAATGATAAAGATTTAAAGAACTTCATCAGTATTGAATTCCAACGTCATAGAGCGTGTGAGCATGTTGAAGAATGACGTGGAGACACTGGAGCAGCGAAGCAGACCTGAGGCAGACTGATGCAGACAACAACATACTATCACTTTCACCACAAAGAACAATGATCAAAGAACAAAGTTAAAGATGACGTCAAAGCATAACTGCTCAAAGATAACGATCTCTCTACACTGGGGAGATTGTTCGAATCAAGACAATTCCTCTCACAAGAAAGAAGAATGTCAGAAGACGTCACAGCTACTATTACATCAACGCCTTCACCGTTTACATTCATATATACTTGAGGGGGAGATTGTTGGAATCACTCCTAAACAGTATTTCAAGTATTTATATTTCATATGTAATAGGTAGCTTTATTATGGCCTTTATGTTTGTTTAAGGTCCAGCTTATGTAGAAGGCCCATAAGCTGAGGCCCAAGCCCAATAAGGAATAGGGAAGGAGAGGGAGTGTTGCCCTAGCTCCTTGCCTATATAAACTATTGTAAACCCTCATTTGAGGGTTGGTTGTTCAAGTTATTTTCTTTCACTCACCTCCTACGCATAACCGGTTACAATATTGTGTGTGTGTGTGTTTGATACTTGTTCAATCGCCTTATATCTTTCTCTATAAGCTTGTGTTGTAAAACTAGTGACCTTACACAAAGTACACGAAATGGTGATGGAGAAAGATTCAGAGATCATCAAAGGAAAAAGAGAGAAAGTCAAATTCGTTGCTCTAAAGGCAAGAACGGAATCTAGTGATGATGACGAATATTGCTCGGGTAGTGAAGATGAGGAGTATGACATGGACATTAGAGATTTCAAAAAGTTCTTTAGAAGAAGAGAAAAGTTTGTAAGGCAACCCCGAGATGAAAAGAAGCCATTCCGAGATGACAAAAAGGGGAAAGGTGAAAGGAAGTGCTTTAGATGCGGTGATACAAGTCATCTAATAGGAGATTTCCCCAAGCCACCTAAAAGCAAAACTCAACGAGCTTTTGTAAGTGGTGCTTGGAGTGATAGTGAGGATGATGAAGAATCAAGCAAGGATGAGATCGCTCTAATGGCACATGACTCAAACGAGGTACATTCCGACTCATCTTACTCCTTAAAGCCAATGTCATTAGCACCATAGGAAATAGAGACCACATCAATGCTTGCCTTTGTCACATACTCTACAACTTGTCCACTCGTCAACCATTCAACTTAGCTTACTACATTGCTAGGAGAATGGTAGATATTCCTACTCAAGGCTCTGTTGCTCTTCCATACGGGATGCTACTCATCCGTCTCTATAGAGATTTTGCACCCATTCCACCAAGTCCAAAAGGGTTGAAACTATATTATTCTCTCATCCCTCACATATTTGTGCGCTTGAGTGATGATCGAGTGTCCAAGATTAAGGCAAAAGGTAAAAGGCCAAAACGTCCAACTCCTTCATCATCATCATCAAATAGCTCCAAAGACGGTCTCCCAACTCTCGGCTACAACCTCATGAGTACTATGCCTCTCTTCCTGAGATTGAGGACGAATAGGCGGAGTTTAAGCAAACCAAAGGGATGTTCAAGTGCCTTGGAAGGATGATGACAAAGATTTACAAAAAGTTGGATAAGTGAGGTTTAAGGGAGTGTTTGGAACAAGACAAGAAACAATTATGTATGATATTATTTGTGTGTTTTCACTTCGTAGGATGATAAACTAACTTAAAACATTAATGTATGCTAAGCGGTTCATGCAGGGGGATAGCACACGGGTGTTATCAAATTTTACCCATTTTCACTTTTGAGTGAAAATAATTAGCCCTTGTTGAAAATTGATGCTCCACTATGTTTGTGTATGCGTTATTGCTTGTTCCTAACTAAAAATAGTTATTACCATATGTTTTAAGAAAAAATTTCAGGTTTCGAAAAAGTCCTCGGAGGTTAAAAAACGAGTCTGTGAACTTTTCAGGGCTCCACGGATCAGACGACACCATATTTTTGGTTCCGTCTGTTGAAAGTTTTGGTGCTGCCAAACCTGTACAGGCGGACCAGACGGCACCAAAACTTTGGTTCCGTCTGTACAAAATAATGGTGTCGTGGATTCCCCAGGTAATTTTCTGAATTTCGCTAATTTCCACATTTCAAATTACAATAATTTGCTTCTAGGATAGTTTTTACTACTTTTTTCCATATTAGAACTAGTTTAACACACTTAGACATATAGGATATCCATTTCCCACCAAAATTCAAAAAAATTCAAAAATTCACCCAAGGAACCCTTTTTCATAAAGGAAGGAACCATAAAATTGGTTCCTTATAATCAGTGGGTGATCTGATTCTCAAGATCCTACAATTATTAGAACACATGTATTGCATATCTTTGTCTCTTCACTCAAATCTTCTTGTATGACTTGACTTAGATGATATGACTAGCATTAAAAACCCTTCTAAATCATTAGAAACCTCCTTTCTTCTATGGTTTAACATCAAATCAAACACATTTCTCCATAATTTCATAATCCTATAAATTAAGACCTTCTAAGATGATTATCCTCACACCTTTCCAATTTCTCTCATCTTCTACTAGAACAAGCTTAAGCAAAAATGACTAAGTCATCCACCTCTTCTCCATCAAACAAACCTTGCAAGAAAACGGCTAGAATGAGTGTTAAACCATGTTGCTTTGTCAACATTAACTCATCTTCTGATTCATCTCCCCTAACCATCTCATCTCCTATAAAAGATGAGAATTTTCTTACTTTGACCACTCCTACACCACCTCCAATAATCACCTATTGTAGTCAACACTCCACCACCAACAAAAACTCCCATTGCTAACTCTCCGCCACCGGCTCCCATCCAAACATCCAAATCACCATCACCTCCTAAATCTCCAAATCTCATACCATTAGAACTATTTTCAACGCCACCTACATCTCAAAACCCATTTTTGGAGGACATGAAGGACTTACCTCCTAGGCCCAATAATCTACCTCCACTACTATCCTTTGGTACAATTGAGCGAATCGCTCATGAGTCTCCACGCCCATCCTTTGACCCAAACGTCCCGTTAGGGCCTCAACCTCTTCTTTTCCACCCTATTCACAATGACATTCATGGACCTTTGTATGGGGACCATGTCCTACCTCCGACATCCCTGTCTCCTCATATCGAGGACATTGATGAATCCATGTGGGAAGATCACCCACATTCCAAAGTGGAGATAGAAGTCGAACTCAACCACTTCCACAACTTCTCCAATATGGTGGATTCTCACCTTAGTGAAACTATGCAAATGAAAAATGCTTTGCTAGCCTCCCTAATCACTCCAACCACCAACACCAACAACTCCACCATTCCACCACCACAAAATCATGAACCCTATTACCCACCTAGACACGGTTGCTCAAATTGTGAGCAGACCGCCCACATTAGCGAACGGGCCCGGGTGATGGTCCATGAGCTCCAAGATGAAATGAGGTTCATTCCCAACCACATCCTATAGTGAATCAATGCTCTTGCTCATCCACCACCTCAATAGGAGGGTCCTAGTTTTTCTTTTAAAAATTCTAAGTTATCTTTTTTTATTTTCTAGGATTTTTTTTATTTTTCTAATTTTTTTTATTTATGTACTAACACATCATTGTGTTCCTTTTCATGATTTTCAAATCATGAAAATTTTAACAAGTGAATGGTGTTTCTTATATTGTTATTGATTGTTACTTGGTGATTGGAAATGCTTATATACTTGTGATGATACTTATTACTAATATCTTTTTTGTAGCTTTTTCACAATCCATGTATCTTTCTCTTGGCACCCAATTTAGGGGGAGCATTGGCCAAGGGAGAGATAATGGCTCGGGCTCATTACATCTTCCGTCTCACCTTTTTTTTTCGACAAAAATGGGGAGAAATATTATAGAACTAGGCCTTTGACTTTTCTATAAAAATTCAACTGCATACTTTGACTTTGTAAAAAGTCAACATCATACTTTGACTTATGAAAAGTCAAAATTGTTAAAGACCAAATAATTGGACAAACTAGTAATAAGATAAAATAAACTTTTTATTATCAACTTTATCTAACTCACTAGTTCTTTCAAGTTCTAAAATTAATCTCATATTTTTATAACTTTTGTACAACTTTACATCTTTTATAAAAATAAAATTTATGTTTTGTCCTCAACAAAAAAGGGGAGATTGTTAATACAAATATCGTCATTAAACGTTATTTATATTTTATGATCTTTACCTAAGTTTTGTTAACGACAAAAGTAAATTTAATTTTTATAAAGCATAAAGCTTGTCAAGATTAATAGATATTAAAACAAGCTTTCCTTAAATAAAATCTTTATCACTCAAGCATTTACATTTTGATTTCATATATCAATTAACTTTGACATCCTTCTAAACCATAATGTATGTTAACATTTTTAGATCAAGTATGTTTTAGTTCTTAAAACAAAACATTACATATGTATTTACATTTAACATATTATTTCTAAAAATAGAAAACAACATATGACATCATGTGGTGCATCATTGAAATCTCTAGAGGATTTCATAAGATATTTTGTGTAGATTTGGACTCTACATATCTTACATGATCTTGGTTAGATTTGGTTGACTTTGGTAAGATTTTGGTAATCTTGCTGTCAGACCCGGCGACACCAAATTGTTACACGGGCGGAACCAATATTTTGGTTCTGTGGTCCGTCGTGACAGCAGAATGTTTTGGCTATAAATAGCAAGCCAACCCAAGTTGTTTTCTCATCCCTTTCTAGCATAATCACATACATTCCTTCTCTCTATTATTTCTAACTCAGTTTCATATCATTATAGTGATCCTCTTTTGTAGGAAAGAAGATCAATGCATTATCAAGCTTCAATAAATAGTTGGAAGTCTTGTTTGTTTTATTGTTGTATGATCTAGTCTTGTTCATACATCATTGTTGTACCAAACCATCTTAAACTTTTGAGTGTGAGTGGTTAGTATTTTAGTCCTTAAAATACATAGTGTGCGGGAGTGGTTGTACCCCTTGCAAAAGAACTCGACATCTAGCTTTGTGTCGGAAATAGTGTGTAAGCGAAGTGTAAAGGTTTCTCCACCGGTGAAAGGAGCTTGTTGACTAGTGAAGTTAAACTCTCGAGTTGGAGACGCGGGGAGTGGAATAGAGCAAGGAAAAAGAGTCTTTGTAGACCGAACTACTATAAACAACTTGTTGGGGTTTGATTGTTTCTTCTCTTATCTACTCTTCATATATATTGCTTACATATTGTTTATTATTCACTAACATAGCTTTGATCAATATAAATTGATCTTACATTAAGTTTCAAAACAAAGATTTTAATCGGTAAACTATTCAACCCCCTTCTGGTTTTCCACACAAACAATCTCACTAGTAGTAATAGCCATGGAACGATACTCAGCTTCAGCAGAATATCTTAAAAGAACATCTTGTTTCTTACTCTTTCATGAGATAAGTGAATCTCCAAGAAAGAAAAAAACCAGTTGTTGACTTACGAGTAACAAAATCACTAGAGCAATCAGCATCACAATAAGCACGCAAGTCTAAAGAAGATGTGAAAGGAAACAAGAGTGTCTGAAGTTGAGTACCTCAAAGATACCGAAGAATTTTTAGGACAACAGCCAGTGAACTGTAGTGGGTGCAGCAACAAACTAACTAACAATGAGGACATTATAAGCAATATCTTTTCAAGTCGTTGTAAGATAAACCAAACTCCCAACAATAGTGCGATATAAACTAAGATCGGGTAAAGGATCGCCATCTGTAGGGATATATTTTGCTTTAGCATTAAGAGGAATGTCGACAATCTTATTATATGTCATTCTGGCATGATTAAAAAAATCAACAATATACTTGGATTGAGATAGAAGATAACCTTTCGGTGATGAAGCAACCTCAATACCAAGAAAAGAACGTATTAAACCCAAACCTTTTCTAGCAAACCGATGAGACAACTATGTTTTCAACAATTCAATTCCATCACAAGCATCTACAATAATAATCATATCATCAACATACAAGGACAACAAAATGCGTCCAACACTTGAACGTTTAACAAATAATGCAGAAGCATGATGGCTAGAGACAACTCCAAAAGAAGTAATAATTGTGGAAAACTACTCATGCCAAGCACGCGGTGCTTGTTTGAGTCCATAAAGAGCTTTCTGGAGATTACAAACTTCATCTGACTGATGAGGAACGCCAGGAGGTGGTTTCATATAAACTTCTTTATTTATGTCACAATTTAAAAAGAAATTCTTGACATCTACATGTTATATTTTCCATTGATAACTAGAAGCCACTGCAATCAAAGTCCGGACGGTTATCTTTGCGAAAGGAGCAAATGTCTCTTCATAATCCAATATTCATGAGCCTCAATAGTCGTCTCTTCATAATAGTTGTCATCTTCTAACGATTTTGTCGGTTTACTTAAATCGGGGATGCATTCTCTGATCAAGTAAAGCACATGTCAAGGGGTGGATATAAGACCAAGGATGGAATCCACCATAACTTTGGAATCAGATTGTGGGACTATATATCAGACCTCTTGTACGGATACACCTCAACAAAATGGCATTGCTGAAAAGAAGCATCGTCATCTTGTTGAGACAGCTACATCTTTTGCCACAAATCATTTAGTTGAATCTCAATTCTTCGAAATCAGTTGTGGTTGTGAATGGTGATTCTATGTTATTAGCAGGTATTGGTTCAATTTACCCACCTTATGTTGCATTATCTGATGTTTATTACATGCCGAGACTTATTATGAATCTTGTTTCTGTCAGTTAACTTGTGATTCTGGATGTGATGTCAAATTTGTGTTTCCAATTGCTCTATATATGACTCGAAAACTCAGGAGTTGGTTGGGAGGCAATGGTATGTTTTGGATCACTATAGAGACATTCATGATGCCGCATTTATCTAGTGTGGATTCGTCTTCGTTTTGGTTGAATTGTTCTTCTTCAACATTTTATTTATGGCATTCTCGGTAGGGTAATGTCTCTAGTTCTTTTTAAATTTTTTTAGCATCTACAGGAGCGTTGGGAAAGCTAGACTTTGTAAACTTTCCAAGTTCTTAGCATTAGCATTCAATAAAAGTGTTTCCTCTTCTAGTGCTCCATTTAATTTAGTGCATTCTGATGTGTGGGGATCTTCTCATGTATCCATTAAAGGAGGTTCCAGATATTATGTTTCATCTATCGATGACTTCACTCGGTATACTTGTGTTTATCTAATGAAGCGTAGGTCCGATTTTCTTACAGTTTTCAAATAAGTTAGAGCTCTTGTGAAAACTCGACATTCTTTAGTCACAAAATGCTTTCACTGTAATTTGGGGGTGAATATACTTTTAATGATTTTATTAGTTTACTTGAATCGGATGGTACTATATATCAGACCTCTTGTACGGACACGTCTAAAAAGACGACGTTGCTGGAAGGAAGCATCATCATCTCGTTGAGACAACTAGATATTTTTTGTTGTCAGCTGATATTCCAAGTGTATTTTGAGGAGAAACGGTTCTTACAGCCACATATGTTATTAATTAGAATCCCAACTCCACATAATTCTAGCTTATCTCCTTTTGAGAAGTTGTATGGAACTGATAAGGTTTTAAAATTTACCTTTTTTAGGGGTCGTTTAAGCCCTTATTTGATCACTTTTGTATCCGTTATTACTTAATATCGTTCCTTTTGACTTTTTAGGTCTCTTGAAGGCAAATTGCTGTAATGGCACTTATTTGGACGAAAAGGCGCGGATATACGAAGAAAATGGCCAAAGTCAAGAATCGAGACACTCCAGCTGCTGAAAAGACAAGGTGACGGTGTAATACCTGAATTTCTAAAATTCACAAAAAGACCAAAATAACCTTATGATCAAAAGTATGAATAATTAATTTAAAAGAATACCAAATAAGCTATGTAAATTCAGAAACTTTATAAGAAATATCACTTATGATCCAAATAAATCTTAATGACCTTGCAAAGATTATTTTTATAGTTTATAATTTTATAAAATCAGTTTTGTGTTTTTATAATAACCGAATGTATTTATTTAGTTTTATAAAAGAATTAAATTAATAAAAGCCCAATACAAATTTATAAAATTTAGATTCCAATTATTAAGAGTCCATTACAATATTAAGCCCACAAGAAAATTAGAAACTCATATAAATACATATTATACGGTTCATTCTATCCCTAATACTCGATTATACCTAAACCGACTCTAAAACCCTACAAAATTCGACATTCAGTTTCCAAGGCCTAAAGCTATTTTTCTTGGACGAGTTTGAAGGTAAAGAAGGTGTTAAAAATCTGGTTCGAGGTCTTAAGGAGCTGGTTTGATCGTGGTTAGTTTCTTGGTCAATTAGGGTTTCGCCGAGTAAGAAGTTTTTGGGTTCTTTTGTTCTAACGTCCAAATCTCATCAAGGGTATGTTTCTAATGTTACTTTCAGTCCTAAAAATCATATAGAACCTGTAAAAATTATTCATGCATATTTAAAGAGTCGCATGGAATTGTTTTGGATTAAAAACCCTAAAAAAACGTATAAAATAGCGAACGAGCTTATAATAATTTTTAGGACCATGATTTGATTTTTCTGGAAGCTCTTACATGTTATACGACCTGAATAAAATACATGATTGTGAATTCGAAGCTTGTGTGAATTGTCTTGGGTTTTATTGTTCGATAACGCATGAAAAAGAAAAGAAAATAAAAAGGGACGATTAGGGTTTACATGAACTAGGGTTTGCTTGTTATCATTAAGGGTAATTAATGAAGTATTAATGATGAGCTAATGATGGGTTAAACCTAGGTTTAGGGTTGTACTTGAATTATGTATATTTCGGTCCTAAATAAAAGTTTTGGGTTGGTTTTGTAAATTATGAAACTTAAGGGTTATTTTTGTAAACAGTAAAATACATGTACTAAACGTATAAAATAAGTGTGGGGGTTAAACGTGTAAATTTGGATACTTAAAGGGGTCATTTGAATTTTTAAATTAAAAAGGGTACGTTTTGTAAATTCTAAAACTTTTGGGCTAAAAGGGTAAAATCTGATAATATAAGGTTAGACCGTGAAATTAAAGATGTCAAAGGTGTAATGTGTAATTCTGGGAAATTGTGGGTTCGACAAGTGTGAGTTGATTTTGAAGAGGCATGCATGAGTTTTGAGATAACTTCGGTTTGTTATCATTTACGTTCTGGGTCAAAGTGGAAATCATTGAAAGAAGTAACATGTGAATTTAATGCGTATTAAGTAATATTAAAGATTATGAAAAACCCTAGTACCTAAATAGGAAGTTGATTGGGGTTAAAAGCTAAACGTGCAAATTCGTTATTTCATGTAAATTATCAAGGCTTGTGTAAACTATTTTGAAAGAGAGTCCTAAAAAACCGTTCTTGACATTTGTAAACCCTATACTTTGAAGAATGATTATATAAGTCCTCAAATAAGATAATTATTCTATTAAGCCTTTAAGTTTACTAATTGTCATTTCCAAATCTTAAGTTTGGATAATTAATGATTTATACTCTAAAATGTTGGAATTCCGTCTGTCACTAAAATGAGTATATTCTGACAACTCTAAGAGTATTAATGCGATAAATCCGTTATAACATTAATGATGCTAATAAGTATTAAATAAATCATAATCCGTGTAGATTCGTTGAAGGAGACGCGACGTTACATCTTCGTATTCCTACATTCGTTTGCTTTCCTCTCATTTGCTTTAAGGTACAGATATTCTGACCTTCTTAGTAAAGGTTCTTTAAGATGTTCTTTTCGTTAGTTTTCCCGTTTTACTTATTAGGGTTCCCGATGCCATTGCTATGAATTCCTTTCCTGATTGTTTGACCTGTTGCTTATCTAAACTTATGTTTTATTGAATCATGCGATACTTGATTTGAACTTTACGTTAGGAAGACTTTGATATGTGTAATTTTTGAACCTTATTATATTTGAATATGAACCTTATGATATGAGTTATTGATATGTTCTTTGCTGAACCTTGTGTTTGATTTAGACGTGTGTCATAATTGAAATTTTGGTTTGACCTAAGTTAGTTTGACACCCGAGCCAAATAATACCTAGTCATGGGGGTTCCATGTCCGTGTCATTGATGCACCTCTGACATGACTCTAGGGCAGTAGAGTGAAGTTCTGCCACGTCCCTTATCTACTATTTTTTATGAGCTCTAGGTTATATTATATTATCAATATATGTTTGTGGGGCGTATGGATGCATCCTAGATCTGATCTGGTATCCGATATGATTTGTTTAGGTGAATGATGCCGTGTGCAATACGCATCTTCATAAAACTCTGGGAGTTAGCTACTCCGGATTATTTTGAGATTGTTTCTATATAGTTATGATGTCTTTGATATGATATGTTTTGGGCTCGTGGTAGTTAACTAAATCTTTATTTGTTATTACTATGTTAAGTATTCTGATTATGATTCGGTATGTTCAAATGCTTATGATTATGTGCTGGGTTTATTATATGTTCTTATATATGTGTATGCTTTTGTATGTTTATGTGATTACCGTTTACAATGCTAGGTTATGATTAATATGTTTAAATGGGATTTGCATGTTGTTATCTGATGTCATGTTAGTTTCTCGTTATGTGAATTCGTTGAACTGTGGGATGGATGTGTTAGTGTGAAAGTGAGTATTCTATAAGTTTAGTAGGTGTAATTGTTCAGTTAATTTTGTGAGCTTTGATTTTATGTTTGTGTTTTATTTGCCTATGTGACCTGCCATGTTTAACTCTGCTAATGTTAGGGTTTGATTTGAGAACTGATTTAATTTACGATATCTGTTTGGTAATTTCTAATGGTTATGCTATGTTTTGTTTGGTCTATATAATATTAGTTTGTATATTATGTTTCTATTTGTTTGTGAGACTGCTATGTTTTGGACTGCTATTTCCGCTGCTGCAATATTGATTTAAGTGTGTTAAGTGTAGGTTATTTAATTTGTTGAATGCCATGTTTATTTTCTAGAAAGTGTTTCTGTTCGTCTTAGACTTTTTCGTTTGGTTTATATGTAATCTATTTATTCTAGATATGCTGAGTGTTTGGTTGTTCTGATGTGTTTGTGTTTGTGTTTGTGTCATTAGTGTGTTATGAGATGTTTAAATTGTTATGTGGTTGTTTGGATTTCTGTATGTTTGAGTTCCGCAGAATCCTAAAAGATTCCTCATTATCATTTTATTTAGCTTTTGTTTTGTTATATCTGTTCACTGAGCTTTGTAAGCTCAGCCGCATTTTCTTTTCCTGCGGCAGGTATTTTAAGCATTCAAGATGAGCTTATGGGATAGCTGATCTGGGTTGAGAGTAGAGACGAGAGCAAGATTCGATTATAGAGATCTTAGATTTATTTTGAAGTTTAGTTATTTATGTTTTCTTTCGAGTATTTTTGTAAGGCTTTCACTATTGTATAGTATTTAAAGTTCTGATATGAAACCGTATTGTGATATCTTTACCCTTGTCGGGTCGGGGTGTTACAATTTATGGTATCAGAGATCTAGGTTTTAGGACCCTTAGAGCTTAGGCTATGACCTGTGAGGATTGGGTAGATTTAGGATTTCCCTTCAAAGTAGTGTGACAAGGGTCCAATAGCATAAGCTTAATAAACAAGGACTAATGTTGCCATTTTCTGAAAATACAAGGACCATTTCTGCCAATTCATCAAAGTTGCTCCAAGGGCTAAAAGTGACAAGCTCCAATAGTATAAGGACTAAACTTGACATTTTCAAAATTTCCAAGGACCATTTTTGACAATTTTCAAACTTGAGGGACCAAAGTTGTAATTTTGCAAATTTTACATTTCAAGGGTTTGTTTTGACAACTTTTGAATCCCATGGACCTTAAATGACATTTTTCTTTATTTAGATATACCAGGGACTGTTTTTGACAACTTTTGAAACTATGAGAACGACGAGGAGAGTGTTATTCCTTTGAAAGATATCATTTCTCAACTCCCTCAGTCTATTGCTATCACACCTATCTTACCTTTTATTGCTTCCAAAGACTCTCTCATAATGGGGGACGAGCCTTCTAGCACTATTCCAGAAATGGAATCGTCTAGTGTTGAGAGCCTTGTTCCAACCCCAAGTGAGTCCGAGGTTATCTCCGGTAATATGTGTGATGAGCCTCTTAATGATGATTCTTCTCCTCCTCTTGACATTCCATATGATCATGTCGAGATGTTCTCCGATTCTGATAACGATTGTACTTCGTTTGACGATTCTTTATCCTATGGAGACATCGATTATGTCGAGGAGCTACCTTCTGAGCTAGTTAGCTTAGAGGAAGTGAGAGATTCTGATGATCTGGAAATTGAGGACGAGATACTTCGTGAACAATTGTTCAATATAAATCTCCTCGTTTCTAAGATCGAATCATTTTGTGCTAAGTCAGCTTCATCTCCTATCCCCGTTGTGGATAGTGACTCTACATTGGACAAGCCCGAGCTTGAGGCTTTTTCCAATGATTCTTTTCATGAAGAGTTCTCCGGTGAACTCTCTCATGACATATCTCCTCCGGAATATGATCATTTCTATTTTGATCTTGAGGATGATATTGGCTTGGAGGAAGGTGTGCTCTATCATAAGAGTTTGCTTATTGATGATACTACCTTCACCCTTCCTCCAGATATGTCTACATTTGAGGATGACGAATGGATCCTAATTGTTATAAACATCTTCCTTCCATTCCTCACTTATGATGTGTCTTCCTCTCTTCTTCACTCCTTCGGGAATGAGGACACTATTTTTTATCCCGGCATTTTCATTTATCAATTATGAGCCGGTTCTCTCTATATCTCATCGGTGTGGAACTTTCACGTGCTTCGAATGTTTATCCAAACATCTTGAATGAAAGTCCGATGGAGATTGTTTCTTCCACTTTGCTTCCCCATGAACCAATGAATTCGGGGTCGAGTCAAGCTAGCGACTCGGAAATCAAAAACAGTAGCACACACCATATGGGTTTTCACCCATATTTCTGACTTCTTACCCCTTTCTACCACCTAAGTGTGGGGGTGATGCCCCAAATGTTATATATATATATATATATATATATATATATATATATATATATATATATATATCTCTAAAAAAAAAAAAAAAAAAAAAAAAAAAAAATCTTGCTAAATAATGGCCATAGTATTTCCCTTTTACGTTCTTTGTTTCGGCATAACCGCCGGTACTTTGAATATTGAGGGCAATATTCATTTCTAAGTGTTGGGGGGAATTCTCACGAATTTCATATATTATCTACCCAATTCCCCCGTTTTTGGCCAAAAATTTTTTTTGGAGTAAGTGTTTTACACTTACTCATTTGGTTATCAGTCCGCCATGTCTGTAAGACAAAAGGATTGGCTAATCCAGGAGCAAACGGCTCTTGGTAAAGATATATCAAATCCGTTTATAAGGCTTGCAATTTGCCCAAAATTGTATGGTTCTCAACTCGCCATATCCTAAAAAGTGAAGAGTTGGCTAGCCCGCAAGATTATGGCTTGTGGTAAAGGCAGTGGAAAATCCATAATTGGTATTCAGCTCACCAAAGATAATTCTGATAATTTATCTAAGAGTTGGCTAGTCCAGAAGGGTACGGCTTCTGGTAAAGACTAATCAAATCCGTTTACAGCTTATGATTTGCTCAAAATCATTTGGTTATCAGTGTACCAAGGTTCTTACTTGAACTGAAACATTTGGCTACTCCAGAAGTAATGGCTTTTGGTAAAGAGATTAAAATCCATTATGTTTTCTCAAATCATTGCTAGGGACTAGCAATATCTTAGTGTGGGGGATTGATGAGTGTCTAAATACTCATCATTTTTGTACAATATAAACTGCAAAATCATCTGAAAACACTCAGAAACGCATCAAAATGATAAAAATATCACAAATCAGTGTTTTATGTGTTTTAAATGCAAAAATATCAAAATCAGATGAAAAACGTATCAAATTTGCAAAATTGGCAGTTTTAGTCCCCCAAGTTTCAAAAGTTGTCAAAAACAGTCCCTGAGCACATAATTTCAAAAGTAAAATCACCAAAGGTCCTTTTTAAATCATAACTTGTCAAATTTAGTCCTTTGGTGAAAAATATCAAAAGTTTGAGAAAATTACAAGTTTGGTCCTCCAAGTTTCAAAATTGGCAAAAATGGCCCCTGGAAATTGGAAAATGGCAAGTCTAGTCCTTGTACTTTTTGAGATTGTCAGTTTTAGTCCTTGGAGAAACTTTTCAGAATTGGCAGCCTAGGTCCTTGAAGTTTCAGAATTTACATATTGGTCCTTGTGTATTTAAGCCTTTTAACCAATTGAACCCTATCATAATCCCAAGTGACCCCCTGTCATTAGCCTTTGGACCCTTTCCCATTTGACCCCCCTGGCATTAATAATACCACCAGTCAACCATTTGGTCAAATAAGCAAACCATTGGCGCCAATAGTCTTCCCCTCCCAACTGCTCTCTGCAACAATCAACCATCTCCCATCCCCCCTCCTCAACATATCACTATCCTTGTTCCCCCCTCCTCTCCTAAACAACAAAACTCATTTAATGCATCCTCTACCCCTTTACTCAACCCCTCCAGTGGATACACCTTTTTGGCGCCAAAATCCGTTTTAACGGCCATGATGAATCTAAGCAATCCAATGGTCAAGACTTTGATGGGAACTGCTCAGAAAGAGAGAGAAAGGAAGATGGGTATAAAAGAAAGAAGAAAGAAGCAGAAAAGGGTAGTAGGTAGTTTTAGTAATTTTCCTCATGTCGTTTTTTAACTTGATAACTTAGTTTAATTACAAATGTTGTAATTTCAGTTTTTTGTATCTCACTTAAGTTAAATTTTCATTGTAAGGTACTTTTGAGTTCCAATTCTAGTTTCTATCTAAATTCCAAGTTTATTGTTAACTGTGGAAGTTTTCAGTTTCAAAGTTTATGTTCAAGCTTCTAGTAATCTCATGTTAAAATCAAATAAGCTCATTTAGGCTTATTATAATCTTTGGTAAGCTTCCTAATCATTTTTAAGTAGTTTTGGTTCTTGGTCAACAAAAAGTCAAACTGGGTCAAATTGCTATGGAAGTGGTTAATGGATGATGCAGCATGGAAATGGTTTGATTTGGAATCCAGTGGGTTGGTATAAATAGGGTAGTTGTTCCTTGGGTGTTGTTTCAAGCCACTGTGGCTTAGGACCATTTGTAAGTGAATTACAAAGTTTCTTTGCAAAACCTGTATTTGTAGTTTTAACTAGTCCATATCTGTTTAACAAGATGTATTTAGGTTAGCTTTTTGCACTTTGATCATTCATAGTAGCCAGTTAAGTGTTTATCTCAGTTTCTAGTTTAAAACAGTGGTTAAAGAGTTGTTTGGATCAGCTTGTTACTCTGTATTCAAGGTTGACTCAGTAGTGGATAATTGTTGTCATATACTTGTTTAGTTCATCTAAGATCATTTCTGTCTTCATTCTACATCTGCTAACTACCAAAGTCAAAATTTCTTATTAACTGTCTCACTTTCTCAACTGTTAAACTTTTTGCAAATCCAAATCTTGTTTTGTGTCTATAAATCATAGGTGTAACTAGCAGTAGTGATATTTCATCCATTCACACCTATATCTTTCCACAAATTAGCTTCAAACCTCAAATTAGTCAAACCTTTCAAATCTCTCAAAAAGTCAAATTTGCAAAACCAGTTTTTAGCTCAACTAGAGAGAATTTTCTTGAGCTCAGTTCTGGGCCAAATCAGATGAAACTTGTTGTTTTTAAAAGTCCTACTGCTCTAGTTTCTTGTTATCATTTTTGTTTAATTTTGATAATTTTCTATAAGCTTCATTAGAGCTTATCAAAATGATGTCAAATGCCCTGTGCAGGGCACTGTTGCCTGCACAGGTTTATGCAGGTTTTGTAGCTCTTGCATAGAGCTCATCATAGCACCCCTAGGTCTCCATTTTGGTTTAGAGGTTCTTAGCCAGGTCTACTACTAGTTCCAATTTGTGGTTTGCAGTTTTAGCTTATTGTGTGGCTTATTTTTAAGCTGATAGTAGGGTCCAAAATCTGTTTGTGCTTATAGTATCAGATTAGCTTAATCCTTGGTAGACTACTCATTAGGTGTTAGGAGTAGCATTAGATAGTTGCTTTAGAGTGTTTTTGGTATAAAATAGCTTCTGTAACAGTTTGGTTCACTGTAGTGCTTAATAGCTTATTTTCAAGTGCTTATTTCCTATTAGATTACATAGCAGCTTCAGTTTCTTGCACATAAGCCCAAGTTTTTATATTTTTCTCAGCTTTAGAATAATATTTTAGGATTTCCCTGAATTTTTCATAATTTTTAGACACTGTTTGGTATTTTTCTTATTTAAAAACAGTTTTTAATCATTTTAAATTAGCTTTAATTGCAATTAATTGAGAAAAAGTTCCAAAAAATAATTTTTCAATTTTCCCAGTTTAAGAAAAATATAAAAAGCATAAAAAAGATTTTTCCTTATTTTTTTTCCTTTTATTTGGTATTTTTCACAATTTAAATTAGTTTTAAATAGTTTTAAATTAGTAATAAATACATAAAAAGTCTAAAAAATATATTTTCAGTTTTAAAATAAGTTTTATCATATTTTAGATTTTTCTAAGTTATAATTTCATTTTTCTAGGTTAATTTTGTATTTTCTTATATTTTAGTGCATTTTAAATACTTAATAAATAGTTTTTAATTAATAATAATTAGATAAATAGTTGTAAAAATAATTTTCTTTGTCTAATAATTTTCTTATATAATTAGGATTGTAAAAATGTATTTTTCATATTTTTAGGATTTATATTGTGTAAGTTTCACGTTTTTATTTGTACGTTTACGTTATTTTTATTTAAACGTAAGTTTTAAGTTTTAAGTTTTAAACGTTCATCACTTTAAATATAGTGATAGCGTTTATTTAATATCTTTTATCTTTTTAATTTGTATTTAAGTCGCTGTTATTTATAACTTTTTCAGTAGTGTAATATTCAATCTAATCCTTTCTGATCGCTATCATTAGTGGTCATTCTATCGTCTGATCAAGTGTTTAACACACCATTGAGTCTCCGTGGGACATAACGACCCGGGAATTCACTATATTCTCTGATCTTCATTGTATTTGTGTCTGAACTGTTTTAAGCCTGTTACGGCTGGTCATTCACAAGTGACCAGTTTGTGTGATTAGACTTGACGGTTCAGCGCAGATCAAATTTTGGCGCCGCTGCCGGGGAGGCTTTAGCGTGTGTTTAGCCTTTTTCAGATCCATTCTTGCACATAACCCATCATTTGTAAAAAAAAATTTGTAAAGTTTTCAAAAATCCAAAAAGTTCATTAACACTTTTCCTGAAGTGTTATCAACACCAAAAATATTTTCATTCTTTGTTTTTATAGCATGTTTTTCAAAAAAATCCAAAAATATCCATCCTTTATCCTCCAATCTGTTTAATTCTACATTTCTTTATCCTCAAACCTGTTTAATTCTCCATTCCTTATCCCCTGTAACCGTTTAATTCTTCATCTCTTATCCCTCTTATCCGTTTAATTCTCTATGTCATGGTATTTGACATGTTCCTGGTGTGGAGGTCCATTTAACGGTGGAAATTGTCGGCGATGTACCAATGTGAGTTTCGGAGACAAGTTTGTCGGTAATCCCGATCCCTTTTCAAATAATGAAACACCCGATTTTTCCTACCTACCTCCACAACCCCAATACGAATCCCACTCATGCGAGTATTGTGGGAATGATTCTCATTACGGTTTTGATTGTCCACCACGGGTCCCGCTTGTCTATGAGCCGGAACCATGTTACAATCAGAACTTTGGTGAAAGTCATTTTCCCAATTATCTCTGTTGTGAGAATTGCGGGGGTCCTCATGCGACTTTTGAATGTCAACCGATGAATCAAAATTTTCACAATTCCAATTCTCCCGGTTTTGACAATTTCCAACCCCCACAGTATCCCATCAGTCATCAGACTTCCGAGCCTTCGCAGCATCTAAATGATTACGAACCACAAAGTTCTGAAGAAATACGCATTCGAAAGAAACTACAAATGAAAAGAATGGTATGTAAGCTTCAGCAGATGAACATAAGAATCCGATATGATGACGATGATGATGAGGATAGTATTCAAATGAGGGAATATTATGAGGACGACGAGGAGAGTGTTATTCCTTTGAAAGATATCATTTCTCAACTCCCTCAGTCTATTGCTATCACACCTATCTTACCTTTTATTGCTTCCAAAGACTCTCTCATAATGGGGGACGAGCCTTCTAGCACTATTCCAGAAATGGAATCGTCTAGTGTTGAGAGCCCTGTTCCAACCCCAAGTGAGTCCGAGGTTATCTCCGGTAATATGTGTGATGAGCCTCTTAATGATGATTCTTCTCCTCCTCTTGACATTCCATATGATCATGTCGAGATGTTCTCCGATTCTGATAACGATTGTACTTCGTTTGACGATTCTTTATCCTATGGAGACATCGATTATGTCGAGGAGCTACCTTCTGAGCTAGTTAGCTTAGAAGATGTGAGAAATTCTGATGATCTGGAAATTGAGGACGAGATACTTCGTGAAAAATTGTTCAATATAAATCTCCTCGTTTCTAAGATCGAATCATTCTGTGCTAAGTCAGCTTCATCTCCTATCCCCGTTGTGGATAGTGAATCTACATTGGACAAGCCCGAGCTTGAGGCTTTTTCCAATGATTCTCTTCATGAAGAGTTCTCCGGTGAACTCTCTCATGTCATATCTCCTCCGGAATATGATCATTTCTATTTTGATCTTGAGGATGATATTGGCTCGGAGGAAGGTGTACTCTATCATAAGAGTTTGCTTATTGATGATACTACCCTCACCCTTCCTCCCGATATGTCTACATTTGAGGATGACGAATGGATCCTAATTGTTATAAACATCTTCCTTCCATTCCTCACTTATGATGTGACTTCCTCTCTTCTTCACTCCTTCGGGAGTGAGGACACTATCTTTGACCCTGGCATTTTCAGTTATCATTTGTGAGCCGGGTCTTTCTCTGTATATCTCATCGGTGTGGAACTTTCACGTGCTTCAAATGTTTGTCCAAACATCTTGAATGAAAGTCCGATGGAGATTGTTTCTTCCACTTTGCTTCCCCATGAACCAATTAATGCGGGGTCGAGTCAAGCTAGCGACTCGGTAACCAAAAACAGTAGCACACACCATATGGGTTTTCACCCATATTTCTGACTTCTTACCCCTTTCTACCACCTAAGTGTGGGGGTGATGCCCCACATGTTATATATATATATATATATATATATATATATATATATCTCTAAAAAAAAAAAAAAAAAAAAAAAAAAAAAAAAAAAAAAACTTTCTAAATAATGGTCGTAGTATTTCCCTTTTACGTTCTTTGTTTCGGCATAACCGCCGGTACTTTGAATATTGAGGGCAATATTCATTTCTAAGTGTGGGGGGGAATTCTCACGAATTTTATCATGTATTATCCGCCCAATTCCCCCGTTTTTGGCCAAAAAATTTTTTTTTGGAGTAAGTGTTTTACACTTACTCAATTGGTTATCAGTCCGCCATGTTTGATAAACTAAAGGATTGGCTAATCCAGGAGCAAACGGCTCTTGGTAAAGATATATCAAATCCGTTTATATGGCTTGCAATTTGCCCAAAATTGTATGGTTTTCAGCTCACCATATCCTAAAAAGTGAAGAGTTGGCTAGCCCGCAAGGTTATGGCTTGTGGTAAAGGCAGTGGAAAATCCATAATTGGTAATCAGCTCACCAAAGATAATATTGATAATTTATCTAAGAGTTGGCTAGTCCAGAAGGGTACGGCTTCTGGTAAAGACTAATCAAATCCGTTTACAGCTTATGATTTGCTCAAAATCATTTGGTTATCAGTGTACCAAGGTTCTTACTTGAACTGAAACATTTGGCTACTCCAGAAGTGATGGCTTTTGGTAAAGAGATTAAAATCCATTATGTTTTCTCAAATAATTGCTAGGGACTAGCAATATCTTAGTGTGGGGGATTGATGAGTGTCTATATACTCATCATTTTTGTACAATATAAACTGCAAAATCATCTGAAAACACTCAGAAACGCATCAAAATGATAAAAATATCACAAATCAGTGTTTATGTGTTTTAAATGCAAAAATATCAAAATCGGATGAAAAAACATTTCAAATTTGCAAAAATTGCAGTTTTAGTCCCCCAAGTTTCAAAAGTTGTCAAAAACAGTCCCTGGTATATCTAAATAAAGAAAAATGTCATTTATTTCTAAATAAAGAAACTTCCATATCCTTAGGATAGTTATGCAGTCAAATCCAAACACCCTAGCTAAAACTGATATGGAAGTTTAATGAGACAAACAACTGATTTAGCTAATACAAATGATTAAACTGAGTTTAAATGACCATAATATAATTATATTAACAGGTTAGAACTACCATTGATCACAGATACACCTATAACCATAAAATGCAATAACTGACTTGAAACTTGAAAAGAAAACAGGTACTCACTTGTGTCCAGCTATGTTGCAGGCCAAAACCAAAACTAGAACTACTCTAACCTAACTAAATCCAACCCAAAGAACCCTCTGCAACACCCTTTATCAGCTTCCATTCCAATTTGAGCCTCAGTTGACTTTTATTGACCAAGGTACAAGATTGCTTAAAACTAATTCAACAGGCTTGCCAAAGACTATAAAGAGCTTATTTAAGCCTTTTTTGATCTCAATAAGTGCTTATGAGAAGCTTAAACATAGAATTTGAAACTGAAACTTTCAACAGTAAACATTAAACTTAGAACTTTTATAAAAACTTGAGATTGATGCTCAAAAGCACCCACAATGATAACCTAACTTGAATGTTATACAAAGCAGCTTAAATTACAACATTTGTCATAAACTAAAACATTAATTTTAAAAATACGACATTAAGAAAAAAAAATAAAAAACTAACTACTCTTTTCTAGCCTCTCTCTTCTCTTATTTATGCTCCAAGACACCTTCTCTCTACTTTCTAAACAGTTCCCAGCTATGATTGGAGCCCTTGGATGGCTTGGGTGCATCTTGGCCTTTTATTTCATTTTGGCGGGAAACAGATATTAAGCAGTTGTGGGTTGAGTGTGAGGAGGGGGTGCATTAAATGCACTTTGGATTGTGGTGGAGGAGGAGGGAACAAGAAATGAGCTGGGGGGATGGTTTGGTTGGGTGAGCAGTGATAGCAGGTGGGGAAGGAAGACTAAGGCGCCAAAGGGGTATTTGTTTGACTTCTGTTTGACCAAGGCATTGTTAATAATCAAAGGTCCAAAAATGTATATGACAGGGGGTCCAAAGGGTTTAAGTGGCAGGGGGTTCAAAGTAGTGTGACAAGGGTCCAATAGCATAAGCTTAATAAACAAGGACTAATGTTGCCATTTTCTGAAAATACAAGGACCATTTCTGCCAATTCATCAAAGTTGCTCCAAGGGCTAAAATTGACAAGCTCCAATAGTATAAGGACTAAACTTGACATTTTCAAAATTTCCAAGGACCATTTTTGACAATTTTCAAACTTGAGGGACCAAAGTTGTAATTTTGCAAATTTTACATTTCAAGGGTTTGTTTTGACAACTTTTGAATCCCATGGACCTTAAATGACATTTTTCTTTATTTAGATATACCAGGGACTGTTTTTGACAACTTTTGAAACTATGAGGACGACGAGGAGAGTGTTATTCCTTTGAAAGATATCATTTCTCAACTCCCTCAGTCTATTGCTATCACACCTATCTTACCTTTTATTGCTTCCAAAGACTCTCTCATAATGGGGGACGAGCCTTCTAGCACTATTCCAGAAATGGAATCGTCTAGTGTTGAGAGCCTTGTTCCAACCCCAAGTGAGTCCGAGGTTATCTCCGGTAATATGTGTGATGAGCCTCTTAATGATGATTCTTCTCCTCCTCTTGACATTCCATATGATCATGTCGAGATGTTCTCCGATTCTGATAACGATTGTACTTCGTTTGACGATTCTTTATCCTATGGAGACATCGATTATGTCGAGGAGCTACCTTCTGAGCTAGTTAGCTTAGAGGAAGTGAGAGATTCTGATGATCTGGAAATTGAGGACGAGATACTTCGTGAACAATCGTTCAATATAAATCTCCTCGTTTCTAAGATCGAATCATTTTGTGCTAAGTCAGCTTCATCTCCTATCCCCGTTGTGGATAGTGACTCTACATTGGACAAGCCCGAGCTTGAGGCTTTTTCCAATGATTCTTTTCATGAAGAGTTCTCCGGTGAACTCTCTCATGACATATCTCCTCCGGAATATGATCATTTCTATTTTGATCTTGAGGATGATATTGGCTTGGAGGAAGGTGTGCTCTATCATAAGAGTTTGCTTATTGATGATACTACCTTCACCCTTCCTCCAGATATGTCTACATTTGAGGATGACGAATGGATCCTAATTGTTATAAACATCTTCCTTCCATTCCTCACTTATGATGTGTCTTCCTCTCTTCTTCACTCCTTCGGGAATGAGGACACTATTTTTGATCCCGGCATTTTCATTTATCAATTATGAGCCGGTTCTCTCTATATCTCATCGGTGTGGAACTTTCACGTGCTTCGAATGTTTATCCAAACATCTTGAATGAAAGTCCGATGGAGATTGTTTCTTCCACTTTGCTTCCCCATGAACCAATGAATTCGGGGTCGAGTCAAGCTAGCGACTCGGAAATCAAAAACAGTAGCACACACCATATGGGTTTTCACCCATATTTCTGACTTCTTACCCCTTTCTACCACCTAAGTGTGGGGGTGATGCCCCACATGTTATATATATATATATATATATATATATATATATATATATATATATATATATATATATATATATATATATATATATATATATATCTAAAAAAAAAAAAAAAAAAAAAAAAAAAAAAAAAAAAAAAAAAAAAAACTTGCTAAATAATGGCCATAGTATTTCCCTTTTACGTTCTTTGTTTCGGCATAACCGCCGGTACTTTGAATATTGAGGGCAATATTCATTTCTAAGTGTTGGGGGGAATTCTCACGAATTTCATATATTATCTACCCAATTCCCCCGTTTTTGGCCAAAAATTTTTTTTGGAGTAAGTGTTTTACACTTACTCATTTGGTTATCAGTCCGCCATGTCTGTAGACAAAAGGATTGGCTAATCCAGGAGCAAACGGCTCTTGGTAAAGATATATCAAATCCGTTTATAAGGCTTGCAATTTGCCCAAAATTGTATGGTTCTCAACTCGCCATATCCTAAAAAGTGAAGAGTTGGCTAGCCCGCAAGATTATGGCTTGTGGTAAAGGCAGTGGAAAATCCATAATTGGTATTCAGCTCACCAAAGATAATTCTGATAATTTATCTAAGAGTTGGCTAGTCCAGAAGGGTACGGCTTCTGGTAAAGACTAATCAAATCCGTTTACAGCTTATGATTTGCTCAAAATCATTTGGTTATCAGTGTACCAAGGTTCTTACTTGAACTGAAACATTTGGCTACTCCAGAAGTAATGGCTTTTGGTAAAGAGATTAAAATCCATTATGTTTTCTCAAATCATTGCTAGGGACTAGCAATATCTTAGTGTGGGGGATTGATGAGTGTCTAAATACTCATCATTTTTGTACAATATAAACTGCAAAATCATCTGAAAACACTCAGAAACGCATCAAAATGATAAAAATATCACAAATCAGTGTTTTATGTGTTTTAAATGCAAAAATATCAAAATCAGATGAAAAACGTATCAAATTTGCAAAATTGGCAGTTTTAGTCCCCCAAGTTTCAAAAGTTGTCAAAAACAGTCCCTGAGCACATAATTTCAAAAGTAAAATCACCAAAGGTCCTTTTTAAATCATAACTTGTCAAATTTAGTCCTTTGGTGAAAAATATCAAAAGTTTGAGAAAATTACAAGTTTGGTCCTCCAAGTTTCAAAATTGGCAAAAATGGCCCCTGGAAATTGGAAAATGGCAAGTCTAGTCCTTGTACTTTTTGAGATTGTCAGTTTTAGTCCTTGGAGAAACTTTTCAGAATTGGCAGCCTAGGTCCTTGAAGTTTCAGAATTTACATATTGGTCCTTGTGTATTTAAGCCTTTTAACCAATTGAACCCTATCATAATCCCAAGTGACCCCCTGTCATTAGCCTTTGGACCCTTTCCCATTTGACCCCCCTGGCATTAATAATACCACCAGTCAACCATTTGGTCAAATAAGCAAACCATTGGCGCCAATAGTCTTCCCCTCCCAACTGCTCTCTGCAACAATCAACCATCTCCCATCCCCCCTCCTCAACATATCACTATCCTTGTTCCCCCCTCCTCTCCTAAACAACAAAACTCATTTAATGCATCCTCTACCCCTTTACTCAACCCCTCCAGTGGATACACCTTTTTGGCGCCAAAATCCGTTTTAACGGCCATGATGAATCTAAGCAATCCAATGGTCAAGACTTTGATGGGAACTGCTCAGAAAGAGAGAGAAAGGAAGATGGGTATAAAAGAAAGAAGAAAGAAGCAGAAAAGGGTAGTAGGTAGTTTTAGTAATTTTCCTCATGTCGTTTTTTAACTTGATAACTTAGTTTAATTACAAATGTTGTAATTTCAGTTTTTTGTATCTCACTTAAGTTAAATTTTCATTGTAAGGTACTTTTGAGTTCCAATTCTAGTTTCTATCTAAATTCCAAGTTTATTGTTAACTGTGGAAGTTTTCAGTTTCAAAGTTTATGTTCAAGCTTCTAGTAATCTCATGTTAAAATCAAATAAGCTCATTTAGGCTTATTATAATCTTTGGTAAGCTTCCTAATCATTTTTAAGTAGTTTTGGTTCTTGGTCAACAAAAAGTCAAACTGGGTCAAATTGCTATGGAAGTGGTTAATGGATGATGCAGCATGGAAATGGTTTGATTTGGAATCCAGTGGGTTGGTATAAATAGGGTAGTTGTTCCTTGGGTGTTGTTTCAAGCCACTGTGGCTTAGGACCATTTGTAAGTGAATTACAAAGTTTCTTTGCAAAACCTGTATTTGTAGTTTTAACTAGTCCATATCTGTTTAACAAGATGTATTTAGGTTAGCTTTTTGCACTTTGATCATTCATAGTAGCCAGTTAAGTGTTTATCTCAGTTTCTAGTTTAAAACAGTGGTTAAAGAGTTGTTTGGATCAGCTTGTTACTCTGTATTCAAGGTTGACTCAGTAGTGGATAATTGTTGTCATATACTTGTTTAGTTCATCTAAGATCATTTCTGTCTTCATTCTACATCTGCTAACTACCAAAGTCAAAATTTCTTATTAACTGTCTCACTTTCTCAACTGTTAAACTTTTTGCAAATCCAAATCTTGTTTTGTGTCTATAAATCATAGGTGTAACTAGCAGTAGTGATATTTCATCCATTCACACCTATATCTTTCCACAAATTAGCTTCAAACCTCAAATTAGTCAAACCTTTCAAATCTCTCAAAAAGTCAAATTTGCAAAACCAGTTTTTAGCTCAACTAGAGAGAATTTTCTTGAGCTCAGTTCTGGGCCAAATCAGATGAAACTTGTTGTTTTTAAAAGTCCTACTGCTCTAGTTTCTTGTTATCATTTTTGTTTAATTTTGATAATTTTCTATAAGCTTCATTAGAGCTTATCAAAATGATGTCAAATGCCCTGTGCAGGGCACTGTTGCCTGCACAGGTTTATGCAGGTTTTGTAGCTCTTGCATAGAGCTCATCATAGCACCCCTAGGTCTCCATTTTGGTTTATAGGTTCTTAGCCAGGTCTACTACTAGTTCCAATTTGTGGTTTGCAGTTTTAGCTTATTGTGTGGCTTATTTTTAAGCTGATAGTAGGGTCCAAAATCTGTTTGTGCTTATAGTATCAGATTAGCTTAATCCTTGGTAGACTACTCATTAGGTGTTAGGAGTAGCATTAGATAGTTGCTTTAGAGTGTTTTTGGTATAAAATAGCTTCTGTAACAGTTTGGTTCACTGTAGTGCTTAATAGCTTATTTTCAAGTGCTTATTTCCTATTAGATTACATAGCAGCTTCAGTTTCTTGCACATAAGCCCAAGTTTTTATATTTTTCTCAGCTTTAGAATAATATTTTAGGATTTCCCTGAATTTTTCATAATTTTTAGACACTGTTTGGTATTTTTCTTATTTAAAAACAGTTTTTAATCATTTTAAATTAGCTTTAATTGCAATTAATTGAGAAAAAGTTCCAAAAAATAATTTTTCAATTTTCCCAGTTTAAGAAAAATATAAAAAGCATAAAAAAGATTTTTCCTTATTTTTTTTCCTTTTATTTGGTATTTTTCACAATTTAAATTAGTTTTAAATAGTTTTAAATTAGTAATAAATACATAAAAAGTCTAAAAAATATATTTTCAGTTTTAAAATAAGTTTTATCATATTTTAGATTTTTCTAAGTTATAATTTCATTTTTCTAGGTTAATTTTGTATTTTCTTATATTTTAGTGCATTTTAAATACTTAATAAATAGTTTTTAATTAATAATAATTAGATAAATAGTTGTAAAAATAATTTTCTTTGTCTAATAATTTTCTTATATAATTAGGATTGTAAAAATGTTTTTTTCATATTTTTAGGATTTATATTGTGTAAGTTTCACGTTTTTATTTGTACGTTTACGTTATTTTTATTTAAACGTAAGTTTTAAGTTTTAAGTTTTAAACGTTCATCACTTTAAATATAGTGATAGCGTTTATTTAATATCTTTTATCTTTTTAATTTGTATTTAAGTCGCTGTTATTTATAACTTTTTCAGTAGTGTAATATTCAATCTAATCCTTTCTGATCGCTATCATTAGTGGTCATTCTATCGTCTGATCAAGTGTTTAACACACCATTGAGTCTCCGTGGGACATAACGACCCGGGAATTCACTATATTCTCTGATCTTCATTGTATTTGTGTCTGAACTGTTTTAAGCCTGTTACGGCTGGTCATTCACAAGTGACCAGTTTGTGTGATTAGACTTGACGGTTCAGCGCAGATCAGTGAACCTTAGGTTATAGCACTTAGAGTGGTTGTAAGCTAAACCATCCAAAGAGGCCTTAGAGTTAGAGTTTATAAACCCTAGTGGGTCTTGTAGACGAGACCATTTAGTAACTTCAAAGAGTTAGGAATAAACGCATACCCTACGACTTTAGACACACAACGCAATTAAGAATAAGGAAGTGACAATTCAACCATCAATAGGAGATAATTAAGGAGTAGTAAAACCTAAGTGAACACATCTTTAAACCATCATACGAGCACAAAATAATTAGACATAGACTACATACACCTTAGATTAGATAATTAGACAAGTAGAGTAATCGGTAGCAATACCAACCCCCAAATCCAAACCCCGAGATTCGTACCTTTCCATTTCCTAAAAAACATAAAAAAAGATAAAAAATAATCTTCCTCAACCCCAACCTTAGCGTAGTAACTTCTCACTAGCATTCCTATTCCCCTAGAGAACGATATCAATACCCGTGGCTTACCCTAATACTACACTACAATGATTAGGTTCACTGCCTAGGGTGTTATAAAACTTGCTCGAAGAAAAGGAAGTTCCTTTGACCCCGAACGACGCGTGTAGCGTTATCAAGTTTTTGGCGCCGCTGTCGGGGAATAGAATAGCTAGTTAGTAGTCCACCTCGTTTAGGTTTTCTTTGCTTGATTCCTATCAAGTAAATTTTTCTCATTTATTAGCTTCCTTGTAGTCTTTCCCCCTTCTTCGTGTTTGTGTTCGTAAAACCCTTTTCATTTGTCGCTATGGCAAGTGAAATTGCATTTGAATCATTAACAAATGAGGAACAATTGAATTTCGCAGATTGGATTGGTTTTTATTGTTCTAATGAATTTGTGAGTGAACTTAGAGATATCCAAAAGGAGAAGGGTGTAAGGTTGGATGGGTTTGATAAATTTTGTGCTTGTGTGGCTACTATTAAACGATCATTGTTAGAATCAACTCCTTCTAGTGAGACCCTCTGGAAAAATTTTAAGAAAAGCATCCTAAGTATAAACCGTCAGTTGTTACAACTTGAGGAAATGGATAAGTAGGATTTATCTAACCTTAGGCATCATGATCAAAAAGACCTAGTTTTTAAGAACATGGAACCTAAACCCGAACAAGATTGTGAGATGGTTGAAGCTAAAATACTTAGTTGCATGTGTGGGATAGATTTCAAAACATATGACGCACGTGAGGAATCCTTTAGGCAAATAGAACATAGTAGTCAAGTTTTTTAGAACAATTCTTATGAATCGGACCAAGAATTTGAAATGGCCAAAGAAGGATTTGAGATGCTTAGGAGTGTATTTGGGTCAGATCATACTAAACATTCAGGAGTCTAGATATAATGGAAAATGAGGTGGAAACTCCAAGCCCACAAGCCCTACCATCACTTGAGGAACACACATCGCCTAAAACTTACCCGGAAGAAGTAGAAGAGACTATAGGAACCCCAATTGATATAGAACCTTTGGACCAAACGCCACTAGAGAATGTAGGTTTAGATGCTTGTTGTCATGACCTCTCTCTTAGTCCTAGGGAAGTTCCTAATTTTGATGAACCGGAGCCTCAACCAAAAAACTTACCCAATTTTCCGTCTTTAGATGTGAATCTTGGAATTGAATTAGGCCCCAATCCACCCATCAAAATAAATAATCCGGGTAGTTGCTTGATAAAGGTGGTAGACTCTAGTCCATGTATAATGGAAGCTAATATAGGAGTAACTCATGACCTTACACACTTATATCACCCATTCATGGTTGATAACAAGAAACATTATGGGTTTAAACCGGGTTTATTAGGTCAAGATGGATCCTTAAATAAGAATCTTTTGAAGTTGATAGAAGATGATCTATTTTTAGGAGAGAGATTTGATTCACCCACTATACCAATAGACTTAGGTAAGGTTATAATGAGTGGAGCACACTCCTTTGAGCATATAAATCACCCATCACCCTCTCCTCACGTAGCAAATTTCCACCCTAAGGGTGTGTATTGCTACTATCACCCGCACTTAAACTTAAGTGTAGGGAAAACCTCCCCTTTATCCGTTAAATAAGGGTAGAGTCAGGCTCGTGACTCGAACAAAAAAAAAGCGCTTCTTGGGAGGCAACCCATGTGTATTTGTTTTTCATTTTTATTTGTGTGTCGTATATCTTTTATTGATTGTTTATTCTCATGTTTAAATTTGTAAAAATGCTTTATTTTGTCTTTAACCTCGTCTTAATTACATATAAAGGTATTTTACATAAGGGATAAGTGTAGGGAGGATTACACACGTTTTCAAAAGAAACGTGAACATGAGAATTACAATTATTTGAAAGATATACATGTGTGTTTGTTCGAGTCAAATGCTTGTATCGAGTCATAATGGATGTTTTGCAGGAAATTTTTCCAGATTTTAAAGATAAAAATTTTCCAGAATTTTTTTCAGAAAATCGCAGACTCGTTTCTGTCATGATAACCTGACGGCGTCAGGAGGAGTAGAAACAGCTTCTAACTTTTTCTCGTTTTCTGTGCTACTTATAAATTTTTGGAATTTTCCAGGTCTTAATTTTCCAAGAAATCTGCAAACATCCATTCCACAAGCATTATATCTTATTTAAGGTCTGGAATTACATCTTGTTGTGATTTTTTTCTTTGTTCGGTTTGATGCGTTGGGTTGTTTGTTTTCTTCAAGTGTGCAGGTTTTATTTATCAAGAAGAAGATACATAAGATTGGAGGGAGCTTTTCACGCATACGTTCTTCTTGAAGAAATGTAACCACCACTTTACACGGATCCTACCAACCTAATCAGGGGAGTATTAGTTTCTTTCGTTTTTCATTACCTTCCATTATCATAACTTTGATACTTTCGGAGAACATTGGGGACAATGTTCAGTTTAAGTGTAGGGAGGGAAAATAAAACGGGAACTTAGAAACTATGCTTATCCTTGATTATTTGTTTTGTCCAATTGTATTTGTGTAATAAACCATGAGAAAATGTCGGTTAGGGTAATTTTGGCACCAAATTTAAAATTTTCATGACATATAGGAGTGGGCCATTAGTCTTAACAAAAGCGTCTCACGAATAGGAAGTTGCATGACTAGCACAAAAACCCTTTACCACCTAAATTCCACCCAAAATGTGAGGATCGCCCTTAGATTAGTAGGAATTAAAAGCAGTCATCTTCAATGCTTAGAGTGTGAACCGGTAGTATATTAGATTCTAGAACTTGTTTTGTGATGCATTCCGAGATCGCTAGTAAGACTACACTTGTGTAGTTAGGAATAACTAAATGATAAGAGGCACTAGGATAACCCTTGTTTGATACCCGTAATATAATTACTTCTTCCACATCGGTTGAGTAATTCCCCCACACCCTTTGCGTTGTACTCATCTTTAGTACACGATACCCCTAGTTAACCCCTCAGAGCCTATCCTTTTCGCGGTTCTCGTGATGTTTCGGTTTTTCCGGAATATCAATGAAGAGCATTGTTTACACCCCACCCCCTAAATATACACCCAAATCGCCTTAGCCTACCTTGTATGCACTCACTTTTAGTGCATTATTGTTATCACCCTAAACCCTTAGTTCAATTATCTAGTTGCTTGCATGAGTTGCTAAGTCGAGTCATATCCTTTGTACACAGTTTTGGGATGATTGGGACTCATGGGAAAAAGTTAAAGTTTATAAAATGATTGGAAGGGAACGTTAAATTCCCTAATTTGCGTAATAACATACCCCAAGTGTTTTGATCTTTTCAATTCGGGTCAAATTAGTGTTAGAGTAATAAAAACTCAAGTGTAGGGATGTGCCTATAAATCCCTATCATTTTGATGTTACCGTAGAGGATGGTAGAGTAAAAGTGTATGAAAAAAAAACCCATACGGGCTACCATCCTACATCTATCCTTTAAATTTATGTTTGTTTGTTTCAGTTATCTAGAGTTTAGAGTGTCGAGTCTTGGCTTAGCAACGCCATTCTTCGTATGCTTGTAACATAGAGATTCTTGACTTGCCACCACTAAATAGCCTACCCTACCAAACCCTTTGTTTCCCTACCGTAAGCCTAACATTACAACCCTTTAAAGACCTCTTTGATAGTCTTTCCTAGGTGCTTACACCAAAGCGATGGAGGTTTGATCTATTCTCAAGCCTATGGTAATCTATGTACTAGGACCGGTTAATGAGTGTTTAATCTTCCATTTCCAACTTGTTATATTTAATATACACCCGAGAGAGATGTGAGTATCCAAACACCCCATGTGAGGTGCTAGTATGTAATTTCCGTGCTTGTTATGACTTTTGCGGGGCTTATATGTTGTGGACTGTTTTAAACCAATGCTTCATGACCCTTAACTTATAAATTAATTGGCTAAAAGCACATTTGCTTGAGGACAAGCAAATACCAAGTGTAGGGATATTTGATAAGGTTTTAAAATGTACCTTTTTGAGGGGTCGTTTAAGCCCTTATTTGATCACTTTTGTATCCGTTATTACTTAATATCGTTCCTTTTCACTTTTTAGGTCTCTTGAAGGCAAATTGCTGTAATGGCACTTATTTGGACGAAAAGGCGCGGATATACGAAGAAAATGGCCAAAGTCAAGAATCGAGACACTCCAGCTGCTGAAAAGACAAGGTGACGGCGTCACTGCTTAACTGCGACGCCGTCAGAGGATTTTGTGACGGGACAGAAGCCAAATCTCTTATTTTCAAGTGACGGTGTCAGGCTGTAAAAGAGTAGGCCGTCGCAACTCAGACGGCCTAGATTCGATCCAGACGGCGTCAGAAGCTGAAGAGGACGGCGTCACAAGCACAAGGTGACGCCGTCGCAAGACTAACGTGGCCAAGACGAAACCCTAATGACGGCGACCCGACGGCGTCACAAAACATAAGGTGACGCCGTCGCATATGTAATCTTATATATATAATCCGAATTTTTCAGTATTTGTGTGTAGTCTTTTGGAGTAAAAACCTAAACCGAACCAAGGCTGTCTTGTACAGTATTTTAGGGTTCCAAACCCTATCTTACATCAAGATAAGTGTTTTACTTCATTAATTCAATTATGTCTTTGATTATTTGTGTGTATGCTTGCATGTTCTCCATGTCCGGCTAATTTACTTGTGTGTTTGCTTAGGGAATATGAAACTAAATTATTGAATATTGATTGGTTGTCACTTATCTTAATTGTTAATGATCTAGTAATGCGATAGGTCATTCGTTGTGTACTTAATGCTTGATTAATCTTTGTGAACCTTAGGTTATAGCACTTAGAGTGGTTGTAAGCTAAACCATCCAAAGAGGCCTTAGAGTTAGAGTTTATAAACCCTAGTGGGTCTTGTAGACGAGACCCTTTGGTAACTTCAAAGAGTTAGGAATAAACGCATACCCTACGACTTTAGACACACAACGCAATTAAGAATAAGGAAGTGACAATTCAACCATCAATAGGAGATAATTAAGGAGTAGTAAAACCTAAGTGAACACATCTTTAAACCATCATACGAGCACAAAATAATTAGACATAGACTACATACACCTTAGATTAGATAATTAGACAAGTAGAGTAATCGGTAGCAATACCAACCCCTAAATCCAAACCCCGAAATTCATACCTTTCCATTTCCTAAAAAACATAAAAAAGATAAAAAATAATCTTCCTCAACCCCAACCTTAGCGTAGTAACTTATCACTAGCATTCATATTCCCCTAGAGAACGATATCAATACCCGTGGCTTACCCTAATACTACACTACAACGATTAGGTTCACTGCCTAGGGTGTTATAAAACTTGCTCGAAGAAAAGGAAGTTCCTTTGACCCCGAACGACGCGTGTAGCGTTATCAGGAACTTTGGTTGATTATTCATCTTATGCATACCTCCATATAACCGAACTTGTAAAAAAATAAAGAATACCAGTAGTCAAACAGATAAACTCAAACAATTGATGGCAACGAGTCAGATCAAGTGAACATTCTTTTTTATTATCGGCAAAAAGGTGTAACGAAAACAAACCGAACTCATTTATAGCGAACCCATAGCTCCGATTGCATATAAAAACTAATAAACCCAAATTGACTAACTTGTATTACATAATAATGAAAGAGTTTGTACAAAGCATATAAATATACTTCTAATGATTTTGTTAGTTTACTTAAATTGGATGGTACTATATATCATACCTCTTGTATAGACACGCTTAAAAAAACAGCGTTGCTAAAAGGAATATCATCTCGTTGAGACAGCTAGATCTTTTTTCAGTTGATATTCCAAGTGTATTTTGGGGAGAAGCGGTCCTTATAGTATGTGATTAATTAGAATCCCAACTGCACATAATTCTGGCCTATCTCCTTTTAAGAAGTTGTATGAAAACTTTGGCTGATTATTCATCTTATACATGCCTCCATATAACCGAACTTGTAAAAAAATAAGGAATACCAGTAGTCGAACAGATAAACTCAAAAAGTTGATGGCAACGGGTCAGATCAAGCGAACATTCTTTTTTATTATCGGCAACAAGGAGTAACGAAAACAAACCGAACTCATTTATAGCGAACCCATAACTTCGATATCATATAGAAACTAATGAACCAAAACCGAATAACTTGTATTACATAATAATGAAAGAGTTTGTACAAAGCATATAAATGAACAAGAAAACAAAGTGATGCCTTAATTTTAGATGTGCTAAATGAGCCGACAAATTGAGCCTTATTAACTAACAGTTGGAACCAATTTCATTTTTAGCTACATACGCGTGTTGATTATTGAATGCATCATCATTGGCCAGTTTCTATGTATAAATGTTTGGCTTTTTATAAAGTTTGTATGCCAAAAGACAATTCTTACTTTATTTTATGTTTTAACTTGTTAAATTGTTTTTTCAATCAACATTACTAAGCCATGGAGCTTGGATAGATTAACTTTGTAGTTAATTCTAACCAAGTAGAAGGGAACGACAACCATACATCCCTTCGTCAGTAAAGTCAGTCAATAAGGACTAACGGTGCAAATAATTTCTCTGTTATCTTCTAACGAAGGAGAAAATATTTGCATCGTTAGTCCTTAGAAGACTAATGGTTCAAATTGTTTTTGGAAATAAATTAAAAAAAGGGGCACGGTAGGCTCGAACTCGGGTCTGTTCGCCCAAAAATCAATGCCCCAACCACTAGACTAAATGTCAAATATGCATTAACAAAAGTGTGTTATTCACAAGACATACTTTTTTCTGGCATTTATGTTTCGAAGCAACAAGTGTCTAGTATTTTGTACATGGTGTTTGTTTGGTAAGAGTAATTAAGCGGTCGTTTTTTTTTTAAAATGGTCTGAGTAGTAACATGAGTGGGGCCCAAGAAATTTAATAATATTTCTTTTTTAAGTGAAGCCTACTTATTTTTATTGTTTCATCTATATGCACAAAGCATCAAATATCCGGTCCTCCCCAATAAATCGTAAGTCGTAGAACCAGACGTTGACCCACATGTAGGACCCACATATATATAAGCCAATTAATAAAATAAACAAGCCCTAACTTATTTAATTTTCTTTAGATGCTTCAAATTTATATGGTTCTTTTGGTAGCGTTTACAAGCAAGTAGAGTTTACACGTACTGTTATACAACTATACTTTCAAATGTTCTTACAAACACAGACAACTACTGGTTCGTGCTATTCTTGCTTCTTCGTGCTAACAGGAGCTATATTTGTCAAACATGCATACATTTAAGATGACAAGTAGTGGTGTCATTCGGGCTGACCCGAACCCGACCCGACACGAACCTGACCCGAGTCAATTCGGTTCGGGTCAACCAGGTTCAAAAATATATTCGGGTCAATCGGGTCAACCCGAATTGACCCGAGTTCTAAACAAGGTCGGGTTCGGGTATGTTTTTTTAGCCTTGACCCGACCCGAACCTGACTAACCCGGCTCAACAACACTTTTACAATGTAAAGATACTCGGGTTGACCCCAAACCCGAATCGACCCGACCCGAGTTGACCCGAACCCGAATTGACCCGACCCGAGTTGATCCGAGTTCTAAACAAAGTCGGGTTCGGGTATTTTTTTTTTAAGGCTTGACCCGATTTGACCCGAATAACACCCCCAGCTGCAACTAATTTTTAAATGGACAAGAGTAAAATGGAAAATATGTCCATGTGATTTGTTTATTTTAACATAAATCATTTACGTTAGAAAATTATTGTGTCAGTTATTCCTAAGAGCATTTTCAGTGATAACGACATAACGCCGTTAGTGGTATAAATAACGTCGTTAGTGGCGTTAACCCGTTGGACCTCCAGCGTTATTGCAGCGTTAGTCCCCAAGCATTAGTGCATTAACAGGCGTTTTTTTTTTGTTTTTGTTTTGTTTTTTTTTTTTTTCATTTATGCCCCTAGATGAGGGGCTGTTTTTGTAAATTGTTTGAGTGTTAAAGTTTAACTTGGGATGTTATTGATGTGGATGTTTTTTAGAGATGTTAAGGTGAAATGTTAAAGCTGATGTAACGCTGACGTGAACGGTGTTATTTCATAACTTGGGTTACCATTGTACATGCTCTAAGAGTCTCAAAGTCTCGAAACACTGCCTGTCGATGATAGTTCAGGTAAAAAGTTTGCTCGAGTAGGGATTTCTATAAATCTTATCGGATTATGACATTTATATGTTTTCACAACCGACAAGAACTTAACCTAACAGCTTCACAAAGTTTGTTACTACTTCTGTACTTGAAAGAGTTGTTACGGTTATTACTAGGGATGGCAATGGGCGAGAAAAAACCCGCAACCCGCGGGTACCCGCAAATAAATGGGTGGATAATATCTTCAATTTTCACCCACAGGTGGGTCGTGGGTGAAAATCTGCACCCATCAATGGATGGCGGGTGGGTGACGGGTGAGGCATACCCATCACGGGTAAACCCATGGCACCCATTTAAAATACCCACGGGTATACCCTTCAAAATACCCATGGGTATACCCATTAATCCATGCTAAAATTAATTATACTAATTAAAATATTTATGATGATGCAGGAATACATTTAATAGTTACCAAGTCTAAAAAAAACACGTTAACCTGAAAGTTTGTTTGAATTTCATGACTAAAAAGAGAATATGAAAGATCAAATCATCAGAGTTGTATACATGTTAACATGTATAAATTATAATCTCATACTCTCAGTTCTTCCTTGTGCTAAATGACATCTTACCCGCTTCTTTCTTGATTGCACTTCGACTCACCTTTAACTTCAGATATTCCCTTTATGAGGTACACACCTAATTCATCTAAGTATTCTAGTAATATAGTTATGTAAATTTTATATTTAAAGATGTTTTAAACTATTATACTTTATTTATCTAATGAACAAATTAAATATGAATGTGATTTGGTGTAATGATGTTTGATTGCTACTTTCAGATATGTGTTTAAATATTTTCTAAACTTGGTATTTGGCAAATTGATTGGTGTTTTATTATGCAACTTCATAGTTAATTTTCATATCATGGTTTTGTAGTTTTGTTGCATTACATTAACCCATGGGCAATAAATACTCACGGGCATGGGCATGGGTACAAAATTGTACCCATTCACGGGTGACGGGTGGGTGACGGGTGAGAAAAAAACTACGTTGGCGGGTGACGGGTTAGAGATACCCGTGCCCATTACCCACGGGTGCCATCCCTAGTTATTACTGGCATTATATTATATAACGCATTTCCTTTGCCTTGACAAGTGTATCATCATCTTAAGACTCGTTTTTGTCAGACAGATAATCTCGTTTTTTAAATGACATTCAATGAAGTTGAAGCAAGAAACAATGGATGTAGATTGTTACGGCTGGAAGAGACATCCATGAAAAATAGAAAATAGTTGTAAACAAGTACAGTCTAAGGTTACATCAACCTTAATCACTATTTAAAAACAAGATTCTTAAGTCAACATCGCTACTTGGTCCATTTAAAAATTAGTTGCAGCCGACTAATCAGGAAAAAGGCGGTTATACGCCCCCTTGTTCTTATTTTTTTTAAGATTAAACCTTTAACCCCACCGACCAATTGTAACCTATTTTATACTAGCAAGTAGTTTAAAATTTTATGCATTGAAAGTCAAGCAAAACATAAAAAAATAAAATAAAATAAAATAAAACTGGCAACTGTTTAACAAACAAAGTGAGCCAGACGTTTGATTGTTAACTCAAAAACACATGAAGATATTGAACCCTGCCACTAGTTATTATGTCCTTGAAAGTACTTTTACTTATTGTTTTAAGATTAATCCTAAAATAGTTTTTTTAATCTCCCAAGACAAATATGTATTGAAAACTTACGTGAATAAATATCTATGTGTTCCTTAGAGTAATATTGTTTGGTTCTTAGTTTCTTACTTACTTGCATATCAAATTCATAAATTAAAATAAGAATGTTAGCTCAATTGCTGACTAGATTGTAGATAAAGAATGTCGCAATGTTTTTTCTTTAACAATGAGATTAGAAAGCATCTACTTGTGAGCATCTCCATCATCTCTTCTTAATGGGTTTGTTTAAATGCTTTCTTTAATATATCATCCTCTTTGCCTTTCAAATAAATGTATCTACTTCTAGAGGTCGTTACGTTCAAGTTGTGTAGTAGCCAAAGTAAGATTTGAACTCAATGAGGTTGTCCCATACAACCTCTATATGTAACTTGAAGTACTTTTGCCAGAATCATGTTGATGGAATTAAACATATAATATTGTTTCAAAACATTTCACCTTTATTGTATGAAGAAAATACAAAATTTGATACAATGTCTTATTTATATTAGTAACAATTTATGAGCTAACATTTCTATTTGTAACTTTGTTAGATAATTTTGGGCTAATTCATTGCCCAATAGTTTAGATTTAAATATAAATTAGACCAACTATAAATAATACTCGTTGATAAGAAAATCGGCGAGCAACCTCAGCCAAGTTCAAGTCAGAAGCATCGTCAAGGAATCAAAGATAACTTGAATACATACTATCCAACTGATGCGGAGTCAGCTAGTATGTATAAGAAACTAGAAGCTGAAGGACAAAGGTTCATCAGGGATTGACAATACTCTTGTAGAATCATAGAAGGGGTTAATACATCATTTTCGGCTTCTTTTAAGTTTAAGTATATTAAGTGTCAAGTTTCATGCAAGGGTGTGAACAATATAACAATACAAATCTTAAGTAAAGAGTTAATGGAAAAGATACAAACACAATGATTTAGAGCATTAGGTATCACGACGAGAGGAGCTCGCCGTACCTACGTGGCACCCTCGCCACTACTCGCCGCCACACCATCGTCACTCGACGTGCCTTCCTCGCCGAGCAAACGATGAAAAAAACGACAAAGGTTTTGGACGTTGGAATGTGTACGATTTGAATGTAAACGGTTTAATTGGAAAAAGTGGTGGGACCCAAATGAAGAGGTTGTGTTGTGTTATGATAGAAGAGGTATTTTGAAGTGATAGCGTTATTGTGATGTGGCACCTCGTGGGGCCCAAATGAAGAGGTAAAGCTTGTCATGATACTTAATGCTCTTATCTGGTTCGGGATGAGGGGTTTAAATCGTTCATACGTATTTACCTCCTGCCACTAGCAGTCTTTGACAACCACTTAGCCAACAAAAATGGAACATTGATCATCAGTCCACCATCCAAACTATGAAAATTGAACACATCAGTAGCATTTACCTTCTTCGTGCTATTATGTCTACTTGCAATAGAACAAGCAAGCATACGGTGCACAAGCCTCTTTAGGGGCTCATGGATCAGGGTATAAGACGGAGCATTCCGATCTAAAAACGCCCCTCAAGTAGAAATAAAACGCCAGTAAACTTCCAACACAGCCTTGTCATAAATATGTCTCAACCCAGTAGCATAATAGTCCACAAATTCTCTCTTTGAACCTCATCAAGAGTATCTAATCCCAAAGCTAAAATAAAGTTTCTAATACTTGTCGCCTGCGGAACATGACCAAGCTAAAAAGTCATAGTATATGGCCTATCCAACCTACCATGATGATCCTCAAAATCAAAAGTACTAAAGAACTCCAAAATAAGCTCCGGAATCAACGAATCCCTAATCTAAAACAACCTATCCCAGACACGAGTGGTAAAAGCAAACCCCCCATCCGGGCATCTAAACCTAATCTTCAACATATCCTCCATTTCTTCTACGGCAGTCCTATATGAAATTCTAAACAATACCTCAAAATCCATCGTCTCCGGCCTCATAACACCACTATGGCATATCTTCCTGTAACGCCTCTCAAATTCAGCCCGTTGCTCATCATTGTAGTCCTCATGATCAAATCTCAAAAACTTGTGTCGAGCAACTAGAACTCCGACCATATTCTATAAAAAAGAAACTTACAAAAATTGATAAGTATGCTAAATATAAGTAATCTAAAGCATAAGAAACAACCAAACCAATCCCAAATGGCTAAAACAAAAATCATAAATTTTGTCTCAGAAAATTTCTATGTCGTATAGGTGAACATCCTATATACCGTAGAGACTCTACTCCGTAGAAGCACAAGTGCTCTATGTCGTAGAACCTATAAAAACCCACTTCGACTCTTCAACAGATCAGACAACAATATAATCCAAATTAACCACTAACACAAGCTTTTAATCCATTGTAAAGGTTAAAACAAACAATCATAAAGAACACACATATTTTACCAAAAGCCCTAATTCATAAATCAACCAAATTTGCACAAAGTAATGGTCTAATCCTAAAATTAAATATCCCAAAAGAATCATAAGAATCATATTAACGAAACCTACAAACAGATTCGGGAAGAAATCATCAAACAAAAAATTAGGTCAAAAACCCCCAAATCTTAATCATCTAATTATCAACTAATTACCCATAGAAATGAAGATTTAAGAGATATAATACACCATGCCTTAAATTAGATGAAGAGGAATGAATGAATTCGACAAAAATTAACACTTGCAAAATACCCCAAATCATCTATGTGTTTTTAGGAATACATAATGGTAAAAAAAAAATTGTGTTACCATAGCTAATATTATATACTACTCACCTCTACGGCGTAGAGAATAAAATCCTTTACGCTGTAGACAAGGTTTTACCCTATTCAACAAGTCGCGATAAAAAAAACTCTCTACGGCGTATAAGCATAATGCTCTACGCCGCGGACATTTAAAAAAAAAGAAAAATTTTCCATTTACTTTTACGGTTAAATTACAATGCAACAACGTACCTCGGCCTTGACCTTACCATTTTCGGGAGAGAAGTGGTTCTTTCCTGTACCTAAAGCATTATAAAACTAAAAATAAAAACAAAGACAAAAACAAATAAAAATACATGCTTTGTTAATTATCCAAGACAACCGATCAAATCTTCCTTCAAGAATTATTAACGAACATTCTCATCAATTTAACCTGTAATAAAAAATAAACAAACAACACCCAAGCGTGAAATCCTAAAAATCAAATTAAAAACAAAACTATAGATAAAGATACGCATGGGTTGCTCCCCAGTCCCCATCAAGCGCTTGTTTTTGTTTGAGTCACGAGCTTGACTCCACCCTTATTAATAGGTAATAGGGTGTCCATCGCCACACTCAAAATTAAGTGTGGTGTAAGTATGCTACGAGAGAGGAATATAACAATCTAAAAGTATACATGTATTGAGAATTTATTCCCTTCCTTACCTCATCTCGTCTGACATATGAATCAACTATTTTGGTGATAGTCAAGCTTCCCTTGAACTCAACAAAAGATAAAAAGGGTCATTGGTGGGTAGCTATTCAAACTCCATTATATTTCCCATCAAGTCGAAATCAAAGTGCTCGTCTAATTTAACCATTTCTAAGAATAGCTCCTTCGATTCTTCAAAAAATCCAACTAGAATCGAATTGGGTAGAGGTTCCTGAAATGGCTGCAAATCAATCTTTTCATCCCCAAATTCATTATCCTAAATCAAGTACGCCGCATACATTCAGGGTTTTATCACAATTAATTTTTCTAAAGGAGACATGCTTATACGTTACAATATACCTTTACTTTTATGAATCTCTGGAGATGGAGTCAAAAATTTGATTGACGACAGAACTGCATTTACTCACAGTAAATAGTATATCATCAAAACTTTTAGCAAAAAAAAAAAGTTTAACTATGATTACAAAACAATAGCAATAAAATATCAAAAGTGGTACTATACATGACATATAATAAATCTTAACAAGTAAACAAAAAAACCGATCAAATAAACAAAACTTTTACAAATGATAATACAAATATCACTAGTGATAATACACATATACAGTTCAACTTCAAATATCACTGTTGATACTACACGTATGATACTTTTCACTCACACATTTTATCAAACACTTGGTGTGCATCCATGTATACAAAGTGTTTTACTCAGAAACTTAACCAAATGTAAACACTAAAAAACACAACCAAAAGCATGTCACAATCACAATAAAAATCACACCAAAACAAATTCATTTTTCTGTATATACTAATAAACAACTAAAATCAACAAAAAAAACAAAAAAAATCTTCATAAACATTATCAAAAACTGAAATATAAGAATAAAAATCACAGCAACTAGTTAATAAATAACAAAATAATGAATCGGAAGCTTCGTACCATGTTTTTTTTCCTGAATCTGATTCTGATTGCCTCGATTCGTTCATTTTTATGTATTTTCTTTGATTTTGACGGTCAAAATTGAATGATTTGTTATGTTTTTGTTTTATTTTGAAGTTTTCATTTAGAGAGAGAAAGTGATTGTGAAGATTCTGGAAAGTGATCACTTTGGGTGTGGGGTTGGGTGTGGTAAGTTTGCAGAAGTTACATAAATTGTCCTTCCGTGATTTTTATTCTTAAATATTATTTTTTTGATCGGACAATCCACAATTGTCCATTAGTATGCAACAATTTAAAGGTATGTAAAATAAAGTGCCTCTATTTTTTACATCTTTTTTATACGAGTATAAACTTACAATCTCTTAAAGACTGCATTTACTATATATATGGTATACAAACATGATTTGGTCTAAACTTTATTAGCATAATAATCTGATTTGAATAAAAAAAGTTAGAAATACTCTTAGCATAAAAACTATTAAATTAATTTTCAATATAATTAAACTATATTAGTAATACTTTATACTTTTACTTATTTTGGTGAAGTGAATATACTACTACCTCCGTCCCAAAATTATAGTCCACGTTTGACATTTTTGGTCTTTCTTTTTCAACTTTGACCTTAAATATTTTTGTTTATGTTATACAATAGTTGATGAAAATTATACCAAATGAAAATACATTAAAAACTTGATCCATTCATATACTTTTCATCAAGTATTATATAACACAAACAAAAATACTTAAGGTCAAAGTTGTAAAAGAAAGACCGGAGAAGTCAAAAGGGGACTATAATTTTGGGACGGAGGGAGTAATACACAGCTAGAAATCGTGTGGATGGCACGTGACAGCCAGTCAGTCAATCATATTCATTCTCCTTCAAAACGTATCTCACCATAAAAAACAAAATTTTAAACCAACACTTAGCAAATGCATGAACCCAACCGTCCAATTGTCCAAACATCCCCTATATAAACCACAACACACTTACACTCTCCATCACACCACCATTTTTCAAAAACACAAAAATAGTGATCGATCACAAAATGCCTTGCCAATCCTCTCAATGCCATGTCGACATAATCGAGAAAACAACGATCTTTCCCGCAATAAAATCGGCACTTCCCGACCTTAAGCTCTCAGTATCTGACTTGCCAATGTTGTCATGCCACTATATACAAAAAGGAAACCTTTTCACCAAGCCTACAATCTCAATCCTCGACCTCGTGTCTAAGCTAAAATCCGCACTTGCAAAAACACTAGTACATTTCCCCCCGCTAGGGGGGCGTTTAGTAACCGATGATAAGGGCTATGTGTATATAACATGTAACGACGCTGGTGTCGAATTTGTACATGCAAATAGTACTTCTTTATCAGTATCTGATGTGTTGGCTCCTACCCATGTGCCAGATTGCGTTAAAACTTTTTTTACTTTTGACAGAATGGTTAGTTATGCTGGCCATAAAAACGCGCTTTTGGGTGTGCAGGTGACTGAGCTGAGTGATGGTGTGTTTATTGGTTTTTCGGTTAATCATGCTGTTGTAGACGGGACTTCTTTGTGGAATTTTATTAATATGTATTCTGAGATATGTAGAGGTGAAGGGATTGTGTCCCAGGAGGCGTGTTTTGTTCGTGATTCTGTCTTGATTTCGGAGGCGGTTTTGAAAGTTCCTGAAGATGGTCTGAAGGTGACTTTTGATGAGTATGCCCCGTTGAGTGAGCGGGTGTTTCGGTTTAGTAGAGAGTCGATTTTGAAGTTGAAGAATCGGACGAATAATAGGAAGAAAAGCTTGTATGGTGATGGTGAAATTAATGTGGTTGAGTTGATTGGAAAGGAAATGAATGATGAGAAAGTAACGGAGTTATTAGGCAACTGGTTACGAAATGCTGTTGTTTTGAAAAAAGAGAATAATCAGATATCTGTATCTGAAATTTCTTCTTTTCAGTCACTCTGCGCGCTGTTATGGCGCGCAGTGACACGTGCACGGAAACTCCCTGACTCGAAAATGACAACTTTTCGAATGGCAGTGAATTGCCGGCACAGACTGAGTCCAAAATTAGACAAACATTATTTTGGCAACGCCATTCAGAGCATTCCAACATACGCCACTGCAGGGGACGTATTGTCGCATGATCTGAAATGGTGTGCCGAACAATTAAATAAAAATGTGTTGTCTCATGATGACACTATGGTGAGTCGTTTTGTTAAAAATTGGGAAAACGACCCACGGTGTTTTCCTTTAGGGAATTTTGATGGGGCAATGTTGACAATGGGGAGTTCGCCGAGGTTTCCCATGTTTGATAATGATTTTGGGTGGGGGAAGCCGATAGCGATTAGAAGTGGGCGAGCAAATAAGTTTGATGGGAAGATATCAGCATTTCCCGGGCGCGAAGGTGGTGGGAGTGTCGACTTAGAGGTCGTGTTGTCGCCTGAGACAATGGCGGGTATTGAATCGGATCCAGAGTTTATGGAATATGTTACTAGTGATTGCTGATGATGATTTTGTGTTGTGTTATTGAAGTAGTGGTGTTGTAATTTATTAACTTTCTAAATATGGAAATCCAAATTTCTAATTTGACTTTAGCTGTTTTCTTATCGAAATCTATCTCGATTGATCTAGTTTTGCATGTTTGGAACAGAGAAACTCTGTTTATAATGATAAAATCAGTATTAAACTTTAAAAGGCTTAAATTAAGTTAACAGGACAATGTCAACTATAATATATTAGTTGTAGGGATTCAATGAAGTTTTAGGGACCGTTTGGTTAGCATAATTAAATGGGAATAAGACTATAGTCGATGTTTGTTTTGTTTTGTTTTGTGGGCCCGGTGATGAAATGGGTATTTCATTACACACCAATTTGGTGTTTATGAAATCCATTCCCGTGGGCCTTTCTTTTTACCACTACAAAATTCAAATATCTATACACTTTTTCATACCATATTTTATCAACCAAACATAAACAATCGTAATGATACATTTTTCATACCCATTGTCATTCCACATCATTCCAAATCCGATACCTATTGTCATTCCTAGCAACAAACCAAACGAGCCATTAGTTTTATATTACTACTTAACGAAACTGTTTATTAATAATGACCCCTATGATTGTATTAACCACTTGTATAGTACTCTTTCCGTCACAAATTATAAGTTCATTTTGACTTTTCAAAGCCTTTTTATTTCAACTTTAACTTTAATTATTTTTTTCGTGTTATATAATACTTGATGCAAGATATATGAATGAATTTGTGTTTTAAATGTATTTTCATTGATATACTTTTCATCAAATATTATATAATACGAAAAAAAATTAAGATCAAAGTCGAAAAAAATAGACTTGAAAAGTCAAAATAAACTTATATTTTGGGACGGAGATACGAAGTCGGAGACTATAAGGACATTTGTAAAAATGGTATCAAAATAACTAAACACAAGGTGTAATCACCCAACCAACCACCCCTTGGTGATCTAATCTTTTATTATAACAATATACATTGAAAACTTGTCTCCAACACGGATGCAAGCATACAATACAAAAGAAAAGTGATAATTCCTCTATTAGGTGCTACTTACAAACTCACACACTAACCAATCAGAAACTGATCAAAAACATAAAACTAAACCAAACTGTTAAGATCAAGAAGATCTTAAACCAAACTAAACTATAAACCCAGTAAACAATAAACCAAGATCAAGAACTAACTGAATCGCTAGAGAGAATAAACCAGATGAAAACTTTTGTGTATGAAAACTATCCACGCCCTAAGAGAGAGATATCTTTATATAGCCAGGACTTTTACACTTTAAACCCTACAAACATAAACTAAACAAACACAGACCAAAGATATTATCAAGAAAAACTGACTTAAATATTTTACTTATTAAGACCTCCAAGTATCATAAGATTGATATATTTCAACAACATTGAACGAGTCTTAAGTATTAACCGTAATCCTTTAAATGCCGACGATATTTAGCAAGTTTAATGTGATAATCATCTAAAAATGTGTTTTAATGTGCTCCAATCTTTCAATATGAAGACAAATGTGTCATGCGAACATGGTTGGAGATTTGCTCAAAAAAAAACATGGTTGGAGATGAGTTTAATGATGTCACTAGTCTTTTAACTTCATATTTTACGGAATAAAGTTTAATATGATAATCATCTAAAAAGATATATTTGCTGTTATAATATTAAAACACCTGCAGATATTGTCATGCTTGAAGCATTTTTTGTAAATGATTCGATTAATCATCTAAAAAGAACATTTGAAGTTGCTTATTGATATAACAGGTTAAGGATTATTGTTTTTTTCATTCACGTCGTCACTATCGACCACGCCCACAGTTTTAATATTTATGAAATTTGATTCGAGAAGAAAGGGAATAGATGAATAATGCAGTCAATTTCATGATGAAGGGAACTAGTGTTTTTAGCATTATGTATTGGGTTTTGGCCGTACAATAGCAACGTACTTTTTCAAATGTACCGATCTAGTACGCGTACTATTTTTTGTCCCACTTAATGTAACGAATTTTCTGTTTTTGTACCAATCTACCCCATCAAACTTGTTTAACCGGCACCAAAATTTTTTTTTGCCCATTTTCGCACGTTCTTGTCCGTTTTGCACGTTTTTGTCCGTTTTTACACGTTTTCGCACGTTATCACACGTTTTCATCCGTTTTTGCACGTTTTCGTTCGTTTTCGCACGTTTTCGTCCGTTTTTGCACATTTTCACACGTTTTTGCATGATTTCATCCGTTCTTACACGTTTTTGTTCGTTTTACGCATTTTCATTCGTTTTTACATGTTTTCACCTGTTTTTGCACATTATTTCCATTTTTGCGCGTTTTCGTGCGTTTCTACACATTTAGGCACGTTTTTGTCCGTTTTTGCATGTTTTTACACATTTTCGCCCGTATTTACACGTTTTAGGCTATTTTAGCATGTTTTCGTCCATTTTTGTATGTTTTCGTCTGTTTTCGCACGTTTTCATCCATTATTGCACGTTTTCGTCCATTTTTACACGTTTTTGTCTGTCTTTGCATGTTTTCGGCCGTTTTTGCCCGTTTTCATCCGTTTTTGCACATTTTCGCACGTTTTTACACAAATGGACAAACATCTGCAAAACCAGGCGAAAAAATGTAAAAACGAATAAAAATGCGTAAAAACGAACAAAAACGGGCGAAAACGGGCAAAAACAGACGAAAACGTGCAAAAATGGACGATAACGTGCGAAAACGTTCAAAGGAAGTGAGCTGTTACTCTTATCACAAGGCGAAAACATGTAAAAACGAATAAAAATGCGTAGAAACGAACAAAAACGGGCGAAAACGGACAAAAACGTGCGAAAATGGACGATAACGTGCAAAAACGTTCAAATGAAGTGAGCTGTTACTCTTATCACAAGGCGAAAACATGTAAACGAATGAAAATGTGTAAAAACGAACAAAAATATGTGAGAACGGATTAAAAACATGCAAAAGCGTGTGAAAATGTGCAAAAACGAACGAAAACGGACAAAAACGGACGAAAACCTGTGAAAATGAAAATACGTTATATTAAGTGGGACAAAAAATAGTACGCGTACTAGATCGGTACATTTGAAAAAGTACGTTGCTATTATACAGCCAAAACGCTTAATAAAAAATGTCAAGTATGATGCATAGCCGGTTTCCAAACTTTTTTCCCGGTAGCCGGTCACTTATGGGTAGATTGGAACAAAAACAGAAAGTTCGTTACATTAAGTGGGACAAAAAATAGTACGCGTACTAGATCGGTACATTTGAAAAAGTACGTTGCTATTGTACGGCCAAAACCCTTATATATTTCCGATCTTGATTAAGTGACATGATTTTTAGACACCTTTCTTTTTAGAGCACAAGTTGTCGTGAAAAAGCAAAACTCGATTCACGGCGTGTCAGATCACTTTAACAAAACCTTCATAAACAACTTCAATTTATCATAACTAACATCAATTTACTCATTTGAGGTCCACCACTTACAATTCTATCTTTTTATTTAAATTTTCACGTAAACTAAATTCATTTCATTCAAATAATACAAATAACATTTTTTTTCTTTTAAAGTTACAAAATAATTATTTAAAAAAAATATACACACACACACACACACACACATATATATATATATATATATATATATATATATATATATATATGTATGTATGTATATTATATATATATATATATTCTAACTGTTATAAAAGAAATTAAAAAAACTCTTTGACTTAAGCTCACTTCCATAATTTAACCAAAGGGAAAAAAATAATAAAATAAATTAAAAAAAAAAAAAAAAAGGAAAAAAAAATAAAATCAACCGTCTTTTTTTTTTTTTTTTTTCCTACACACACTTGAAAAAAAATAAAATAAATAAATAATAAACCGTTTATCCCTTTACATGGTCCCACTCAAACGTAATATGTCATACATTTACCTTCGTCGTGCAAACGACGAGGTTGTGTTTGGCGAGCTACGGCGAGGCTGGGCGGTATTGTGGTGAGGGGTGGCGATTTTGCCATGTCACCGTGGCGAGGGGTGGCGAGCTCCACACCTAGTGCTCTTAGGTAATTGAGTTTGAGAGCATTAAGTATAGTGACACCAAAATTTTAGCTATTTGGGTCCCATCTTGTGTCATATCATTTCAACACTCAAACTTCAAAATACCTCTTTATAATAACTAACTTCAACACAACCATTTGGACCCAACCCATCTCATATCATTTTAACATTTCAACCTCAAAATACCCCTTTATAATAACAAAACTTATAAAATCAACAATTTTAGAATTGAAAAGGTAATATTTCTTGTCCTTACTCTCATTGTAAAACCGGCTATTTTCATTTTGACACAACATGATGGTGTAGTGGCTAAGATATAACACCCCTGAAATGATTGCCATATCATTTTGGCTAAGCATCACAACTAGGGGTCAAAACGATCCGAGCCGAGCCCGAGCCTGTCAGAGCTCGAGCTCGGCTCGTTTAAGTTTTAAAAAGCTCGAGCTCGAGCTCGGCTCATTTCGAGCTTTAAATTTTAAGCTCGAGCTCTGCTCGTGGTATGTTATGTAGGCTCGGGCTCGGCTCGTTTATACAATTTAGCAATGAAAAGTTAATGCTTGGCTCGAGCTCGAGCTCGGCTCGTAATATATCTTTTTTTAGTTCGTTAACAAGCTCGAGCTCGGCTCGTATATATGTTTAATACTTAAAATATCATAGGCTCGAGCTTTATATGTAAAGCTCGGGCTCGAGCTCGATTAATAAATGAGCTGCAACTTAGGCTCGAGCTCGAGCTCGTTTAGGCTCGGCTCGTTCAAACTTTTTATCGATCTGATCCCGAGTTTTTCACGAACGGCTCGGCTCATTTCCACCTCTAATCACAACCATTATACCTTATGCTCTGAGAAGCAATGTGCTAGTGAGTCAGTTACTTCACGTGTTTGTGGTTTTCTTTTGTCGATAATTGATAGCATACATTTGTGCTTGTCCATATTTTTTCAATAATAATTCTAGTTAGGGGTGCTGGAGAACAATTAACCGAATATTTCATTAGTCGGTCCTACTGGTTCATTATTTTATGAACCTAAATCAAAACCGAAAACCTGTTAACCGATAAGCAGTTTACCAGCTTTTTTGGTTCGCATATTCGGTTAACCAATTTTATCAATAAACACATGCTCATGTTCGTATAATTTAGATTCATTAATTAGTTTGCTTATCATGGTCCTTAATTTTCAGAATGAAATGAAATGATTTTAAGGAAATTACAAACTAGGATTCGAATTTTAAAAATATACAAGATTTAAAAATTATCTTTAACCATAAGGTTTTTTTTATTTTTTTTAGAACCGCACTACACTTGAAATCCGACTCCCGAGTTAAACCATCCAAATGGGCAGGCCTCGGGACCCGAATCACTAGAAGAGACCCGCGAGAGGAAACCCTCAAAACAAACGGCTTCACACTAGGAGAAAAACCTGGAGTTTTTTGTCTCTTGCAAGACTCGAACCCTGAATAAAACCTTCCTCAAACTCCGAAAGGAGCCCAGGTAGCTAAACCAGTTAGTTTAACCATAAGGATTAGGTTTAGCCAAGGAAGTTGTCCAAACGAAATTTAAATACGCAAACGTGATTAATCTTAACAAGCATTTAGAGTTTTGAGACAATATAGTATGCGATCAGTATATGATACTTCTCAAAGTTGTACTAGAGTGAGTCGCCCTGAAATGATTATGACTTTAATTATCCAATCAATAGTTGTTTTTTCAGCCATCATAAAATTGCATAATACCATGACCGTTAACATGGTTTCTTTTTAATCAGGCTGATAAAATCAGAATTATTGTGCATTATACATGTAAGGGTGAGATCAGTAAACATCAACAAAAAGTCAAAGACCTCATCATTCATTTTCTATCACAAAAAAAATCTAAACGACAAAAAGTAAATCATCACAATGGGAATTTTTTAATATTTCAGTAGACGGACAGTACGATATACTTTCGATAAACTTTTAAAAAACGAAATCACATGTGATTTGTGATACGAGTTTGAAAGTTCATAATCCAAATCACATGTGATTTTTCATATTACAAATCACATGTGATTCTTCATAACGTAAATTCCAACACTCACAAAAAAACATGAAAAAAAATTCGTCGAAATCATATAGAAGTGTCCTTCTAATGAAAGATGATTTTATGCCTTTATGATGGTGTAATTAGTTTTACTTAACGATCCAACGATTTATAAGATTTTTTTATTTTTTTTTTTATTTTCATTGCTTAAATAATGTACAGTAAGTGAGTTTTTTTCATCTTTATTGAAAAATGAGTTGATACGATCAGGGATGACCACGGTATCAGAATGGTACCGAACACATGCCGAATTGGTGGTACTAATTTTTTTCGGAGCATGAAAGTAGGTACCGGTACCGTACCGGACGGGATTCGGGTACCGGATCCGGTACCGGAAAATCGGTATTGTTAATACAAATAAACCATAAAAACGTTTATTTATATTTTACGATCTTATAATGTTTTGTCGATAAAAAACGTAAAATCATTTTAACGAAATAAATAAAATACGTAAAAGCGCCAATAGTTTACTAACACTTTTACTAAACATATTAAAACCATCAAAACATGTTTAGTAAATAAGTTATATAAAACCAAAGACATTTTAAAAAAAAATGACAAGTAATATTGTTTACATCCAATAGAAATATATATGTACTTTGTATATGTTGTAATGAGTAAGTAATGGGTAAAAACCAAAGTCTACAATCTATGACCCATGATCCATTGACTAAGTACAATGAATCTTGTTGGGTAAGAACCAAAATCCATAACCCATAGCCATTGAGCATGAACCATAACCCATGACCCATTACATAACATCATGCATGAAGTCATGTTGGATATTATCCATGATCCATGACCCAAAGTCCATGACCCATGACCCAAGATCCATAACTCAATGACTAGGTACATTGCATCTTTTTGGGTATCCATGATCCCCATGACCCATGGTCCATAACCCATAACCCTGTTTGCAACCTAAAATCTGGACTAAACTGACCCGGTAGCCAAATCCCTGGATTTGCACTAGCCGAATCCTTATGGTGAGGGATCAGCAAAAAATGGGACGCTCCGGATCTAGTTAATTTAATCGGCGATGTCCCAAGCCAAATAAACGAGGATTTGTTTGGTCATAAGGAACAACCACACCCTATGGGCAAAAAGCGTGCTTCCAAGAAAGCCAGATCCGAGAGCACGACAAGTAATGGGGGAGCGAACGCTGGAGGAACGAGCTCGTCAAGCCAATTCACCGAGACTATGACAACCGAGTATCGTATCAAACGGGAAACCGCCCAAGTGGCGTATCGGGCGGCCCAAGTAAAAGATGAAACGATAACAAGTTTGAAAGAGATGAAATTTTTAATGATTGACACTGAAGGCAAAGATCCAAACGTTGTGGCTTTGATCAATGAAGAAAATGACCGAATCATCAAAAAATATAAATTGCAACCTCGTCACTAGATTGTATTTTCCTCATTTCCTTTATGTCGTAGTTTACTTTGCGTTGTGTTTTTTTTTTATTTCGTATTTTTTTTTCGTTGAAACCTCTTTTTTTAAAATATCGTATTGTAATATGTTTAAGAATTAATGATATGTTTTTTAATAAATAAAGTGTTTGTTTCAGTTTAGGGGTTGAATTTGAAAATATCTGAGTTAAAGTGAGTTAAGGTTAAGTTATAATAAGGGGTGTTTTTTCGTTGAGTTCAGGTGAAAAGTTAAAACTGGTGTAGCGCTGTCGTGGCATGTGTTAAGGTTTAACTTGAGGGCAAGACACTCTTTGCTCTAATAGAGTGTTGTCATTGTTGGTAAAAAAATGCTTTTGCAATTTTACTATAACAATATTAATAAAAGTTAGCAAGAAACATTTAAATTTATGACATAAGATATTGAATTTTCTATTGTGTACATACGGTAGTAATTGATTGGATTATATTGTTATAGACATGAAGCATATCATCCAAGTAACCAATGAACAAGCTTGATTAGTTTCGTAGTAACCTCGCACCTTTTTTATTTTTTTCATCCTTTTAGACTGATCCAAACAACTAAATTCACAAAGTTAGAATCCAACTAACTCATATTTGAAACGTGCACAACATCACACCTCATGATTTGTGGGTCAAATATTAGAGGAAGGACCATTTGGCCACCACCTATATATCAACTTGGCTTCATGAGATCGTTGGTGATGGGTGAGGTTAATGCCCATTCTTGGTAAATTGATTCATGGTGCAATGAACCTGTTTAGGACCATCTATGTACATTGCAAACACAGTCACGTACTCACCTCAACTCTATCCTCACTCTTCATATAACTATATTTTCTTCAAAAAAGCCGTACACGGAAATGCTATATATGTCTTTATGCGTTTTGTTTTAAATAGACAAATTAGATGATTAAGGAGTAAGTTTGATAGAGATACAACACGAAGCAATATATTTGATAGCAGAATTGGAGGTACTATAACCACACATGTGCGCGGGCTCACTTGTCTTATGATATTGACAAGTCCGATTACTACTTTCGTGTATTACCATCAATTCACTGAATAAAGGTGCCGTCCTCTAATTCAAACAAAGACGTACGTAAAAACCAACAACAAGAAAACGACTAAGAAGATATTTAGGTAATCTCAACCAAAGGTTGACATGATAACCAACAGCTTTTACGGGTCCAAATGGTTCATAGACATGTCCAAGTTGCAATAATATCAGTAAAGACGGTAAATGAAAGAGCTTTAACAATAGACTGATATTTTGTATTTACAGTAAAACCTGTATAAATTAATAGTGTTGGGACCGGGATATTTTATTAATTTAGTGAGATATTATTATATCGATAAATTAATAATTTATTAATTTAAAGAAGTTTTACATATAGCCATTAAATTTTAAGTCTAATATACTAGCAAGTTACAATGTATACTCATTAGAGACGAAATAAATTTGAAAAACAAGTTCCAATTAACATTTTATGAATTCACACTCACACTTTCTGAAAAAAAAATAACAATTTTTGTTGCAATACGAGAAGACAACGCACCAACTCTTTAGTGCAATAACGAGATTTTAAGATAAACTTAATATAGATTTGAAGTTCAACAAAAAAACAAGTGATTATGGATTCATTTTTTATTAAACAATCTTAGGATTTTGAAGTGTATCACACACACACACACACATATACATATATATGGAATTTTTAGTAATTATTAAGTAATAATTTCGTTGGGACTAATATATATACACCGGGTTTTCAAAAAAAATGATTATCTTATTATTTTATCGATTGGAGTCTAAATTTGTACTGGTCCCAAGTTGAGACTTGACAAATTATAAATTTTATCGAGGTTATTAATTTATAGAGGTTTTACTGTAGTTTTGAAAGAGCTATATTTATGTAAAATGATTAAATGAGTATTAAAATAGGTATAAAACATTCTTTGTCCTTTTTTTTAAGCACCAAAATCACATAAGATTATATAAGGTGCACAAAATGCAAACTGTTCATGTTGCTTTTCAGCAATACTTAGATATCAGATTCATAAGTCCAAGAAAATTACATGGGATAATAAACTCCAATAACATATTTGCTATTTAGGTACATAAAAGGAAAGAAAAAAATAGAAGGACACCACTAGCGATGTTTTACCCGCAATCACTTAAGGGAAGTATTCCAAATGGAAAGAAAAAGATTAACTTTACCAGCCTAACGTATCTGATAGAGCCTCAAGACGCAATGTTTCGTCTAGGATAGTGGTAAATGTTGGAACTCTTTACGGATCTATGATCTAAACGTAGTCACAATATACTAAAACGCAAGATAAAGATTGAAACATTACTAAAATATAAATGCTTTTATAAATATGGCATCATCTTGTTTGTTTACATGTTCTAATTATATAAACGAAATGAAAAGGCACGATTTGAAAGGGTGTGTTGGTTTGTTTGAATCAACAGACATGTCCCTTTATGTTAACTGCCATATAACCATTTCTTAACTAACTTTATAACTACTTTATAACTGCTTTGGTTCAGCAGATTGGGATTAACCCAATATTCACCCCCTTAATCACAATCGCTTTGTCGTAGGTCTTTAACTCCAATGAGTTGTCTCATTGTTAGAAACTTAATCTTCGGCAGTGTTTTCGTGAGTATGTCAGCCTTTTGATATTATCCACTTATGAATTCAACTTGTAAGTCTTCTCTTTCAACGCATTCTCTTATGAAGTGGTACTTTGTATCAATAGTTTACTTCTTCCATGAAATACGGGGTTCTTCATCAGTTCTATAGCAGGTTTGTTATCAACCATTATTGTAACTTTTTCTTCCTTTGAGTGTGTAAGCCTGCTTAGTAGTCTTTTTAACCATAATGCTTGAGTTGTTGTTGCTGTTGCCGCAATAAATTCAGATTCGCATGATGATAATGCTACGGTGGGCTTGCTTTTGTGTGCTTCAGGTAATTGGTGAATCACCATAGTAAAATATTATTCCAGTAGTTCCTTTTCCTTTTTGAGTGTTGACTCCATAACTACTGTCACTGAAACCTTGTATCTTGTTTCCTCCATAATGCTTGTAGGTGATACCATAATCCTTTATTCCTTTTACATAGCCTAGTACTTGCCTTACGGCCTTCATATGTTGCTCTTTTGGTTCCTGTATAAAACGACTAAGTAATCCAATAGGATAACTTAAGTCGGGTCTTGTGTGAAGCAGATATCTTAAACATCCAATTAAGCTTCGATATTCGGTTGAGTTGACCAGTGTTCCTTCAGTATTCTTTGTCAGTCTTGTTCCTGGATCCATTGGTATTAACGTCTCGTTGCAATCTATCATACCAACTTCCTTTAGAATCTTGCTTGCATAGGCAGATTGCTTTATTGAAATGTCACCTCCAGTTTGTGTGACTTATATTCCTAAATAGTAAGCTAATAATCCTAGGTCACTCATTTCGAATTTCTATTCCATTTGAACTTTAAACATGTCGATCTTCTTCTTTGGTGTACCAGTGATGATTAGATCATCTACATAGACTCCTATTAGTAGTATTGAGTCTTTTGTTGCCTTCGTGTAGATCGCTTGTTCTAGTGCACATTTCTTGAAATCTAACGACTTCAAAGTGTTGTCTAACTTTATGTTCCATGCACGTGGTGCTTGTCTTAGTCCATATAGAGCTTTTATAAGTCTATAGACTTTTCCAGAATTCTCTCTCTTTATCCTTCGGGTTGTGTAACGTACACTTCTTCCTTTAAATCTCCATGCAGAAATGCAGATTTGACGTCGAGGTGATGTACTTCCCATTTGTTGTTAGCATCTATGGCTAGTAGTAATCGGACATTTTCCATCCTTTCTACAGGTACGAAAACTTCTTCAAAGTCTATGTCATGCTCTTGTATGTAGCCTTTTGCTACTAGTCTTGCTTTATGCTTGACTGTGTTTCCATTAGCATCTTTCTTGGTCTTGAATACCCACTTTAAGCCAATTGCTTTATGTCCTTTAGGTAGTGTGGTTAATTCCCATGTGTTGTTCCTATTGATGGAATCTAACTCGACCTTCATTGCTTCGATCCATTTTTGATCGCTTGATGCTTCCTTGTAGTTCTTGGGTTCATCTTCAGCCAATAGTAATTCCTCAGTGTTTTCGTATAAATCATTTAATGTTCTAAAACCTCTCAACGGTGTATGATCAAAGTGTGATTGTGAATTTGTGGTTGAGTATGAACCACTATCACTTTGATAGATTGATTGTGTTGAGGTATCGGGTGTAACTTGAGAATTTACTTGTGATGAATTTGTTGATGGTGTGTGAAGTGTTTGTAAATGTCAGGGTGAGCTTGTTGTTGATGTTGTATATCCATAATCATCATTGTTATGGAAATCGTTGTCTTCGTCACTTGGTTGGATTTCTTGATCATGATGTTCATTTGTGGCTTCAAGATTTTCTATTTTGAAGTCAGTCCACTCGGGTTCGTCGTTAATGGGCTCATTCATGTAATCGTTCCAATCGCATGTTTCTTCCTCCTTAAACTTCACATCTCTACTAACACATATCTTTTGTTTTTTTTTTGGATCAAATAAACGATAAGCTTTTGATCCTTGTTCATTTCCTAAGTATACCATTCTACTGCTTCTATCATCCAGCTTCGTTAAACGTTGTGATGGTACCTTTGCATATGCTATGCAGCCGAAAACTCTTAGATTTTCTAAGTTTGGCTTTCTTCGTTTAATTGCTTCATATGGAGTAATGTCTTCTAATGCTTTTGTAGGAACGCTATTTAAGATGTATATAGCGTGTCTAACAGCTTCAGCCCAAAAATTTTGTGGCATGTTTGTCGCTTTCATCATACATCTTGTTGTAGACATAATTGCCCTATTTCTTCGGTCAACTACTCCATTTTGTTGCGGTGATTAAAGTGTGGTAAGTTTTCGTGCTATGCCATTTTCTTTGCAGTATTGTGTGAATTCATTATATGTGAATTCTCCTCCATGATCAGTTCTTAACAACTTTAATGTTGTCCTTAACTCATTTTCTATCGTATTCGTGTATTCCCTGAAAGTATCAAATGCTTGATCTTTCGTATTTAGGAAATACAGCCACATATATCTTGAGTAATCATCTACTAACAAGAATATGTATTTCTTTCCAGAATGTGTCGGTGTTGTGATTGGTTCGCATAAATCTCCATATACTAAATCTAAAGGTGATGTTGATTTAGCTTTTGCTTTCTTGGGAAATGGCGCTCTACTATGTTTACAAATTAAACAAACATCACAAATTTGTGTTGTGTGTTTAATGGAAGGTATTTCATGAACTGAATCTCTTTGAGCCATTGATTTTAGTGACTCAAAATTGATATGTCCTAGTCTTGCGTGCCATAACCAAGTATTGTCCTTTATATTTGCTAATAGGCAAACAGGTGTGCCTATCCTTAGACTTGCTTTGTATAGCCGATTTCTTTGTCCCGTAACTTTAATGAATATTTTGTCATCCATGTCATAAAGTCGTAACTCGTCGTCTTCCATTACTACCTTACAACCAATTTCGGTGAATTGTTCAAGGCTCAATAAGTTGCTTTTCAAGCTAGGAATGTAATAGACGTGTGATATAATTCTTTGCTTCTCGTCATCACATTCTATTAAGATTGAACCTTTTTCTTTGATTTCTATGTGTGAACCATCTCCGAATCTTACTTTTCCACTGACCTTTTCATCTAATTCCTTGAAGTGTTCTCTCACTCCAGTCATTTGATTGCTTGCTCCATTGTCTAAATACCATAGACTATCCATATTTGCTCTTTATATCCTACATCTTCTTCATGTAGCGAGACCTTTTGATCTTCAACTTCTTTTATTTGTATCCCTTTGTCTAAGTCTTCTAATATTGCCATTAATTGGGTAGGTTCTAAGTCCTCTTCAACTAGATTAGATTGCTCATTTGAATTTGTCCTTTGAGGACATTTAGGTGCAATATTCCCTATCTTGTTACATTTGTAACATCGTAATTTGCTAGTATAATAGCTTGATTTCTTGAAGTTGGTATGAGAGGTTTATCCATCTTTCCTCTCTTCCTTAAATTTTTCATGGTTCTTTCCTTGTGAAAATTTATATTCCACGTCCACGTCCTTCAAAATACTTTCCTCTATTCTCATGTCATGTGAACATCAGTTTCTCTTGATTGTCCACTTTTTTTCCTTTCTTGTACCTAATTATTTCCTCATTTGTCTTCAGTCTTCCAATTGCTTCTTCTATCGTCATTTTACTTAGATCAGAATATTGCTCTATTGATGCGACTATTTGCAGATACCTATCGGGTACAGCATTTAATAGCTTTCTAACTATTGTTTGATCTTCAATTGTGTGCCCTAGACTAGCAACTTTGTTTACTAAGGTTGTTATTTTCGCGGTAAATGTGTCGATTGTCTCGTCTTCCTTCATATGTAACATCTCAAATTTAGATTTGAGTGTTTGCAACCTTGCTTGTTGAACTCTTTGTTCACCAACGTTTCTAGTATTCAGAGCATCTCATATGGCTTTCGCGTTTTTGTGTTTTGCTATTTGAAGTAATTTTTCTTCGGGTAAAGATTGGTAAAGGAATGCTATAGCAGTTTTATATTTCTTGTTATCGCGTTGGGTTGTTTCTAAAGTATCTATCATTTCCCACAAACCATTCGCTTCGAGGAAGATTTGCATTCGAATTTCCCATAATGAGTAATTCGAGGGTTTTAGCATCGGACATTGGAATTGTGGTGTACTAGTAGTACCCACTTCCTTCTTTGAACTTTCTCCACTATCTTTCGTCATATCTATTAGATATTGACTAAAATCTCCAAAATATCTAACACTAAGTGTGTCGGATTTTTCTTTCTGGTGAGCTCTTTCGTCTTATGCCTTAAAGGCTATCAAAAAACTTACGGGGGGACTAGTTTTATTCCAAAAACTATCCTTGGAGATTTGATACTCTCAAATGAATAACCTAAGGTTAATTACTCCTTAAAAATTATTCCTAATAATATAATAAGCAGTGTAGTCACTAGGTTATTATATTTCTAAACCTCGAAAAGATACTACCTTAAAACTAAGGAAGAGTAACTTTTCTGAAGTAAAACTATACCATATATATCAAAACTTAATATATACTATATCTAAAATAAAATGAAAGTGAAAGGTATGTTTTGTATTTCTTGGAACCTGGTGGGTTAAATAACCCGTAGCCTGTTTTATAGTTGGTTCCTTTTGTGATGCCCTTAATAACTCTTTGCACCTCTCTCTCTTTTCTCCTGAGATGAAGCGTCTCCTTCTTTGAGACTTAAAACCCTTCTTCTAAAACTGATGGTTGACCGCCGATTAGTTGCTTGGTTAGCCTCTTCTTCTCCATGGTTGGTGTGTTCTTCTTGAACGCTTGTGTAGAAAACTAGAAGGGGGATTGAATATTTTACCGATTAAAAACTTTGTTTTGAAACTTATTGAAAGATCAATTGATGTTGATCTTAGATATGTTAGTGAAATATGTAAACAATATATAAAGAGTAAATAAGGAAAGAAACAATCAAACCACAACAAGTTGTTTATAGTGGTTCGGTCTACAAGGACTCTTTTTCCTTGCCCTACTCCACTCCCCGAGTCTCACACTCGAGAGTTTAACTTCACTAGTCAACAAGCTCCTTTCACCGGCGGAGAAACCTTTACACTTCGCTTACACACTATTTCCGACACTAAGCTAAATGTCGATTTTTTTCCAAGGGTACAACCACTCTCACACACAATGTATTTTCAGGACTAAAATACTAACCACTCACACTCACAAGATTATGATAGTTTGGTACAACAATGAAGTATGAATCAACACAAGATCATACAACAACAAACAAACAAGACTTCCAACTCCTCTTTGAAGCTTGAATGTGACTTGATCTTCTTTGCTACAAAAGAGATCACTAATATGATATGAAACTGAGTTAGAAAGGTTAGAGAGAAGGAATGTATGAGAGTATGATAGAAAGGGATGATTAACTACTTGGTTTGGCTTTTCTATTTATAGCCAAAACACTCAGCAAGCACCACGGACCACGGACCCTTTAAAGGGTTCCGCCCGTTATAATATTTGGTGCCATCGAGGTCTGACATCAAGATCTCAAAATCTTGCCAAAGTCAACCATATCTATGCAAGATTGTGTAAGATATGTAGAGCCTAAATCTACACAAAGAATCTTGTGAAATCTTCCAATGATTTCAATGATGCATCACATGATGTCATGTGTTTGTTTTTCCATTTTTAGAAATATGTAAATGCATAAGTAATGTTTAGTTTTTAAGAAACCAAAACATTCTAAAAGCTCCTATCATACATTATGATTTAGAGTTATATCAAGATATGATTAATCACAATGTAAATGCTTGAGTGGTGAAGAAATTATTTGAAAAAGCTTGTTTTAATATCTATTAAACTTGACAAGCTTTAAGCTTTATAAGTATCAAATTTACTTTTGTCGTTAATAAAACTTAGGTAAAGATCAAAAATATAAATAACGTTTAATGACGATATTTGTATTAAAAACTTAGGTGTTTTGTAGGTATCACTTTTGCAACTGTAGTCACCACGGACCAGACGGCACCAAATTTTTGGTTCCGTCTTTGTTGTCGTTTGGTGTCGTGGGTACAGTAGCAGGTTCAAAACAAATTTGTTTTGTTTTGTTTGTTCTAAGGTCTAGGCTTTTTGTTCATTAAGCATTGTTCTACTCATTTCTTGAATTGTTCTATTCAATGTTTTGAAAGGCTTAAGGCGCACTAAGGCGCGAAGGAGACCAAAGAGCCTCGAGGTGAGGCGCATATCAAGGCGCGGGATTCACGAATACGAGGCAGCACTAAATACATTAAGCTTTTTTTTATAATATATGTAACCATTTATGTAGCTTAAATAACACAAAATAGCATTAAATATTTAATACATGACACATATAGCCATTATAAAGATTAAAATGTATCAATTGTCACTTCTCAAACGAATCAACTATTTGGCTCGATGAACTACATATAGATTAAAATCCATATCATACTAAATATGCTTGTGTCCTACACTTGCAGACTTACATCTAATAAAGCTCACAATTTAACCCAAAATATCAAGCAAGCAACATATTAATATTCAAGACATAATGCTACATTTTAATGATAATATATCACAAAGAAAATACTTAATGAAACAAAGTAACTTGTTAAAAAATAACAATCAATAAAATAAACATAAAATCAGTTCAATATTACAAATTATACAAATACTCACCCTATGATGTGATGCTTGAAGATAAAATAATAAAATAAAAAATCAATAAAAATCAGTTCAAGATATAAACTTATGATGTGAAAGAGATTACATATTTGTCAAATGATCAGAATCTATAGTTACCCACCCTTGATTGTGTGTTTGAGTTCTTTTCCAAATTAGGGTTATTAGATATAACTTAAAAGGCTCGTGTATATAACTTATAAGGCTCATGTATCTTATCTTAGTATTTAGAAAAAAGCCGCAAAACCTGTTACATCTCTGAGGTGCAAAAAGCCCCAAGGCGCAAAGGCGCAAAAAGCCCCAAGGCGCTGCGATTTTTATGGGATTCGTGCATGTCGTGAGCCTCGATCCGAAAAAATCCCTAGAGATTGAGCCTTGAGCCGAGGCGCGCCTCAGGCGCACTTTTTAAAACTATGGTTCTATTTTTACGTTCTACGACTCCATTTGATTGAGGTGTTCGAGGAGCCGAAAAGTTATGTGTTATACCATTTGTATCACAAAAGTTTCCAAATTGTGTTTCATTGTCAAATTCACGACCATGATCCGTTCGGATCGACAACTTTAACACCTAGTTAATTTTGAATTTTCTTGCTAAGAATTTCAAATTATCAAAAGCTTCATTTTTGGTTTTCAAAAACAACGTCAAAGTAAACCTTGAGTAATCATCTACTATGACCAAAGTGTATAAGTTGCCTTCATAACTTCTTATAGCGGATGGACCAAACAAGTCCATATGCAAAAGTTCTAGACACTTAGATGTGGACACCATATTTTTAGACTTATGACTACTATGGGTTTGTTTACCAATTTTGCAAGCGTCGCAAAAACGTTGGTCATATTTAAGTTTTGGTAAATTCCTAACTAGCTCTTTTGAAGATAGGTTTTGTATAAGTCTCATATTAGCGTGACCTAAGCGTTTATGCCAAAGAGTTGAGCTATCATCTAATGTTGTTAGACAAAGTTTGTCATTAGATGTTTTATCTATTTTCATAACGTATATGTTATTTTTCCTAACTCCTTTAGCTATGGTGATATCATCTTTTAGTATTTTACTACCATTTTCTTCAAATAGTACTTTATACTTTTTATCACATAATTGGCTAATACTAAGTAGATTAAATCCTAACCTATCGACATGAGCAACATTTTCAATAGTTAGGGAGTTATGAGCGATCGTACCTTTGCCAATGATTTTGCTTTTGAGATTGCTACCAAAAGTGACATTACCTCCGTCATACTCTTGGTATGATGAAAAGAGACTTTTGTTGCCCGTCATGTGTCGTGAGCATCCACTATCTTTTATCCACTCATCAGGTTCCAATCCAACTTTCAAGCATACCTAAGAAGCAAATAACTCAAGCGTTTGGTCCCCAATATCTCATGGGTCCGTTTGGGTTAAACATACCATTTATTTGATTCATGTATGGAAACGATGGGTAAGGGTTCCATGACATGTAATCTGGAGTTTGATATGGTTTAGGGAAGTTTTGATTCCAACCGTTATGTTGATAGTTGGGTTGTTCGTTGTGGTTGCTCTTAGGAAAGGGGCGTTTGGCAAAAGGTGTTTTATGTCGTTGTTGAGTAGTTTTTTTTTATCTAAATTCATTTTTAGCAAGTCCCACTCCTGATGTAACAGCAGGTTTTAGTTTAACACTATCCTTGGTTTTCTTTGTTACTTTGACAAATTCGCTACGGTCCGTATCACAAACATTTTATCTTGCTGAAGTTCCCACGGCACCATTTTTTACAACGGACGGAGCCCTTATTTTGGGTCCGTCTGGTCCGTGCTGCACCGCAGCAGTTTTGACAGTTTGTTTGTCTTTTTCGGCCGTTTTGTTTTGACTCTTTGGAATTAATACCTCATTAAATCCTAGCCCATTCATGTTTCCTGGTGTTTTTTGAATTCTAACTATTTTATCGGCACAAGAGATGTTTTTGTTAAACCTTTTAAATTTAGAATTATGTTCGATTAGAACATCTTGTGTGAGCTTTAGTTTTTCTATTTCAAGATTAAGCTCTTGACATGATTTGCAATCATCGTCATATGCTTTTCCCTTTTCTAATCGTTTTGCCGTTTCTTTTAACTCATAGACTTCATTTTCTAAAAATTCCTTTTTAGTCTTTAAAAAATTATTTTTAGTTATGATTTCTAGACTTAGCTCACACAATTGATTGTATTGTTTTTGCAAAGTGTCATCATCAATAGAAGAATAAGATGAGTAGGAATGTACCTCATTTGACTCATGTGCCATTAGAGCGATTTCCTCCTTGCTTGATTCTTCATCATCTTCACTATCACTCCAAGCACCAATTACAAAAGCTCGTTGAGTTTTGCTTTTAGGTGGCTTGGGACAATCTCCTATTAGATGACTTGCATCACCGCATCTAAAGCACTTTCTTTCACCTTTACCCTTTTTGTCATCCCGATCTTTTCGGAATGGCTTCTTTTCTTCTCGAGGTTGTCTTACAAACTTTCCTCTTCTTCTAAAGAACTTTTTGAAATCTCTAACGGCCATGGCATACTCTTCATCATCACTACCGGAGCAAGATTTGTCTTCATCACTTGATTCTGTCCTTGGTTTTAGAGCAACGGGTTTGATTTTCTCTCTTTTTCCTTTGATGATTTCCGAATCTTTCTCCATCACCATTTCGTGTACTTTGAGGTTTCCGATTAGCTCGTCTAGTGACATTTTTGAAAAATCTTTCGATTCTTCAATGGCCGTCACTTTAGCTCTCCACTTCGGATGGAGTGCTCTAAGAAATTTCTTGACAAAGTTCTTACTACGAAAAGACTCATCAAGTGCTTTAAGTGATGTAATAATAGTATTAAAGCTAGCAAAAAGCCACAATCAATGGTTTCATCTTCAGGGATAACAAATTGTTCATATTGTTGAACAAGAAGATCAATTTTGTTATCATAGACTTGTGAATTTCCTTGATGTGTAACAATCAAAGACTCCCAAATATCTTTGGCGGTTTCACATATAAAATTTCTTTCATATTCTTTTCTAGGCAAAGCATTATAAAGCATCATTTTAGCTTCATTATTTTTAGCAGTTAATTTCTTTTGTTCATCAACAGAAATATCTTTTGTTGTAGAACTAAAATCCCCTTTAACAATAACAAACCAAAGATCTATATCTTTTGATTTTACATATGTTTCAAAACAGTTTTTCCTATAGATAAATCCATTGGTTTCAAAGAGTAGTGGTCTTTGCATAGATTGCCCTTCTTTAAAGTTTTCAGAATCCATGGATCGTTTCAAGTTTATAAAATACAATATATTTTAGAAATTCTTGAGCAACGAGGCTCTGATACCAATTGTAGAAAACTAGAAGGGGGTTGAATAGTTTACCGATTAAAAACTTTGTTTTGAAACTTATTGAAAGATCAGTTGATGTTGATCTTAGATATGTTAGTGAAATATGTAAACAATAGATAAAGAGTAAATAAGGAAAGAAACAATCAAACCACAACAAGTTGTTTATAGTGGTTCGGTCTACAAGGACTCTTTTTCCTTGCCCTACTCCACTCCCCGACTCTCACACTCGAGAGTTTAACTTCACTAGTCAACAATCTCCTTTCACCGGCGGAGAAACCTTTACACTTCGCTTACACACTATTTCCGACACTAAGCTAAATGTCGAGTTCTTTCCAAGGGTACAACCACTCTCACACACAATGTATTTTCAGGACTAAAATACTAACCACTCACACTCACAAGATTATGATAGTTTGGTACAACAATGAAGTATGAATCAACACAAGATCATACAACACCAAACAAACAAGACTTCCAACTCCTCTTTGAAGCTTGAATGTGACTTGATCTTCTTTGCTACAAAAGAGATCACTAATATGATATGAAGCTGAGTTAGAAAGGTTAGAGAGAAGGAATGTATGAGAGTATGATAGAAAGGGATGATTAACTACTTGGTTTGGCTTTGCTATTTATAGCCAAAACACTCAGAAAGCACCACGGACCACGGAGCCCTTTAAAGGGTTCCGCCCGTTATAATATTTGGTGCCGCCGAGGTCTGACAGCAAGATCTCAAAATCTTGCCAACGTCAACCATATCTATGCAAGATTGTGTAAGATATGTAGAGCCTAAATCTACACAAAGAATCTTGTGAAATCTTCCAATGATTTCAATGATGCATCACATGATGTCATGTGTTTGTTTTTCCATTTTTAGAAATATGTAAATGCATATGTAATGTTTAGTTTTTAAGAAACCAAAACATTCTAAAAGCTCCTATCATACATTATGGTTTAGAGTCATATCAAGATATGATTAATCACAATGTAAATGCTTGAGTGATGAAGAAATTATTTGAAAAAGCTTGTTTTAATATCTATTAAACTTGACAAACTTTAAGCTTTATAAAAATCAAATTTACTTTTGTCGTTAACAAAACTTAGGTAAAGATCAAAAGTATAAATAACGTTTAATGACGATATTTGTATTAACAGCTTGGAATCCCTCTGATGCGAAAATTAGGGTTTCGTCAGTTTTAGGGATCTTCTGAACCGTGTGTAATTTGGGCCTTTATGGATCAATTGAATCAATTGGTGATTCAATTAAGGGTTCGAATCTTGGATCTTCAAAAACAGGTGTGTTTGTTCCTTGTTTTTTTAATTGATTGATTTTTGCCCTCTTTGATGACTTTGTGTTATCTGTTGGTATGGTTTTTCTGGTTTTGAATCGATTGTCTACCGTTTTGGAACATATCTAATCTTATGATTCTGGGTTCGGTTTTGTTTTCGGATTGATGTTTTCCTGACAGATTTTGCAAAACTAAAAAAAACGAGATGAACAATTTCTTATGCCGGTTGATTGATCACTAAAACTTGAATGATCCCTGGGTGACAGGTTCTCTTGATAAGATTCTGGAAACACACAAAGATGATTTATTTGATTTGTGTGTTCGTTTGAATTTGAGAAAACGTTAACCGAAACAGAAAACGGTTTCCTTTGATTCAAAAACAGAAAAGAAAAAACTTGGTATATGATGATTTGGTTAACAACCAAACCTGCTCTGATACCAATTGTTGGACCTCTTTACGGATCTATGATCTAAACGTAGTCACAATATACCAAAACACAAGATAAAGATTGAAACTTTACTAAAATATAAATGCTTTTATAAATATGTCATCATCTTGTTTGTTTACATGTTCTAACTATATAAACGAAATGAAAAGGCATGATTTGAAAGGGTGTGTTGGTTCGTTTGAATCAACAGATATGTCCCTTCATGTTAAGTGCCATATAACCGTTTCTTAACTAACTTTATAACTGCTTTGGTTCAGCAGATTGGGATTAACCCAATAGTAAACCTCATTGCAATGTAAGGCTTAACTTTGTAGTTTACAACTTTCCATTAATAGCAAATTATCATGTAAAAAATTACTACAAAAATTCTCTAACCAAAAAAAGCAGCCAATGAACGACTAATAAACTCTCTTGGTTAATAAGCGAATAAACGCAATGTTTAATTTCTCTGCTAAGCATAGTTGTTTCCTTGTAATGCTTGACAAGTACAGTAACAGCAAGTAATTCCTGCTAGGTGCAAACAACCTTAAGTGGTCACGCCAACCTCCTGAAAAGGGAGGGCTTTACCTGGTTTGAGTCTGTGTGGCGGTGGGTTCAAACCTCGTGAATTAGTCGGCCAAAAGGTCGGAAATCATGGTTACCAAAAAAAAAATACTGAAATCATTTAAAATTGTAGTTCCAAGATACGTTACTTTGTATGTATATAGAAATGAAAAGATGTTAGCCTGAAAACTTTGTACTGTGTATATAGCAATGAAAAGATGTTAACCCTAAGACTGTCATTAGTAAGCTTATCATAGCAGGTAAGGATAGTTTTGGAAAGGAGGATACCGCATCTGAAATAAATTATGAATTTTCCAACTTTATGATCTGCACTCTGCAGCTAATCGACCTTCCTGTTAATAATAAAAATTAAGGTGAGAATATCATGTCCTCAAAAGAAGTTGTGTTCAAATTAGGTTGCGAAATGGGTGGGTTGGGCAGATAAGGTAATGGATCAAAACAGGTTCGGGTCAAACTGGTAAGTTCTGGTCAAGTCAGATTGCTCCTTAACGCTTTCTGTCCAATTTCTACTTACAAAAATAAATAAGCATGTAAAAAATACTACAAACCATACAATTATATATACACTTTTAGTCTACTGTCGAAACGTTTCAGGAATTTATGTAATCTGTTGAACATAACACAAATTAGTCCATTCATATAAGTCATGGAGTTGATCATACCACAACATTATCAACATACATGTAGTCATGCAGACGTCATCAACAAGTGCCCAAAAACGATCCATTATGGCTTCCATTCCTTCCAAATCACTTGGAAGCTTGTCAACTGCTGTGATCTTGAGGATACACAAAATACCCCTTTAGTATCATTTTCATCATGCATCTAATTATGTAATATAAACTATTCGCTTCTACTACTAAGAGTTATTTCTATCAAGGTTGCAAAAGACGCTAGGCGCTAGTCGGCAGGGCCGGACCTGGCACCGGGCGAAGTGGGCGACGGCCCAGGGCATCAATTAAATAGGGGGCATTGAATTTTTAGTGTTGGCTTTTTAGTACTAGTCTTGAAAATAAATGAAAAACCACCTTAAATCCAGAAACAGAAAGAAAAAAGAAGAATGAAAGGAAAACGAAAAGAAATCACCGGAGAAGATAATCGGATATGGTTGGCGTTCAGTAAGTCTTGGAGAAGACGAGTAATATTTGCTTCTTTTGATGCAAGAGTTAAAAATATAATTTTAGTACTCATTGGTCATAGTTTTTTGTGTGGTTTAAAAGCACACCACGTATGTTTTTCCTTTTAGTGTCAACTGTCAAGTTGTTTTATGATTTACCACTAGTTACTTTCAGTGTATCTTGTTTCTTGGTAAACATTAAGTAAGCATATTTTTACAATGCATTTCATAATGTTCATTTAGTTTATGTTTTTAGTCGATGAGTATAAATCATATCTTCAATTTTGCTACGTTTCAGTAGCAAAATGGGCTACTTATCTAAAGATGTATAATACTTGTCACCGTTTGAAATTGTGTGTACCGTTGTTTGAATCCGGTTATTTCGTACACATCATTTTAAATTTTGATTATTTTGTGCATTGATTCTTAAAAATAATTGATTCGATTCCCAAAAATATGTGATTCGATTCTCTAAAATACGTCAATTTATACAAAAAATAATCAAAGTTTGAAAATACGTGCACGAAATAATCAGATTCGAACAATGATACACAAAACTACAAAAAGTGACGAGTATGGTAATTTTTACAATTAACCATAATAAATATACATAAATGTTTACCCATTTATGTTTATTTTACAAATGAAAATGATAGCAAAATTGAAGATATGTTTATTTTACAAATGAAATGATAGCAAAATTGAAGATATGATATATTGCTTCGATCAAGCACATATGAAAATTTTATGAAAATGATGTTAATCATGAAATATTATTACTCAGTCACCCAAGAATACTGAACCAGCACAATGATATACGAAAAACCTAAAATCTGGCCTTGCTATATATATATCGGGGCATATTTTGTTAGTCTCGCCCAAGGCATCCAAAAGCTCAGGACCGGCCCTGCTAGTCGGGCGGTCGCCACCGCCTAGCGCCTAGGCCGCCTAGGCGGGGCCTAGGCGCCGCCTAGGCGGATTGAACTTTTCTATATAAAAAATCTAAAAATTATATGTATTTGGCATAAAATATGCATAATTTATATAATTTAATGATTTTATTAATGATTCTATTATTTTTAATTATATATTTTTTGTAAATGTTGCAAAATTTACATTATATATGATTTAATTAAGTTTTGGTCTTTTTATTAAAGCCCACATAGTTATTTGTTTGGGCTTATATAAGTTTTTAATGTGCTATATAGCCATATATTATATTATTAGGGTTACATTAGATATGCATAATATCTGCACAGCCACCTTCTCTTCTATCTTCACCTTCTTGACTTCTTCTCTCTTTTCAAGAAACAACCTCACATCTGGATATGAAAATTAACACAAAATCAATAAAATTCATACCCCAAAAATGCGTTCCAATCAGTGCTCGTTCAAAGTTACAAGTCGTGGAGTGGTAACTTATGCGAAAAGCGGCGCGAATATGATGAAAAAACCCTAGATCTGAAGTTAGAATGACGTTGACCGGCGTTGACTGTCGTTGACCGACACCGCCGCCTACGCTGATTTGGCCGATTTGACCCGCCTAGGCGGTTTGTTGACCGCCTTTTGACCAAAACGCCTAATTCGACCGATTTGCTCCAAATCGGGGCGGTGGCTTTTTACAACACTGATTTCTATACATATACATAACGTTCTTAATACATCACTGATGAATCTTTGCACAACATAAGATTACAACATCATTGATGCTATGAAATTTTCTAAAGCTACAACTAAAAATCATAGTAAGCTTTATTTGGTTGAGAACTATCTGGGACTTCAAGCCGCTCCTTGCTCTACAAAGAATTGAAGTATGCGAATCAACAAATATCTCTTCCTATACAAGTACAAAAAACTTCAGTATTACATACAAAACCTATATCCTTCTTAGGAACTCAGAATATATTTGACGTGGCAAAATTGGCGGGTTGCGTATCGGGTCAAAAAAGGTATCGCCAGGTTGAGCTGAACTTGTAACAATTTTTGTCCATTTCAAACAAAAATTATTATAATTTTTGTGAACTATGATTATACAAAAAGTAGTATACAATAATAATCTAACTTTTTTAATCAAACTAATTAGTAGTTTTAACTTGTATGCACTAAAAGCAACTTTCGACGACCCATTTGACCCATTACCTTCCTAGCTAGTTTTTATTTTTTGTATGATGATAATGAACACATAGTTATTTTTAACATGGAACTTTCCAAATAATAGATACGCGACAAAGGGAGTATATATTTACCTCAAAAGCTTATCGTCTAGAATCTGGCTTTCCGACAGATGAAAGTGCCAGCCGAAGCTCCTTCACATGGTTACTCATTCCATTCATGTTATAAGCTTTGATCATAGTTATATACGTGATCTTATCAGGTTGACATCCTTTACTTTCCATCAATGGAAGCACCCCCTTCATTTCAGCCAAACATCCCATCATACCATAAGCATCCACTAAGCAATTGAAAAACACCTATCAACTGTAACATCAGAGCTCTCAATATAACGCATAAGACCCCTGATTTTTTCAGCTTTTCCAGCTTGCGCATAAACCCTTGCAAGCGAACAAAGTGTCACACAGTTTGGTTTTATGCTTTCCGATTGCATTATCTAAAAGAAACTCCATCTGGTTCACATCCCCAGCCCCTCCAAATGCATCTATGACGATATTATAAGTCACAAGTGTCCATTTAAAATAGTACTTCTGCATGTATTCCATGACAGCACTCATTTTTTTTATAATTTCCTGTTTTTCCATAGGATTCCAAAAGTATATTGAAGGTTTTTGATGTTGGGTCGAATTCCTGCACTAAGAAATTTCTAGTAGCATTTTTCCATTGTTTCTATTTGCCCACTGCCACCAAATGCTCTTAATGTTGAATTCATGGTCCATACATCAGGCTTACATTCTCTTTGACGGAGCATTTCCACAAGTGTTGATTCCATGTCCACAAATCTGTTGGCAAAGATAACAAAAATAAGAATCTTATTTAAGTTCAGCCCAGGTGTTTGGATTTGCATTCTAGAACTCATCATCTTATTATTGTGGCTTCAATTCACAATAATTAGTTATACTGTTTCAATTTCAAACAGCACAAGTGCATCCGACACTCTATTGTACACCCCATATCATTACAACTCTATATAACTAACTCTCATTATTCAATATCACATAAGAAATCTAAACGTATATCCAAACACTCCACCACTAAGGATTATTTATTTGTAAAAGATTACCTTTTTACTTTCCCATATGCATCAGTAAGAGTATTATATGTAACTGTATTGGGCTTAACACCTTGTGAGACCATCTCAGAAAGCAAGGACTGCACCTTCATGATAATGCAGGCATGATTTTATAAGAATTGAATATGTGTACACATCAGGTTGGCAGTCAGGAGTGTTCCTCGTCTCATCTTACCACCTCTAGGTATTCTACAGTCATTAATGAAATTACATACTCTTGAGACAACATGTTTTAGCAGCCCCAAACACCCCTTAAAAGGCATACCTGTTCAAGCCTCAGCTGACTGATAGAAAACATATATATACCTCCAAGACTTTGTTGTCTGTCTTTGGTCTTTCCTGTTGAAATGCTCAAGCCTCGGCTTACTGAAAGCTTGTTTTAGAAATCGGCCCTATAAAATTTTATTCAATAACAAAATTTAATCTTGCAAAAACAAATATAGAAGGCAGATCAAGAGTATGAAATACCTCAACAGATTGTGACACATGAACTGGTTTTGTCGCCCGATTCTGTGACATCTATCCATTGCTTGTAAATCCATTTGAGGGTTCTGTAGTCCAAATGCATTTAATCTGTTAAAACCAAAAACATTATCAAATGACAGCAATTAAGTTCAAATCAGAAAGATATTATTTACCCAGTCACTATTGTATAAAATGCAGGTATCGGCTGATGTGAGATTGATTCCCAGTCCACCTGCCCTTGTGCTCAGTAGGAGTATTTTATACTCACTATTTGGATCATTAAAATCCTGAAACTGTTGTCATTGTAAGGTTGCAGACTGTTAGCATTCAGACCTTCATTTATAAAAGTCTGTTTTTGTTACAGAATAAATCTACTAACTATGCAGTAATCTTACACACATATTCATTTATATAAATATACGTATTCATGTAGCTGCAACTACGGTTTAATTATAGAATATGTAATGCTACGATACATATGAATTGCATGATTTTAGGCCAAACATATATTTGAAACTAACATGATTGTCCAGCTGCAATGCGCAGGGGATCCACTCCTCGTTTAGATCATAAAGGAAACAAAGTATAAACATCTGTTTAAACCGCACCAGAAATCCATTCAGATGCAGCCTTTTCAATGTCTAGTTCAGTCAGTGTAGAAACTGAGATTGGAGTTATCGAAACCTGTTGTATAACAAACAAAAAAGTGATTTTTTTAACCGCACAAAGGGGAGTATGGGCATCAAGATTGTTATTTAATCCTCTAGCACTAATTGACCCCTTTTAGATAAGCCACAACCCAAATCGACCCATTTATAATAAATGGACCAACATTCTAGATTTTGTTTTCCAGGTAACTCTTACCAGCTCCGCTCTAGAGCAGCAACAACAATCCCAAGGTGATATTTCTTCAAAATGGTTTAGTAATTCACATGTCCTTGTTGTTTAACAATACACATTATCCTTCTTTGGTCACTTCATGAGACAAACATCATTTTTACACACATACAGTGATATTAATAATACTAAACTGTGTGCCAACAAAATATGATCATTTAGACTTCAGTGTTTATGCCCTGTACAAGAGAACAAATAATGATACTGGTTTTCAAAAACATGTTGTGAAATACCCTTGTACACAAAGATAAATCTCATGACAATACCATTGTATTATTTTTAAATGTGCTACTGGGCAAAAAGTCGTAACCATCAAATAAGTTAATAAGCTGACTTATTAATAAGACCCTGAGCAAAGACTTTGTACCCAAATCGACACATAAGAGCAACCACAACAATGAAAATGGGAACTTTACCATAGTTAACTGTGGTGATCAAGCATAATTTCAGGAGGAGCCACCCTGTCATTTTACACCATTTCAGTTAGTGGTTGGTATATGAGTCATGAACGTTATGCAATTAAAAAAAATAAAAAATAATATAAAAAACATTTAGAAGTATATTCGATTTACCTGTCTAAAAAGGACATGTTTAACAGCATAATCAATATATATTCTTTGACAGTTGACGAGAGGACACGTCTAGAAGGACCAGCAGAAGAGCTCTGCAGCCTCAACAATGGGACGGCTGGAGGTTCTTGGTAATCTTTGTCATGGATTTGAGCAGATGTTCCGAGTGGCCGTCCTTCCCCAAACTGGTGAGTTCCTAAAAGAACACCATCTTTCTTTCCGTGCATTTTTGTTTCTCACACCAAAAATCAGTTTCTCTTTTGGAACTGGTGGTATTCTGTGATGGAAGTTATGTTGGCTAAATATAGAGAGACTTCAAAATTTGTTCAAACAAGGTTGTTTAATTTGATGATAGCATCATATAAATTTATGCTTTTTAGAAACATGGACATGGATGCGTAAAATTATGTGTTTGTTTCTGACTGGCGACAAAAACGTTAGGGAACTTTTCATGATATATGTAAATGACACTTGTACCATTTTACAATACAGAAATGTAATTGTTTTGAAGCTGGTTTCTTGTAAATCGGCAATGGTCAACACTTAGTTTTGCTTCAAAGCCACAGTTTAGACTCAACCTTTTATTTTTTGGGGTCTGAAATTTGAATTGCAAACTTTCAAGCTCAAATGAGTTTTTCCTGTTACTAGTAAAATCCTCGCAACATCAATGAATTTTCATGACTGGTTTGTTTCACAGAAACTTCAAAGATGTAAGTCATTTTGGTTTCAGCTGATTTATGTCAATGAAAGGAGCACTGTTTTTATGTCAATACAACCAAATCTGCACACAACTATAGACTTATAGAGACAAAGACTAAGAAGGTTTTGAGACATTAGATTACACAACCAATCATTTAAAACTTACTAATGATACCAATGATCTAACGGTGTGTTCTTGAGTCCAAAATCGGGAGGAAAAGAAAAGATCCGGGAAGAACTAATAATGATGTTGTGTTCTTGAGTTTTTAAGTGGGAGGAAAAGAAAAGATCCGGAAAGAAGATGGGAGGAAGATCTAGTGTTTTTTGGAGAAGAAATGTTCCGCCAAATTTTGGGAAGAAAAGGAAAGAAGAGAAGTGATTGTAACTTCTCTTCTTTTCTTTTATGAAATTACTGGCGAACACAGTGTAAGAGAGAGAATTAACACACTATCAAATAATGAGACTGTACAACCAACTCAATCACAGTTTATCATTCAGTTTGAGGAAGTTTTTTTTTGTGAAATAATATGTTCATGGTTCAAATCAAAAGACAATTTGGTTCATCTCAAATGAGATGGTTCTATTCTGTACCTATTTTTTCACTTGCATCATGAATGTTTATAGCATTATTGATTAAGCAAAAAAAGGATTAAAAAATCATAGACACGCAAAGAAATAAACCAGAAGCTAATCATAACACAGAAACATTCAAATCCAAAAACAACCTAAAGTATTGTTGTCGAAAAACAGAACACAAGTATCTCAACATAAAACTAAGCAAAATGTCTGATAACTTGATAAGATAAACAAAAGCTCTCAAAAGATTGTCTAATCGAACAAGCTGAAACCCATGTCATCATCTTCAGATTCCTCAGCTGGCTCATCCTTCTTCTCATCAGCAGCAGCCGCAGCTGGAGCAGCACCACCTGAAGCAGCACCCGCAGCAGCTGGAGCAGCAACGGCAAACTTGCTTGGATCCTGCAATGATTTCAATACAAAAATTAGCTTGCCTAGGTAGAAAAATAATGTCAAATTGAAATCAGAGCAAAATAAAGTCTTAAAACTTACAGCAAGGTATTCCTTCACTTTGTCAGCCAATGTGAAAGAGTACTCGGTCTCAACAGCAATGGCCAAAGCATTCTTGTAACCATTGATCAACATGTGAGGAGCAGCAGCAATGGTTGGGTAGTGAATAGCCAATGAAAGAGAGGTGACCATGGAAACACCCATAGCAAACTTCTCGACCAAGTCTTCTTCAGTCAGATCAAGAACCTCTGGGCTGAAGACTGAACCGTTCTCATAAACGGTCTGAACAACAAGACCGTATGAAAACGGCCTGATACCAAGCTTGGCTAGAAGAGCAGCCTCAGATGAACCCACTTTGTCACCCTTCTTAATAAGCTCCACAGGGGTGATAATTTCAACAGTACCCTTGTTAATCTTTGTGGGGATGTTAAGGACCTGATTTGATTATAAAGTTCATGTTAAAAACTCCTTGTAATAAACATATAATGTATGATTGACATGAATGCATAATAGTATGTTAACCTGAAAGAAAGAGGTCTGAGATGGATCAAGACCAGTGTTGCCTGGTGGGACAACGACATCAACTGGAGCAACCAATCCAACACGAGCAGGAGCTCCAACCTGTTCAAACCATAGAATAATAGTGAGAAGTCAACATCAAAAAATAATGAGTAGTCCAATAAGCTCCATAACATGCCCTTACTATATTTTTAGTAGTTCAATTTCTGACAAACTATCTCCTAGGCCCAATAAAAGACTTAAACAAAGTCTCCATAACATGCCTGAACTTGCACACAGAAGTGAGTATTGCCTTATTGTAAATTTAAAAAACAAAAAAACAAACAAATGAGCTTATAAAAGGCTTGTTCTTAATCAAAATTAAAATTATGACATTTTTTAACAGCTTAAGCAGTTTTTGATTATCCAGCCACCCATATGGAGGTGCTATGATTAAGTCAAGTAAAATCAAATGGACAAAGCTTCAAAAAATAATACAAACCATCAATTTAGATCTATTTTGAGACCTTAAACATATTTTAAAACAGTAACAAGACAACACACACTACTGTATGACAATTCAGACACCCTTGAGCATCATAGTACCAAATTCAATGAAATGTATTATGTCTTTTAACGAGATGACAAGAGAAAAACAAAAAATTAAGTACAGGCAATCTCACCTTGTACTTGGCAACTTCCTCACGGACCTCCTTCAAGTCACCCTTGGTAAAGATCAAACCAACATTTCCCTAAAAACACCCAACCAAAACAAATTAAACATTAACCATAACCTACAACTGACCCGCAACATATTCCTACTAAAACAAAATAACATACTCGACTTCAATAATATACCCCAAAAAACTCACAAATGCAAGGATAATTTCATTTATAACTTTCAGTAAACCTAGATTTCACAATAAAAAATACAGTATCGGTATATAAAGTTTTTTAACTCATTATATCTTTCATAACTATTAACTAAGGGGTGTTTGTTTCAGCTTAGATAGACGGCTTACAGCTTATTTGGTTTTAGGCTTGTGTTTCATAAGCCCACTTTTCTGGCTTGTTTTGAAACTTTCCGGCTAATATATTTTTATTTTGTAATAAAAATCTTATATAAGCCAAAAAGTTACAATAAGCTTATTAAAGCTAAGTCAAAAACCAAATAAGCCTAAACAAACACCCACTTACAATAACAACTTTTACAATTCAGCATCATTTTTACAAAACCGAAACAGTAAATAAACAATTACAGTTACTAAAGAATAAAAGAAAAAATACTTTTAGATAATTATCAACACTAAATTCGACTGATCAATATATAACAATAAACGAAACATCACAAAACCATTAATCAATATTCCAAACATTACTAAATATTTAAACCAAAATCACATTATATACAACATTTAACATAATGAAAAATAAAAAGAGTAAAAAAAAAACTTACAACAAGGAGTGGAATAAGGTTCAAATAAGCCTGAACACCAGTCTTCTCACTATGCATCCTAATAGACCTTTTCATCATAGTATTCTTCCCCATCAAAATGACAGAATCACCCCTCAACCCTTGCCTGATATTCTGCAACTGGTTTGACCCAACATTATCAGCAGCAGCAACCAGCACCTGAGTGTAGTCATCCAACAACTGACATAGCTTAGCGTCGTAAGCAATCTTCTTATCAGCCTTTGATACCTTACCCATTCTAACTGTTGTAAAAAAAAAGTACTACTAAGATTTATAAAAGATTGTTTAACAAAACTGAGGGCCAAGACTGTTTGTGTCAGTCAAGGAGGACAGCGGCGGCGCCGTCGCTTTAACCTAGATGTGTGTTTTTGTAAGGAGGAGTGTGAGAGGCGAATAAAACCTAAGTTGGCTGTGAGAAATGATGGATTGTGTGTTTGGGTTTTATATATTGGGATAGTGTGGAACCCTAATGGGCTTTTGGAAACTGAGCCAACCACTAGTATGTGGGCTAAATAAATAAGCCATATAAAATGTTTTCAATAGTTTTTCATTCGGCATTTGCTTTTTAAATCGAGTGCATGTTTTGCCAAAATAAGGGTGATCGGGGTGGTTGCCAATTTTTTTTTTTTTTTTTCATAGAATCGGGCCAATCACAAAGTGACATATCACTTGCCAAATTCTATGTCAAAATATGTAAGTTTGATGGAGGTGGTTGCCAAATTTTGGCATTGGTTGTCAAATCCAATTTTTTAAAAGAAAAACTAAAAATAAAATTTTATCAACAGCCCAACGGTTATCAACAGCGGCAAGTGTATGCCAAAATTCCATGCTGATGCCGATATTTGATGGGGGTGGTGGTTTGCCGATGCCGACTTCGGTACCGAGGCTCCATGTCGCTCACCCCCATCACCCTAACTATCAAAACTAGATATATTGTTGTAGATTGAGATAAAGTGAGAGATTAAAAATTGGGATTGTTTTTTTTTTAAAATCATAACCTTCTCATGATCTTAGCGTGAAACATGTCCTGAGTTGATGACTTATTTAGATGGATTTAATTTTATATGAGATAAATTTTACGCCTATTTGTGTGTGCGCGTTTATTATGTTGTTTAAAATATTGTATCTTTTTTTATGTCTTAAATTTATAGTCAGATGGAGTGCACTTAATTTTTTATATCTGTTATATTTCATGTCATTTTACGTGTGCAGGGTAGCGACAATAAATAGTTTGTTGATTAAAATGTGATTAATTGTGAAAAAAATAATTATTACATTGAATTTTATCAGGGTATTTTAGTGAATCTATTTTTCTCATTTTGTAAGTTTTTAGGTGCAATGGTTTTTGCTTTATATGTAGTGTACGAATAAAGGGGTGTTTGTTTGAGCTTATGAGTTTATATATTTTCGACTTATATTTCATAAGCTTAATTTTTTCAGCTTATTTTAAAACTTACCGACTTATATGGGTTTTTTATGACATAATAAACTTTCATAAGCTCACAAATCAAAAAATAAACCAAAAAAGGCTTATGAAACATAAGTTGAAAATCTATAAGCTCCTAAGCCCATATATCAGCTTAAACAAACACTTAATAAGCCGAAGTAGATGGCTTTATGTGTGAGCGTGTGTTGAAGCTTTTCAAAGCAACCCAAGCCGAAGTCGTTCAGTTTTTCTAAGTTATGAGTTCCAGAGTCTAATGTGTCAAAACGAAATGAAGTTTCATATTCGTGGATATGTCATAGGAGCAAGAAATGTAATTCTAGTAGGTTATAGTGGTTGGATGATCCCATATCCTCGTGTATGAATGTGTAGTATTCTTGTTTTCTTTTAATCTTTTGCTAGCTACTTGCTTGTTTTGTTCTTAATATAATGTTGTTAAAGTAAGTGTGTCAAAGTGGATTAGTGAAGCATTGAACTTATTTATTTGTGAGCTTGATATACGTGTTAGAAATTTTAGTTGCTTATGAGTCTCTTCTTGGGCAAGACTATCACAAAATTAACATTACATTTTACTTTCCTACATTTCCCTTCTCTGCACATTACTACATATCTCGTCAATCTTTCGTGTGTGAAAAACCTTGAGATTGCTATCTTTAAACAACCTTGTGAAAATGTTTAAGGTAAATCTTGTCGTCCGGTACTTGAAACTTTATCTATAAAAGTACAAAGGTACAAGCATAGAAAATACAAGGGATAATTACTTAAACATTTTGTCGTTTTTTCTTTAATTGTGTAGCCTTATATATATTTTATTTTATATAATCATACTTTCAAATTTGGTTTTGTGTGTATTATGTAACCTAAAAACAGGCTATTTCATGCTTGGGACCAGCTCTTAACATTTTAAAACACGCCTATGCATTTTTATCTTCTCACATTCTCAACTCTTAAGCTAAACGCACACTTTTTTCTACATAACATTTGCAACCATGAATAAATCTTAAATCTATACTACATATAAAAGAAAAACGGTCAAACTTTGAAAAGTGAAATATTGAAAGTCAAATGTGATAGAAATGTATGGTTTAATTAATACTCTTTTTAAAACACCCATTACTTAAAAGAACAATAATTTATTCACATTGTACAACCAGTTAAAAACATATCTACCAACTTAAAAAACAACCAATTAAAACACCTCTAACTAAAAAGTATAATAAAATTATCACAATATATTATTTAAACAAGTTACAACATAATTCAAAATATAAAATAATTAAACACACTGATTAATGTTATTTTTAAAACACCCTAAAATAAAAAATACATGTTATTATACACATTATAAAAATTAATAAAACACCCAAAGCTTTCTACAAGCTAACAAGTTTATGGTACATATTGAAAATCGGACTGGACCAACGGGTTCAACCGGGAACCGGTGTTGCCACCGGTTCGGCTAACCAATAAAAGTCATCCGAAAATGAACTAGAGAGGACCCTTTGAAACCGATACAAACTGGTTAATCGGGTCTCATCGAGATCTATTTCTCCGGTTAATCGTCACAGGGTACCCGTCACCGCAACGCGCGAGTACCCTGCTACACTATATATAAAAGAAAAACCAAAAAGTAAAAAGTGAAAAGTTGAAACTAAAAAAAGAAATGTTGAAAACATATATTTCAAAAGGAACCTACTAATACATATCGAAAACCGGTTTGACCCGGGACGCTTGAAACCTGGTGGGCTAACCCGGTTTAATTTGACCTGTTTTTTACCAAACTCGTCGGGTGACTCGGTTTAAATCGACCCGTTTTTCGACCGGAACATTTGAACCACCCTGGTCGAACCGGATTTCAAAAAATTATGTTTAATCCCCAAATCTTCAAACTTTTATTATTTTTCGTTTATAACCTATAAATTTTTTTTAACACAAAATGATTTATCGCTATAAAATCTCGTTACTATGTACAGATACTCGTCTAGTATAATCAACCGTGTAAAACATAATATGTACCTTTAATTGTTTCTTAGTCAACATTTTATGAGTTCGGACGTTATTGGCTTTCAACATATTATAAGGATTAAAAAATCCCAATGCTAACTTTTGAAATACATTTTTTCTTCTTTTAATCATTAAAACATAAGCTAAATAACTAACACAAAATCAAAAAAACATTAAATACCCAAAAGCTATAAATAACTTAAATTTATTAGCAAATAATATAGATTAACTCATAGACTTACATAATAATTTAAAGAACAACAAATAATATTAAATAATACAATTGAGTATTTATTAAATGAATATTAGACGAGTTTAATGTTTTAAGACATCATATTAATCATAAAAGGGACAATGGCGGTCTGATGAAGATTTAGTGGCGACACCATTATATATTAATCATAAACTTAGGTTATGTTTGATAGCGTCTTAATAATACAATTCAACACTCAACACTGAATCGGTCAAAGGTAAGGTATGATTGTTTGGTAGAAGAAAAAAGTTCCTGAGTAGGCCATATGGGTTCTGAATGGGCCGCCTCTATGGGATTGCCCAGTGATTCAGCGGCTTCTATATTCTCCTAAATACCATTTTTTTTCACATGTGCCCTCTCCTAACCACCTCACAAGTCTCTCGTTGAATCTGCTTGGTTTCTCTTGATCCCATTGTCTAGAATCATGTAGTCAATGTCATATTTTATTACCTTGTTATTTGTAGCATCCTCGATAGCAGTATCAACAAGTTCACATGAATCTTTGAATATAACATAATATTTATCCTTATGATGATAAAAACCATTTCAAACTCCAAATCATCATTATTCTTATTATGATCAGTAATGGCTTCAACTAAATCTACTTTAATGGAAAATGATAAAGACGTTGATTCGTTTTAAAATCAAGACAATGCCAACAATCAACTTTTAACTTGTACAATAACGAGGATTGGTTTGAGGAAGAAATGAGTAAAAAGATGTGGTGAAAATGAAATATCTCGACATTTTTATGCGGTTAAAAAGAAGGTGCCAACTTTTGTAAGCATCCATGTGGACTTCATGTGTTGGTTAGGTTGTTTCGTGTCATGTTTTATGGCTTCTAAGTGGTTGTGCTGTACTTGTCCCTTGTTTCAATGGGTTTACGGAGGTTTAATATCATGAATTAGATCAAATAAAATTATTCTTATGGATTTCTAATAGAAATAGATCCTCTAAACTCGAGTGGTTTGATAGGATTTATGATCCGAAATATTTTTATATATTAATATGTCAGTAATCATTGTTCGTTGGCAAAATGCCAAAGAGAATAGATTATGTTTACTACTGAAGAACAATTTTGTTAAGTCTCAAACCTTGGATCTAGAATACTTAGCTTGTAAATAAGTAGTTGCCTTGGATGGTTCCAAAACAACAAAAAGAAACTTTGTTATGAATACACACAAGTATGCGGAATCTACTTAATGCACTTAGAAGATTAAAGTAAACACATAATGTAACACCAATGCTTCAATATTATTAATCAATAATACGAGTACTCTTCTAGTACTAGGGTTTACAACCTTAAAGCTTTACTTAAGACGACTAGGGTAAGGGAAATGCTAGTGTGTGTAAGAGATGTATTCTGACCTAGCTAGGATCTCCTTTTATACACTAAGGAGATCCTTTACATAGATAACTATGCATTAAACGTATCATATCTTCTATAGGAATAGAAGATATGCTATTACAAAGCATACACGACATTCCATACATAGAACAATACAAACTATAACACTATCAGTACTGACTTCTACACTATCAGTACTAACTAGTTAATACTCTTGTATTATCACTATCAATACTAACATCTAAAGCTAAGAGTATTAACTGAATATGTGAATTTCCCAACAATCCTCCCCTAAACTTATGATTGGGTTTCTGAATCACAAGTTTCTTCAGTCTGAGAGGATTCTTCCAAATATCACTTTCTTCTGCTAGGTCTTCCAGCTTGATCAAAAATCTTTATCAGCAACTCCTTAGCCATTTCAATCACATTGCCCATTCTTAGACCTGCATCCACCATTTGTAGAAGTGTCCCAAGTGCAAGTGGATAAGTTCTTTCAACCAGCATGTAGATGTCTGTTCCATTGCAAGTAGTCACAAGATGCAGTCCACAAGAATCTAGCAAAGTCCAACTTAGCTCTTCACCACCAGACTGAAACTCCCATTGCTCCCTGTTGGATCAGGTTCAAAGATGTTCCGAAGTTCATAGAGTAGCTCCATATCCTTGTCATTATATGGATCTTTGTTCTTGAACCTGTTTTTGACTAGTTCCCACAACTTAAGCAGATCTTCCCTATCAATGACTGCAAATAAATCCACCAAGTACAAATATGCACTTGTTCTTCCTCCAGCTCTGTGAATCCTCCAATATCTTTTCCCTTCTTCAGTGTAGATATCCCAATTTATGATTGGATATCTAGTGTTGATGGGCTCGGAGTACAATGCTTCTTCAGGAGCTTCAATCAGCATCATCCTATTAAGCTCTTCTTCAGTTAGTCCACCTTCATCTTCATCTGAGGATTTCAGTCTTTTTGGAGCAGTTGAGGAAGCACCTTCTTCAGATGGTCTTTTGTAGCTTCCTATGGGTTGTGACCTTTCAAGAGTATCATCTGGTTGGATAGGCTTGAAGTTAAGAATTCTTCTTTGAACTTTATCAACAGTTCTTTGGAGAGTCTTCCAAGACAGTTGATTCAGTTGCTTCAATGTTCTCCTTTCTTCACCTTGATTCTTGATAAACTTGACTAGATACATCTTCTGTTGACTTTTGGTAGGAGGCTTTTGATGCTTTTCAATTTCCCTTTGCTGTCTGAACTGACTTTGCCTTCTAGCCAGGATTTCATTAAATAACAGAGCTGCTTCATTAATACTTGTTCCTTGATCTTGCTGCAACTTCTGTTGTACTTCATTTGTGGCTTCTACTTTGGCTCTCATATCATCCCATGTATGCCAATCCTCAATAATCTTAGCCATCTTTTGTTTTTCCTTAGCTGCAACTTCTTCCTGTTTGTCTTCCTCAGCCCATTGATCGCAAGTGCCTTTGCAGCCTCTTCATTTAGCCTATCCATTTCTGCTTCAGAAAGTTTCTTCTTCTTTGGTTCCTCTTGCAGAATACCCTTGCCTTTGTCTTTGGGGTCAATCTTTGGAGCTGAAGAGGTTGGTGGTTCTGAGACACCTCCTTCTTTGATCATAACTCCCTTTTCTTTAGGTTTGGATGCTGACTTGGGCTCCTTTCTTAAATAGAGGACTGGAGGCTTCTTGTAAGTAGGAGAGATAGGGACAATTTTCTTCAAGCTTTGTAGTCCCAGAACAACATGTTTCTCTCTTTCTTCCCCATCACTATCTTCATGTGGTGTGATGGTGATGGTTGTAGCCTCTGTAATGGTCATCTGTTGTAGTTCTGCAGCTACTTGGAATATTGGGACTTAGTACTGATTGTGGAACTTCAGGAGTACTAACCATAGTACTAACAGTACTAACTGGGATAGTACTGATAGTGCTTGTAGGAGTACTAAGTACTTCTTCAGTATCTTTCTTGGCCTCAACATTAACCTAAACTTCCTCTTCTTCATAAAAAGGGGGTCTCAAATGCACCACCTTGCCATTGACCAATTTCCTGTCTTCCCTGAATGTCTGAACTCCTCCCCTGTTTGGCAGAATCCTCTGTAGAAGTACTAGACACCCTGAACTTGGTATTTCTTGTTTGTGATGCAGTGGCTGGAGAGGTTGCTGCAACAGGCATTGAAACCTGTACAATTCCGTCATATCCTTTAGTGTCAAGCTGCCCTCACCACTTCCAGTTGTGTGACCTGCTGAGAGAGGTGGGTCATTGGGCAATTGAGTTGCACTCCCAGGCCTAGCCTTTGCCTGGGTCCACCCTGTAAGGCTTGCTCACTAGGTGTTGGCATTGGTTGGGTCTTACTTATGTTACCACTGGCCTCACCAGCTTCTAAGTCTGGTTGAGTAGTGGTAGCCCTAACCATTCTATCTCCTCCATCACCTGAGATAGGCTCATCTGGTTCAATTTGAGGAGGAGAATGGGTCTGAGTTGTCCCACTCTCCTGTCTGGTATGCCTACTGGGTGATGATTGTTGTTGTGTGGCTGAGTGATCACCATCTGTGGGTGTGTGTTGGGAGCCATCTGTGCTTGATGGTCCTTCACCCTCTGCAAGTAACATGTGAGAAAACAAAAGCACTACAGTCCCACGATACCCCTTCACATCCCTTAACATGTTTGAGAAAACTTTGGATGTGAGGATTTTGGGTGGATAAACATTTTTGTGAGACTGCAAGTTTTGTTTCTGAAGATCCAAAAATAATTGAATAAACCTGGGATACATCAAAAATTTGTTTTCATTAACATCATTTTTAATCATACCCTCAAAAATATAATTTGAAAAAATGAATACCCTGCCTATTGCAAGGCAGATCAAGGCTGTGGCTATATTTGTGGGGAATGCATCCCAACGAGTCCTTTTGTAACTCATAGAATGTAGGAGCGTATGAATCAGAAACCTCCATTGTGGGGAAAACTGGTTTTTCTTAAAGTTAAAAGTGTTGTCATGTCTATACCCCATCAATGAAAGTTGTTCAATAAATTTAGTGGCTGGCAAAGTGTTAATACCTTGAGCATCTCTAATATGAAGATGTTCTCTTAGGGATGCTTCAGTAATAACAATTTTAATGCCATCCACTGTACCAGTTAACTGTTGGACCCCTTCATCAGTTGTTGAGACAATTGCAGTTTGCCAAAACTTCCTGACAGGAGTACATAAGATAAAGATAAAGAGAAGAGAAGGGATGCTTCAGTAATAACAATTTTGTGTTAGGTCACTAGTTTTACAAACACAAGTTATAAGATAAGAGATAAAGGCGGATGAACAAGTATCACACGCACACACACGTTAATATGAAGACCGGTTAGGCGTAGAGAGTATGTGAAAATAAAACTTGAACAACCAACCCTCAAATGAGGGTTTACAAGATTATTTATAGGAGGGAAGCTAGGGCAACACTCCTAGTTCCCATCCTTTCTTATGTGGGCTTGGGCCTAAGCTTATGGGCCTTCTACATAAGCTTGACCTTAAACAAACATAAAGGCCATAATAAAGCTACCTATTACATATGAAATATAAATAATTGAAATACTGTTTAGGAGTGATTCCAACAATCTCCCCCTCAAGTATATATGAATGTAAATGGTGAAGGCGTTGATGTAATAGTAGCTGTGACGTCTTCTGACATTCTTCTTTCTTGTGAGAGGAATTGCCTTGATTCGAACAATCTCCCCAGTGTAGAGAGATAGTTATCTTTGAACATTTATGCTTCGACGTCATCTTAAACTTTGTTCTTTGATCATTGTTCTTTGTGGTGAAAGTGATAGTATGTTGTTTTCTGCATCAGTCTGCCTCAGGTCTGCTTCGCTGCTCCAGTGTCTCCACGTCATTCTTCAACATGCTCACACGCTCTTTGACGTTGGAAATCAATACTGATGAAGTTCTGTAAGTCTTTGACTTTGTAGATTCTTTGGTTTAACGAAGAATCATTCTGACGGTTGTGTTGCTGTTGAATAGAACTTCCATTAGTGATGATGTTGGCGTGAGCATGAGAAGAATCAGCACGATCATCCCGCTCCAGAGCTTCCATAAGAAGAAAACATTTCAAACGGTTAGTAATAAGCGGTTTCCGGCACTTACAAGTTTGAACTTCGAGAGTGTTAACAGCATAGTGTGAAAACACAACTCTAATTCTTACAAAGGCCGTTCCTGAACTGGAGTCCCACAAGAGAGATAACGCGATGTACCGAAGTACATCTACAGTTCAGATGAGTCGCTGAGGTACACCGAAGCATCACCTCACGACTGTAGACCGTTTGAGACACACTCCGCGTAATCCACGGGGAGTTACCGAAGTGACCTGCTGTCAGGGCTGTTTGATGTTGACCCTGGCAGGAGTTTCCATTCAATCACTGAGGATCACAGATGTGAACCTCTCATAAATGTTCTCGACAGATTGCTAAGATCTGTGAAGGACTCAATATGAACCACTGATGATCTTATTTGTTGATCATCAAGTGATTAAATGTCAAGTGTTCCTAAGAGATCTTTTGATGAATCTCGTGGCTCTAGACTCAATAGTGCGTTTTGGTTTTCCTGAGCGGAGACTAGGGAGAGGGTCTCCTTCTTCAATACCAGCGATCTCTAAGAGAAAGCCAATAGTTTATGTAGGGTTCCCTGTGAGAATGAAACAAGCTTCTGTTGAGAAAAACTTGAGTGGCTAAGAAGGTTTAGTGCATGCGTCACTGGGTCCATGACGACTTTTAATCTTCAATACCGGTGTCACTAAGTGACAACCAGTAGCATATGAATTGAACCCGGTGTCTGCCCTAAGTTGAATAATCTGGAGGGCTATTTCTTTTCACCCTTTACTTTACATTTCTTTTTGATTCTTCAACTCCTTCTTTCTCCGATTCTCATTTTCTCCTTTTTACAATCATTCCTAAGGACTTCTAACACTAACTAATGGTAGTGTCCTTGGGTAGATCCCTCCGGCTCTGGCGGATCATAGGACGGTTATTCCTAACCTTAGTCACCTTATAACTCCATGACTAACCTATGTTTGCCATTAAAACCACTGTATGTTAAAATATCTCTCAAAGGGTTTGTTAATGAAAAACATGTTTGAACCATAGTGAGAGATGATGTTTTGCATAAATACTCCCCCTCCACATGTGCTTAATAGTTTTAATGGTTAAATGCACAGTGAGGAAAGAGCGCGCACTTTTTGAATTGATCCACTAAAGATAGACAATCTCCCGCGAGACACGGTTACGTTGAATAGTTAAAGAGATACATTGTCAGCTTTTAGGTGACAACTAGCTCTAATAACTACCTTGAAGGTGTAGACAAACCTTGGAAGGTTGTCGAACCCGTCAGAGTTTATGTCTATCAAAAGTTTCTCGAATGGTACTTTCTACTCAGACAAGTCCTTTGCGAGACACGTTTACATCACTAGCGAACTAGCTTGAAATTATTACCCGTCCAGGACAAGTCTTTTCGAGTTACTAACAGTTTAGTACCGTCAATTCGTTGGTTAAGTCTGAGGAACACAGATTCATTTGCATTTAGTACAACATATTTCTTATCACACAATTTTCTCCCCCTCAAAAATGGCATATGTAAATGTTATTTTTGAACAGTTGAGAATAAATATGACCATTTTGAGTTTTGCGGGAAGAGTGACCACTGTGAACAATTTGTGAACAAAGTTTTAATTCAAATACTCCCCCTCAACTAGTGATATAAACGGTTGAGGTTTTAAAATCATATGGGGAAGTACTTGTCTTTTTGAGCAAAACCTTGAAAAATGAAAGGTTTGATAGGTTTTACTCAAAAATAAGAAGCTTTCGCTCCTTTTATAAGGATTGTGGCACTGAGGCGTACCACAGGGTCCTTTCTTGACAATTACGGGTTGTACACTGTTATGTGTGCACAAGCCATTTACATATATAATCATACATCCAAAATTATATGAGGGAAACAATTCAAGGGGTACCAGGAAGTGCAGTGATGTTCCCAGGAGTGCGCACAGGGCGTTGAAAGCCGGTGATGTTTCTCCTGGGTCGACCACCAACATAGCTCTCCAATCGTCTGAACTGATCCCTTCTGAACAACCGTTCATCAATCATGGTGATGATACGTCTCACATCCCTCCTTTCCTGAGAATTCCAGCGCTTAGGATTCCCAACTTTCAGGCGTATATCCTTCAACCTGTACGCCAATCCATCCCTAACCAGCTTCAAGGTATGATCCCCGAATTTGTGGAGCTCACTACACGCCATTAAGCAGTTTCTTTGAAGTTCACTGCGGTAAACAACGCCGAAAGGTTTGCTGATGAGCGTAAGTTGTGTAAGCTGGTTGATGTCGGGAAGATCAAGCTATGGTGGAGTAAAGTTTACACGTTTCTGATATGATTCAACAGCCATATGGATATCTTCGACACGTTCTTTGATCACGATGCGTCTAATGAAGATGAGAACTGACTTGATAAATTCACGTTGAACTTCAGTCGAGAATTGTCTCTTACGACCCTGTACTTTGGCAAGGTACATGTCTTCGATGTCGTTGAGGGACAAATTCTCAAAGTCAGCCTCGGAGAATCCATAGTCATGTTCATCTTGTCGTTTGACTATGATATTCTTCAAGAATGTGTAGTCCCACTTAGACTTGAGATCAATATGTTTGATGGCCACGATGTCCTTGGAACTATACACTGCATGTTGAGACTTCTGAACCAGGCAGCTTCTGTAGTAGATTCTTTGGCGTTCAGGCCAATGATGAATCCCATACAATGCATCTTGGTCGTATGCTTGCACGTTGTCAGAAAACAAGTGATTTGCACGTTCCTCGATAGCTATGCAGTTTGAGTAAATAGCCGCTGGGAATGGAAGAGTCAATGATGTAGCGTATTTTCGCGAACCATCGCTACCGTGTAAGAGAAAATCCAGGTCTCTGTTAAAAAAGTATCTGAAGGGAATCCTTGGTTCGTCTGCTTGGCCAATGGTCGGTAGAGGTTTGGTCCAGTCGGTGTAGTATGGAGGGTTGTCCCTTTGTGTGAAGTCAATGTTTGCTTCCGGATTGAGCCAATCCATGTTGTTAGACATAGCTCGAGCGATGTTCTCAAGATGATATTCGATTTCGAGGGCGCTTTCAGAGCTGTCTTGTAGAAGTTGAAACGCTTCATTCTTGATTCGCTTCAACTCAAATTTCGTCATTTTCTTCACATGGAACTTTTCTTGCAAAAGTTTTGCATGCTCCAATGTAGAACCGTCTACCAATTCTTGACCTTCAGCAGGGTAGGGAGTTTGATTGACAAGAGTGGAGAACCATTCAAACTCTACGGTTTTATCGTCATCTAGCCATGTTACGACTCCAGGCTGAGTCGTCTTCTTCTTCTTTTTGGAAGGCCTTGAGGATGATACTGGTTTCTGCACTTGTTTGGGTGAGGTGGGTTGTTGTCGGGGCTCAAGGACCTCTTCATCATCACCACCCGTATACTCAAAGTAATCACCTGTTTTATGAGTCAGGGGTGGTAACTCGGAATCGTCCCAAGGTTTATTAGTAGAAGACCGAGGTGGAGGAGACTTTTGTTGAGAAGAAGTCCGTGGTGGAGGAGGTGGCATCGAAGTAGATTTACCAGACTGCTTCTGACGTTTAGGTGCAGAGTCCTTATCCTTATCATCGTCATCTCTTGGTCGTTTGGGTTGATCGGCTGACTCCTTGCATGATGATCTGAGTTGAAAATCAAGTAGATTTTTGAAAAATTTAGCTTCATCCGAAGTAAACGTTCCAGATCGCTTTGACATTTGCATCACAAGTTTAGCGATTAACTCAGATTCAGAGAGATCAGCTTCTTTGGCCATTGTATGTTTAACCAATGCTACGATGTTAGGGGTGAGTTGTCTGGAAAATACTTCTCTAGTCACACCGGGGACAGTGTCGAGAAGAAACTTGTGGGTATGATCTCTTGCTGTCTTCTCCAGTTCCTTTTGGACTTTAGGAATGATATCCTGAAGGTACTTGTTAGTGTAACCTTCGATCATTTCGTTCAGTTCCTCTTTTCGATGACTCTTCATGAACTTCTGAACAAATTCCCTTTCTTTCTCCATCTTGTCTTTCTCATCATTTAAGTACTGAATTTGGTCAGCAAACCAATTCATTTTTCTGTAAAGTATGTCCTTCTTTCTGACTTGTTGGACAGCTTTCACAATCTTTTTATGAGTCTGAGAAATCCAAGATTTAGGTGGTTTCTTCACGGATTTGGATGATGATCTGGTTGTCTTTGTTGATGGTGGTTGTGATGAATGAGACGAAGAATCCGATGATGAGGAGACATGAGGAGACTTCATGTCCTTAGGAGTTTATGAGGTTTTCTCCTTTGAGTGTGTTGGACTGTCTAGAAGAAACTTTGTATAATCATCCTCGTCATCCTTAGAATTTTCTTTCTCAGTTACCTGTTTCTCAAAATCATACACAATAGTGTCCTCCACAGGCTGTTGTTGTTGCAGAAGAGTGGTGGCACCAGATCCCTTATCGGGTCGATTAACCGCATCAGGATCTGGAGAGGAGTGGGCAGCTCCACTTGATCCTCCGGGGCCACCCATTTGATCTTTAGCAAATTATTCGGCCTTTTGAAGGTGTCTGACTTTGTGAAACTTCTTCCTGTATGATTGATCCAGTTGCTCTTCTTCATCTTCAGAGCTTTCATCCTGAGGCACAAGTGCAGGAGTCTTCCCTTTTCCTTTAATAGTTTGAGGACTTTGAGGTTTTGGTACTGAGGGATTTTCATCCTTTGCAGTTTCAGAGTATGTGATCTCTTCATCTGTGTCAGTAGCCTCAAAGTCCTCGTCCCTGAGCTGTCTTTGCGGTTCAAGTGAAAGGATCGGAGTGGCTTCCTAAGAAGGAACTTTCTTCTTAGGGGTGGGTTTCCTCTTTGGAATAGGTGTCTTCTTTTGGAACATTCCTTTGACTATCTGTACTTGTGACACTTCCAGCACTTCCTTTTCTGGTTCTCCTTACAGGTGTTCCAGAAGATTTTTCGTCGAGATGACCAACTTTGCCTTGTCTGACTGCTTCCAGATACCTTTTGTACGATTCGAGCTTTCTGACATCTTCAGTTAGAAGGAAATCTGGCAGCACAGCACCTTGTTTCTTTGTAGACGTTTCCTTGATTCTGACAGATAGAATAGGTTCCGTCAACATGTCGTGATTGTCGGGGTCATTGAGCCTTTTGGGAACGTCAGGATGAAGTCCAAGTGCTCTCTGGATCAACAATTTAGTATATCTGATGTAGGGAATTTTTGAGCCAAGTTTGTTGAGAAATGACATCATGTCATCCCAAATCAGAGCTTCGATAGCGATGTGTTTCCTGTTGACCAATGCCCAGAATATTTGCAATTCCATGAGCTTAGGGTGCTCATAGCCGCTGTCACGACCAGAAACAGACTTGGTGATGATCATGTAGAGAGTTCTCCAGGGTTGAGGAATACTCTTAAGCTCTACGTGAGAGTGCTTGGTGATTACTCCTGTAGCCTCGTCATAACCGATATCGATTAAGAATTGGAGAGTGAGCTCTTCAGCAGGTGTGGCATATAGTTTGGTCGGATCGACATCAGGAATTAGGAGAACAGCCCTTAAGTCTGCAGGTGTAATGGTGACTTGTTTGTGATTCAGAGTCACCGTCACAGCAGTTTGACCTTTGACCCTTTCCATAGTGTTCCAGAACTGTTGGATGTAGATCTCAGGAACAGTTGCAGAGTGAGTAAGCATGTTCTGATAAGGATGAGTCCTCAAGATGTCAATAGCAATTAAACACGAAGATTCAGAGCAAGTGAGGGTGTCAAAGTCAACACGGAGATTGTTCTTTCCTATCTTCATTGGATAGCCATGAGGATAGATATCAGCAATGGAGAGAACTTCAGGTGCATCCACATTCATTTGTTCAGCCATGTCGTGATCTGAAATAACATTAGCCAAAAGAACCAACATATCGAAAGACATAATGTTAGTCAACAGAAGGTCTTATTGTCTAGTTATTGAATGTACAGTGATAATGATTGTTACGAGTCCTAAGTCACTTGTATGTTCAATAGTTCAATGATGTCGTGAAATGTTTCGTGAGTTAGTTAACTTTAAGTTTTAAAGTTTATTTTATCACTTATTGTTCACAACATATCAGACGATTTAAGTTTATTAGTGACATTTTTGGATTCGTGATGATATGATTAGTTTATTTACAAGTTTGTACAAGTAACAATTCATCATGAAGGTCAATCCAGGGTTAAGCGTAGTTTTGGCAAAGTTATGCGTAGACAGGAATGATATATGTTTAGGCGTAAACTTACGCGTAGAATCCTAACTTACGCGTAAGAAATGTTACGCGTAGGAAAAGAAGACCTTATGCGTAGAGCTTATGCGTAGGCATATATTAACCTTACGCGTAAGGCTACTCGTAAGAGTTGACCTTATGCGTAGAGGTCACTGTTTACGCATATCCTTCACAGGATACGCGTAGTCCATTGTAGAACCTTACGTGTAGCTGTTATGCGTAGGATTATTCTTACGCGTAACATGACTACGCGTAGGGTAATCCTTATGCGTAGAGTGCAAATGACCTTGATTCTGATTTTCACGAGTAACAAGCCTGAAATAGAACCATCATATCATCAATATTAGCACATAGATTCATTTTAACAACAGATCATGGCAAGAACACATGTTACACAGTTATGCGTAGAACTACATACGCGTAGTCTAAACCCTAAATCTACGCGTATTAGATCTAGCCATGGATTATGCACCAAACTTTTTCTGGTAGCTTAAGAGTTGAGGAAGTCTATATACCGAGTTATAACACCCAATTCATGGTGAATCAAAAATACCCAAACTTATGAACTTTAAACCCTAATTCCAAATTGTTGATTATTTAGAGTTTCTGGGTGGTTATAAAGCAAGGAAATCATCAATTCATCACCATAAGAACATAACCCAACAATCTTTTTGACCAAAACACTTCACATTTGAAAACACCCAATTCGACTTATAAACCCTAATTTTCAAAAATCATCAATTAGTGTTTCTGGGTGGATTTTGATGGTTAAAATGGTATCATAGATGTATTATGAACGTTTTGACACAAATCATTTCACCACAAACACACACATATTGATTGTGTGTTCTTACGCATAAGCGTAGAACACCTAATCACGCGTAGAACACGTTTTAGCCGTAGGATTTACATGAGATTCAAAACCTTATCATAAAAACATGTTGTGATCACGAAAACACTTACAAGATGAGGATCAAAAACACGGTTTTCTTGAGTGAATTTTAAGCGTAGGATGGTTATAGGTATTTTGTAATAAATGAGAAGTGAAAGTTAGGTGGAGGATATTTTTATTCAAAATATTTTTAAGGTTTTGACAGTTTTGGTCCCTCCACCTTTTCCTTTTTCAAACAAAACCTTTTAACTTCTATTTTGGTTACCAATCAAAGATTTTTAGGAAAGAAACATGACGACACTCCCCCTCGACTTGAGAAAATAATGAAAGGTTATTAATTTAAGTCCGAGGAGTGTCTTTGAACCAGAAAATGTACCACCATTTGTAAAAGAATCAACCGAGATGTGATAACATGCAAGTACACAGATGTTTTGAGACAGTTAAGAGTTTATTTTCTCCCCCTCAACACTTGATCGGAAAAAATACTGAATTTTGAAAGATTAAAGTGTTGACGGAAGAAATGTACTTGCCATGTTGAAAGAAAGATAGATTAGGAGAATATTTTTGTTGTTTTATCGGATTTTATATTTTTGTATTTTGTTTTTGAAAAAATATTTACAGAAGGATGTTTTGGTGTTTGACAGGTTTTTAAGACTGTTTTAAGAGGTCATCCAATTCCTCTTGAGTCAAACACCTCATACCAATTCGGTGGACCAACTCATTAAACCTAGCGGGAGGCAAGGCTTTGGTGAGCAGATCTGCCAATTGGTATTCAGTACCCACAAAGTATAATTCAACGGTACCCTGTTCCACGTGGTCCTTGATGAAATGATAGCGTAGATCGATGTGCTTGGATTTCGAGTGCTGAACTGAGTTGCACGAGATTGCAATGGCACTCCGATTGTCGCAGTACATCGGGATTCTGTCAAATACGTAACCATAGTCTTTGAGTTGTGTTCTCATCCAGATGACTTGAGCACAACACGCGGACATGGCTACATATTCTGCTTCGGTTGATGACAGCGATGTACAATCCTGCTTCTTTGATTGCCAAGACACCAGTTTATCACCGAGAAATTGTAGAGCTCCTGAAGTACTTTTCCTTGAGTCTAAGCATCCTGCGTGATCAGCGTCTGAAAAAGCGATTAGTTCAAAACCAGAATCCTTTGGATACCAGATCCCCAAGTTAATGGTTCCCTTGATGTATCGGAGGATTCTTTTAGCCTCAGAGAGGTGGGTTTCAGTTGGACGCGACTGATAACGGGAGCATAGATAAACGGCAAAGACAATATCATGTCTGCTAGCTGTTAGATACATGAGGGACCCAATTATACTTTGGTATTTAGTAGGGTCAACTAATTTCCCATGTAAATCAGCATCTAACTTCTTGGTATGAGTCATTGGTGTGGCATAAGTATCACAGGTTTTCATTCCAAATTTGTTTAACAATTCAAGGGCATATTTGGACTGACTCAAGAAAATACCACGGGGTGATTGATGAACTTGCAGTCCTAGAAAGAACGTAAGTTCACCCATCATGGACATTTCAAAATTTTTCTTCATTAGTTTTGCAAAAGCGATTGAAAACTTTTTATGTGTTGACCCAAAAATGATGTCATCCACATAAATTTGAACAATTAAGATGTGTGCCCCGTGATATTGTATAAAAAGAGTTGGGTCAACCGAGCCTTTGGTGAAATTATTGGCAATGAGGAAAGATGATAGCTTATCGTACCATGCCCGGGGGGCTTGTTTGAGACCATAAAGAGCTTTGTTCAGTTTGTAGACATGGTTCGGGAACTCAGGATCATCGAATCCATCTGGTTGGCTGACATAGACCGTTTCTTTAAGTTGTCCATTGAGAAACGCTGTTTTGACATCCATCTGATAGACCGTCATATTCATATGAGCTGCGAACGCGAGGAATATCCGAACAGCCTCAAGACGAGCAACCGGAGCAAAAGATTCTTCAAAGTCTATTCCCTCTTCCTGACGATAACCCTTAGCAACTACACGTGACTTGTTTCTGATGACGTTCCCTTCAGCATCCAATTTGTTTTTCCAAATCCATTTTAGACCAATGACGTAGATTCCAGTTGGTCTTTCAACCAGTTCCCATACTTCAAGACGTTTGAATTGGTTGAGTTCTTCTTGCATGGATTCAATCCAGTTGTCTTTTGTCATTGCGTCTTTAATGTTTTTAGGTTCAGATTGGCAGACAGTGAGTGCATAAATGCAATGTTCACCATCTGAGTGAAGACGTTGTCTCGTAACGACTAATTGATTCGGGTTGCCAATAATGTTAGCCAGAGGATGGTCTTTTGTCCATCTATGTGTAGAGGGTTGATGTTGGTATACATTGTGCAGATTCTGAGGATTCAAATGGTTTGTTGAAGATTCCGCAACATCTGGTGCAGCAGTCTCATTAGCAAACGGGTTGAAGAACGCATTTGGATCAAAATCTGCAGGTGGGGGTACTTCATTCAGAATATCATCAGCCGGTTCATCATTGTTGGAAGCGGTGTGTTCAATTGTTGTGTTGGAGTCAACTGGTGTAGGTGCATCTTCAACAGTAGTTGTTGTAGCAGGTGTATCAGGTATAGGAATATTATCAGGTTGTGCAGCGGAAACAACGGATACACCTGGAGCACGTTCATCAATATCGTCATAGAACAGAGGAGCAAATAACCTTTCCATTTGTTGACGAGTTAGCTGAGGGCTTTCTTCAGCTGATGATGGGGGTTGAGGGAAGTTTAAACGGTTGTGACCGGGTTCTAAGCTGTTATACTCAGAAGCCATTTCCGTGAGTTCATCGAAATGAGCATGAATCGTTTCCATTACCTCCTTAGTTCGACGATTCCAGATTCGGAAACCTTTAAAATTGTCATAGTATCCAATAAAGACTCCAATATCAGCTTTTGCTTTGAGCTTTCCAAAATCATCACGATCATTATTCGGATAGCAAAGGGATCCAAATACATGAAAGTGTTTGAGGTTCGGTTTATAGTTGTGGACAAGCTCGAAAGGTGTTTTGTTGTGGCGTTTTGTGATCATAGAACGGTTTTAAGTATAGCATGCAGTAGATACAGCTTCTGCCCATAAGTAATCTGGAAGTTTAGCATTGATTAACATTGTTCTTGCAGCTTCCACTAACGTTCGGTTTCGTCTTTCAACAACTCCGTTTTGTTCAGGTGTACGTGCAATAGATGTTTGATGCTGAATTCCCACTTTCTCATAAAATTCACGAAGGGTTTTGTTAACAAATTCAGTTCCTTTGTCTGTTCTGATGATCCTGACGGTGTTGCGGAGCTGAACCTGTATTTTTGTGAGAAAGGTGATGATCATTTGTGAAGCTTGGTCTTTGCTACGAAGGAAGTAGACCCAAGTCCATCTTGAGTAGTCATCAACAATTACTAAGATGTAGCGTTTGCCATTGATCGTTTGCACGCGCATCGGGCCACACAAATCCATGTGAAGAAGATGAAGCACATGCTGAGAGCTGTGTTCCACCATTGGAGGAAAATGAGCACGAGTGCTTTTCCCTTGTTCACAGGCTGAGCAAAGGTGATCTTTTGAATACCGGAATCGTGGGAGTCCTCCAACTAGTTTGTGTCGAGCAAGGTTGGTGATGGTTTGAAAGTTTAGATGTGAGAGACGACGGTGCCATAGCCAGGATTTTGTAGATGTTGCCTTTGAAAGTAAGCAAATGGGAGAGGAAGCAACCATGTCTTGCATAGAGATAGTGTAGAGACTAGAATTACGCGAGCCAGACATAAGGTCATTTCCATGTAGATCACGAATGAAACAAGTTTTCTCCCTGAAAGCAACCTCCAAATCTCCATCACAAAATTGACCTACTGAAAACAGATTGTGACCGAGGCCTTCCACATAGTAAACCCTGCTGATTTCGATGTCCCCATTAACATAATCTCCGTAGCCCATGATGGCTGCGAAGTGATCGTTCCCGAATCTGACAGTGCCAATGAACTTTGCAATAAAGTTTGATAACAGTTTAAGGTTGCCTGTCATGTGTCGGGAACATCCACTATCAACAATCCAGAGAATGATCTGTATCACCTGCATTACACACAGACGACACAGATGGAATAGAAGTAGATGTGGAACCCGAAATGTTAGAGGGTTCCGAAGCAGGTATGTGAGACATACACACATTGATAATTTTAGGCATCCATTTAAATCCTAGTGTGTTATATATCCATTTCTGCCATCTATAACTACTTTTTGCTTTAGTCTTAGTGAAAACACTAGGTGGTACTACATTCTTGGGAGGTGAAGCAGGAGCTACTGTGATAGCAATGGTTGCCTTAGAATCTAAAGAAGGGGGTTTACCAAGCACAGACTTAGAATGATTAGTGGGCCTAGAGGTATTCCGATTCTTAGGATCCCGTAATCGAGAGATTATAGCTTTAGCAACACATTTGTCATGACAATCAGAATTCATACTCTTTCGACAAATAACACAAGGTGCATCAGACTGAATATCAAAAGTGCTTAACGGTTTAGCATTCGTTACATCACTATTTGTATTACATTTGCCAGACGCAACATCTATAGTGGAAGCAACATGATTTTTATTCGGAGTCCTAGGGTGTTCTTCTACTTTAGCATTCCTTATTGATCTTTTCTTAGGTCGCAACTTCCTATTCGTCGATTGAGTGCTCCTAGGCTGTGAAGTGCGGACGTTTGGAAAAGATGCAACTATTCCTGTTTCAGTAGAGGGAAACACATTAGCAACTTGTGATTTGGCAGTTGGAATTCTAGGTTCACGATTACTAAGTGTGACGGGTGCTAATCTCTTAATCACAGTAGGCGGAAGTTGTTCATACTTTCCTAACATTTCCCGTAACTTAGAGATGGTATGAATCAGATCTTGATTTTCAGAACGAATATTACCAGCAAAATTCATGACTTCTCTAGTGTGAGCAAGATAGTGATCAAGTTCGTTTGATGCTTCAAGTCGAGTCTTTTTGAGTAAATCATATATGACACCATATTCCTGTTTAACTTTTAAAATTTCTTGTTCATATTTTAAGATTTGACTTTTCAAAGACACGTTTTGATCATCCAGTTGCTCAATTTTAGGATCAGAAGATTTTTCACTCAGCTGAGCGATTTTCTTTTGAAAACTAAGTTGATGGTTGTGAATATATTTTTCACACCAATGAAGACGACGTTTTGCATTGTAAATTTCCGTGTGTAATCGTTTATTTTCAGCTTTTAAAGACTCGATCTGAAGCACATTATCGGTGTTCTCAACAGTAACAACAGTTTCAACAATATCAGCAGAGATGTAATCAGATGCAAATGGCAAGGCATGAAGTAACACAACATTATGGATATCAGCACAGATAACATCTTCCAAGAGTCGATCAACATCTTTTCTCAACAGTTTCTTTTTGCGTTTTGTGTTAGAAATAGATGTTTCTGTTTTCTCGAAAACGTTTTTCATTACCCCAAGTTCCTTATGAAAATCCTTTTCCCAGGAAATTGCACAACTTTTCAAGTTTTTAACATTAGGTAAAAGATTTTTCTGAAAAATGTCGCTTTGTTCTCGCGCCAGAGGCGATTGAAAATGTTCAACTTTGATTTCATAGCGATATTCTATCTCATGTTGTAAAATTTTGAGGTCAGCCATGAAAATGTCAAAATATCGAAGGATTTTTCGATTTTCAGGTTTTGAGTTTACTTCACTAATGGAAGGTAAAGGACCATAAGTTTGTGAAAATTCTGTTTTGGGATTCACATTAGAAGACTCAGGTGTTTTGATGATAACCCTTGGTGTGTTAGAAGAATCCGTTGGTGTGACAAAAGTGACCGCGTTTTTATAATTAAAAGGTTTGTTGTAAACAACATTTTTTAATTTTGATCGACTCTCGTCTTCTGCATCTAATTCCTCTTGACGATGATATTCAACAACACTCATGACAGTATTATCAATTTTGTATTCTGCACTGGAAACTTCAGGAGTTGGTTTGAATGTTTTTAGTGAAAGCTTTGGTTTGTAATCAGCTAGATTTTTTCCATATCCTTTTGGATTGGGTTTTAAGGTAAACTTTTCAATAGCTGTTACGGATTCACCATGTTTGTAAACAACAGTTTTAAACTCTTTAAGTTTGTTTTGCAAGCCGAGAATTTCGTCAAGAAGGTCATCTACCCGATTCGTTGAATGCTTTTTGTATGCGGAGAACTGTTTTTGACAATTTAACAACTCAGCCTTAGATTTTTGATTTTCCAAGGTGAGAGCGTTAATTTGCTTTTTATGTTCGTGTTTCAGTTGTTCTAATTCAGACAACAAAGCATTCTTCGAGGCGGCTAGATCACGCATCTGTCTCTCTAAATATTTTTCGTTTTGATGAGATTTTGCAAAAGCGGCTTCAAAACCTTTTTCACGGTTTTCTTGAGTTTTGAAAAAGTTGAGTTGCATTTGTAAGCATTCAAAATCCTTGGTTAACAATGCATTTTTACTTTTTAAGGACTGATTTAATGCATAACATTCCTCCATTTTGATTTTATGGTCTTGAATTAACCGAGCAAAATCCGGATGAGGCAACAGATCATCTTGTTCAACGTGAGTCTCAACATGATCATTCTTTAGATCCTCAAGTACGACCACGGAGTTAATTTGATTATCAAAGGAAACCATAAGGTCATCTTGATCGTCAAATGTAACTACAGGGTTAACTTGAAAATCATCAGAAAGAGATGTAGAAGACTCATTTTGAACAGTCTGATCCGTGCCAGATTCAGATATTGGCGGAGATATTAGTTCAGATATGATGATGGTTTGTTCGGGTACATGAGACAAGCCATCAGTGTCATACACTGGGCCTGTATCACTCATGTGCAGCTCATGCATATTAGCCATCAACATAACAGCTGCATTAGCCTGCAAGTCCTCCATATCATCATCTGAGTCTGCATCTGCCATAAAGCTCTGTTCTTTGTCTGTAAGAGATCCACCAGCTTCATCCTTAAGAGCCAAAAATAAGGCTTCTTTGAAATAAGCACTGCCCCTAGTCCTTGGCTTTGGGCATGCATTAGCCAGGTGTCCCTTCTCATTGCAGTTGTAGCATCTAAGACCATTTAACCGATTCTGAGCATTTCCCTGTTCCACCACTTGAGCTATGTTGTTATTCCTACCCACAGCATGAAACCCTTGACCACCGCCCATCTGACGACCATAATCACGATTCTGAACTTCAACACGTCCATTGTTCACAACAGCTTGAGTCCGTGTGTTAGATGAGGAACGAATACGATTGTTGGATTTGTTGGTGTAACGGCCAAAAGCATTAGCAATCATCACAAATCCTTGTTGCAATGCTTCGAATGGATCGAATTCCTCAGTAGCTTCACTGACATATGCTTGAGCATTGTTGCTGTATGGAACCAATTGATTTTGTTGAGGTTGAGGTTGTTGCTGTGAAGGTGTGTTTGAAGCAGTTGGTTGAGTTGCTGGTTGAGAGGGATAATTCTGTTGAGCATACAAGGCAAGTTGTTGATTGTCCGGTTGTGACTGTTTAGCAATTTGAGCACGGAGAATCCTTTCCCGATCAACTTCCTTTTCATGAGGCTTCAAGTAATCGTACAACAATCCATAAGTAGAATGATGCATATTCTTCGCTTGACGGAGAAAAATGACATACTTCTCCCATTCTGGACCAAGACTACTCAGGAACTTAGTATTCACTGCAATTCTAGGCATGATGATGTTGTGTTTATCCAAATCATTGATGATATCTGAAAATCGATGATGATAGGACTCTAGTGTCTCTCCAGATTCAATCATGAAGTGTTCATAAGCCAAGTAAATTTTGGATTCCAAATCCTCCTGATTGAGTACAGATGCTTCCATAAGAAGACGAATATGATCCCACATTTTTTGTGCAGTCTTTTGAGCATCAACACTACGAATAATTGGGTTTGGTAATCCTAAGAGGATGTATTCCATTGCAAGTTCATCAGCTTCATAGTGTAGAAGTTCTGTAGGATTTAAATCTACAACAGTAGCAATGTTGGTTTGTTCATCTCTTGGTGGAACAGCAGTTGGATCTCCGGGTACAATGACAGTAGGCATCTCAAATGGACCTTCCAAGATAACCTTCTTTAAGAACTTTCCATGTGGCTTCTTTAGATCACAAAACCTAAAGAACCTTATCACCCATTGATCGTAATTACCTGGAGTGAGCATTAGAGGTCTATCAAGTGATCCAGCTTCATGAATTGATTGTTGGCTGCTTAAAGCTTCACACATCTTTGCAAACCAAGTGGGTTCCTTCATAGTGCTTCGTGATGGATGTTGATTGAAATCGTTTGTGTAGGGTAGAGCTTGAAGACTTGGTGGTGGTTGAACCATTTGTGGTTGTGGAATTGCACCAAGTTGTGGAGTATGTTGCTGATTAAATTGTTGTTGATAAATAGCTTGTTGTTGATTCCATTGTTGATGTTGTGGAGTTAATTGTTGTTGTTGTTGATGATTATAAGTGTGAGGGAAATAGTTAGAGTATGGTGGTTGAGACATGATGATAAACTTGTGTGGTAAAAATGGATCTTTGTAGTCGAATGAACCTTTGTTGATGAAGTGTCCTTAGGCGTAGAAAAGACAAGAACCAAGTAGCACATATGCGTAAAAACACCAAAAGTTACGCGTAACAATGAGGAGTTACGCGTAAGTTTTAGCTTACGCGTAAGTAAGATAAAAGCACTAAAGTTATGCGTAGACAAAAGTTAGGCGTAGAAAGTTAGGCGTAGGATTACCTTATGCGTAGACCTAAGTTTACGCGTAAAGTGAATCTTATGCGTAGAATTTCTACGCGTAAGCTTATGCTTATGCGTAATTTTAGGGTTTTTGCCCAAATGATCTTTTACACTTCACAGTGCAAAAGATATCCAAAGTCGACGTATTTTCAGACTTATCCAAGTAAGAAAACACGGAATAAACCAGAAAATTGAAGATCAAACCAAGGAAAAACTTACGCGTAATTTTAGGGTTTTGATACGCGTAGAATTACTCGTAACTTTGATTTTGCCCAAATGTGTTTCTAAACCAGATTTTTGTTATGGAATCGCTTCAATAGTACCAAAAGAACACAAAAATGTGAATTTTGATGTACCAAAACTGCTAAACGGGTTACGCGTAGAACGACACCCACGAACAAAAACAAGCTTAAAAACGTAGATCCACGCGTAAAGTTTGAAACTTTTTTCCAAAAACCAGTATTTTAACACCTCAAAACATTGAAAGTACAAGAATCTTGGATTAAAAAGTGTAAAAAACGAGTTTTTAAGATAACCAAAGATTGCGTTATCTTTACGCGTAAGACCCAAAACCAAAACTTCAAAAACAAACGAGTACACCCAACTATTTGGCGATTGATACCACTGTTAGGTCACTAGTTTTACAAACACAAGTTATAAGAGAAGAGATAAAGGCGGATGAACAAGTATCACACACACACACACGTTAATATGAAGACCGGTTAGGCGTAGAGAGTATGTGAAAAGAAAACTTGAACAACCAACCCTCAAATGAGGGTTTACAAGATTATTTATAGGAGGGAAGCTAGGGCAACACTCCTAGTTCCCATCCTTTCTTATGTGGGCTTGGGCCTAAGCTTATGGGCCTTCTACATAAGCTTGACCTTAAACAAACATAAAGGCCATAATAAAGCTACCTATTACATATGAAATATAAATACTTGAAATACTGTTTAGGAGTGATTCCAACAAGTAGGTTTAAAAAGTAAAGCAAGCCTTATTTGGCTTCTATTAAGGAAAGCTACTAACTCTGTGAACTCTTGATTGCCTTCTAGTACTTCCAAGTACGCCACCATGTTGTGCTTGTCAACAAAATCAAGAGGAGCCATTAGTAATAAGAGTTAGGGTTATTTAGGTGGGATTAGTTCGTAAAAGTCTTTATAGAATTGTGGTTAAAGCAATTGAGAAGTTATGCAATATATAGTGAAGATCTTGAATTTTGATTGGACCGCCTTGAAGATATTTTTGGTAATAAGTTAAGATTAACCAAATAGGAAACCCTTATATAAAGAAACAGGCGGTAACAACCCAATTTGAAAAAGTAATCATTGCATAACATACTTTTGGTATAAGTACTAACGACTAATTCATCAGTACTAACTAAGCTCATCAGTACTAACTTATAACCATCAATATTAACTTTACCCATCAGTATTATCTAATAATTTTGAAATCATAACACTGAAACCCCATTTTGAAGGGATTAAGTGTGATGACAGACACTTAATCAAAGGTCAACCTCATATGGCCTCTGGTTTGGTGAAAACCAATGGTTTTAGTGCTAAGCACTGCCTGTGATGGATAGTCCCATTCAAAGGGCCTTCCTAATAGGGTTTCCAGCTCGTGGCAGGTGTTGCCTCCAACACAAGTGTTGGATTCACGTTTGCTCGATGTTCTCTAAGCCAAATGCCCTTGGGCTAGTCACACTATTTGTAAACAGATAGAATGGCAAAGAATGGGTTAGTGCAGAATGAATCTGACTAACTAAAACCATCAATTCATGTTCATTATACCACCAGATACCACATTATGCTTTGGCATCACAAAATTCAAATTAACAGCAAGTTCTATCATGTGGTTGCATCAGAATGTTCAAAGGGAGTAAACCACATTTGCTGCATCAGTTAATCACCAAAACACATCCATACTGCTTGTGTTATGCCTGCACAGTTAGTTCAAAACGAAGACAACACAATCCAAGATATTTTCTTGCCAATCCGTATTAACTTTACACTAGCAGTATTAATCAGATAACAATCAGTACTAACCACCAGTTTACAAAATTTTACAAAATGGTGAGAGATTAAGACATATTATGGATAAAGCATTCCAATACTTGTGACCTAGTACTGAAACCTTCCCAATTTAAAAGATTTTGTTAAAAGATCTGCAACATTAAGCTGAGTATCAATCCTATCAATCTGGATGAGCTTCTTTTCATTACAGTCTCTTATAAAGTGATGTCTTATTTCTATATGTTTAGTTTTAGAATGTGCAACTGGATTTTTAATATTGCATAAAGTACTATTGTTATCAATGTAAATGACAGTGCCCATGAAATTGTACCCATAATCAAGCATCTGATTATGAATCCAGAGAACTTGACTACAACAACTTGCAGCAGCTAAATATTCAGCCTCATTTGTAGAGTTTGCCACAATGCTTTATTTCTTGCACTGCCATGAAATCAACCTATCACCAAGAAACTGACATCTTCTTGTGGTTGACTTCCTATCAAGACTTGCCCAGCATAATCACTGTCAGAGTAAGCTACCAGATCAAAGGGAGAATCCTTAGGATACCAAAGACCTAGGTGAGCATGGCCTTTCAGATATCTAAAGATCCTTTTAACTGCATGCATGTGAGAAATCTTTGGAGAGACTTGGAATCTTGCACAGGTCTGATGTGTGGAGGTCTGCAAATATTTTTCTGTTTTCCCGGATCCCACGGATCCCTAAATGGAGGGATCCGTCTAGTACAAAGTGAGGGATCCGGCTCCTGCAAAATAGTACCTTCTCAGAAGGTGTGAAAAATTTGCACAAGGTATCGTATATTAAAGCAGTGATTTCTAAAGAATTTGAACATCTATATAAGCGAGACATCAAACGATAAATGTTTTATTTCATGAGAATGATCATATTACAAAGATAAAAGATGAATCATAAGGATTGAACCTATTTGGAAAGGAAACTAGGTTTCTTGAGCGTTTTCATTAGATGGATCGTCAAATGGATGATGAGTATTTGCCGATTCAGGGACGAAGAAGGACGTGATGTGAGATGTGTTTAGAGGTTCCATCATCTTGTTCACAAGTACGTACAACGGACTTTGAAATTGAGGATGAAAGTACATGATATGATGATAAAGGCGTGTCAGGAACATTCCACATGGGATTAGTTTGTTCTTGTTGCCTTGAAGGTTTACAATTCGTCTTGCGAAGAAGTAGGTGAGATTGTATGGTTGTTGGGTTAGCAGAAAATACATTATGTGAGCACAACAAGCGGGGAGAATTTCTCGATTTCCTCTAAGACTCCAAAAAATTTCACGTAGAATGACTGCGAGAGGTTTAAGATCATCTTGGATCTGAGTAACTGGATCGAGGTTTGCATAACATGCTAGTTAATTCTTGAGGGGAAGGTATGTGTGAACAATATGGACTATTTTTTTCACGGTAGTTGAAGAGAGAATCAAGAGACCAATCTTCGGTGAAGGCACATTGTCCATGATTTGGAATTTGGAGAATGTGAGAAAATTGCCCAAGAGTTAAGACAAACTTTTGGTTTTTGATCCAAAACCATAGTGATAGAGATCAATCCTCGTTACGAACAAGTTCAACTTGACGGAAGAATTCCAATACAAATCGTGAACAGATTTTCTCGTTAATTCCGATAAGGCCTTATAGTCCTATGGTTTGGAATGAGGTATTGTATCACACCCCCAATTTACCTGTTTTGCAGCGGAATGGAATTCCTGGGGGATTGACTGTCATAGCACCACATCACAGTTATATTGAACGACCTAAAGTGTCGTTTTATAAACACATCGTTGGATATTTAATAAAACATTCAGAGTACAACATCGGTCCCAAAAGGTTTAGAAAGTTTGCGGAAACATAAATATATTACAAGTCCAAACGATGGTTTTGAAATAAAGTGCCATAATGTACAATAATGTAAGTCGACGTCGCGACTCAAAAGGTAGGTCCCTAAACCATGTCATGATGATAATGCCTCAGTTACCTGAAAATACATTGCTAAAAACGGTCAACAATAATGTTGGTGAGAAATCATAGGTTTATGTAAATGTTTTATACGACTACACAAGTATAGATCAGGCATGACAATCAAGTCACGTAAAAATGTTACAATTGCAATAAGCCCATGACCCCGAAACTAGACTGTTCATAATGTATGCCCCTGCAGAGTGTTTGCCAGACAACTCCGTAATGTTATCAAATGAAATGCATCCGTATGACAAGTTGGGATTCACCAACTCGGATGGAGGCGTCACCCTCGATAGATCTATCCACTCATCCTCGCTTCAAAGATTAACGGTTCATGTTCAGGTAATGGGGACTTTCAATTTGGCAAATGCGGTAACTTAAGCAATGTAATTGAATTTAATGTACTTGGTATCGTAATAAAAATGTTGTGCAATGTATTCTCCCCCGTAGGTTTGAAAATAATTAAAAGCATGCGATGGGGCTATGAAAACTCACTTGGTAAACTGGAATGATGGCAAAAGTGAGTACACCGAGGTATAATGTGATGCGTTAACCGGGACCTATTACGAATGATATGACATGTAATGAGTTGCAATGTAATGTTATGCATGCATTTCGTGTGTTATTTATACCATTTGCGGGTTTTGAAAATATCACTTATCGTCGAAAAATACTCTTTTGACGTCTTGACCAATCAAAAATCACTTTTCAAGTACTTACGTCAAAATGTCATCCTACAATGGTTTTATAATGATTTATGGTGAAATTATCACTTTTCGTCGTAAAACAATGTCGTCGGAAATTTCGTGAAATTGACAAAAATGGCTTTGGAAAACTAGTCGTAAAACGGTGTACGTCGATCGTTAGAGAACGAACTCGACGGTTTTGGAAAGTTTGTATCGAAATCTAAAAGTTTCAGTTCAGGAGTTTTTGTCCAAAAGGTCTCGAACATAAAGATAATAAGGGTTAAAGATAGTGATTTTGGCTAATGGTTGTGTAAAAAGTGAGTTTCGGCCAAGTTTAGACATCCGTAATTAATTTATTATAACTCCGCTATACAAACGACTTGTTGTTTTGAAAAATATGCTCGGTGAACTTGATTTTATTAGAAGACATTTCGTTCCAAAAAGTTTCACAACCTCGTTAAAAACAGTCCTCAACATAGACGTTACAGCTACCGTAACACTTGTATCGTAGAAATAATATAGTTTTTCAGAAAATAATAGTTACGGCAATTTTATGAAAACGTGCATATCTTTGTCGTTTCAAATCCGTTTTCTACGTATAATACGTCCTTAGCTTCGTATCGAAGTATACTGATATATTTTTGATAAGTCGAAATAATTTGTGAAGCTTAAGGCTCGTTTTTGACTCGAAATATACAAAAACATGTTGCTGAAATTTCAGAAAAAATTATATTTCGTCGTCAAACTTTAAAAATTCATAACTTCTTCGTTATAACTCCGTTTTTATCCGTTCAAAATGCCACGGATTCGTTTTAAAGTATATTTTCTAAATATCAAGGCCAAAATGTCGTGCTTACTGTCGGTTTTTCCAGAAAATCGAAACAAGGACAGAACCTATTTTATACTTATCGAAAATAGTTTTTCTCGGACAAAACTTATTCTAATCCCTTCAAATCAACTCCAAAGCTAATCTAATCCTACCATACACCTTCTTAGGGTGTCATGGGTTCCTAGACATCATCAAGACCAAAGAATACCAAGGGGATATTTATAGGATGACCAAATATATATATATACTCTAAAATCATGTAAAAATGGTATAAATCACATATGTCTTGCATGTTTGTACCAAAAATGAAAAGATACATATGAAATGAAAAGGAAACATGAAAAATAAAAGAAACATGCTTACAAGTGAATATGATGAGGTGCAAGTAACAAGGTTAAGCCTAAACACTCTTGGTTTTTATTTCAAAACCTTATAAAGAGTGATAACTAGATTGTATAAAACACTTGGACTTGAAAATTTTTGATCCCCTTGTGACTCTTGATGTAGAACCGGTTGAAGGAGAAGCAAAAGAGAGGAAAAATAAACTACTAACACTTGTGAATTGATTGGAGTGAATGAGAAAATTGTTTAAGTAAGACTTTTGAGGAAGTGTATAGACAATAAAATCAATGACCATGCATCAAATAAATGCTAACCCTATAGAGGGCCGGATTTTGGGGGCTCTTGTCACCAAATTTTTTTTTTTTTTTTTTTTTTTTTTTTTTTTTTTATAAATTGTGTAAAAGTATTGTATTAAGTGTAGGAAAATGTATAAGTAAAATGTAACTTGTAAGATTTAATATACATTTGTGTATTTGAGGAAATTTTAGGTGAAAGTAATTTTTATAGATCAAAGTAGAGTATAATGATATCATAAAAATTGTAAAAATACATTCCTTGTGAAATTTGAGTGATAAAATAATTATCGTGTCGTTTTTAAGAAAAACGTCGTAACAATATAACTTTAACGATTTATATACAAAATAAATTTAAAAACTAGGTAAACTCAAAATATAGTTTTTATAAACTAAATGTAAGTTTAAAAATACATCGGGATCATTTTTGAAAGTAATGGATTAAATGCTCAAAATAATAACTCACGCGATAACGATTATTAAATATAAAAATTACGCGATAAATGTGAAATGAAATGTCATGAATGAACTATCATGATGCAAATGATGCAAATGAAATATAGACTAATCTTAGTCCATATGAACTGTACGTGATGTTATGATCATGAATTCGCCGCTAAACCATAAAGGTTACGCGAATTTGAAACACGTAAACCAAGTTTATGATAAATGTTGAAATAGTGAGGCATAAATTGTTTCGAGAAATGACCTAAAAGTACGGGTTGTCACATTCGCCCATCCAAAAAGGAATTCAGTCCCTGAATTCAGTTCGTGTTAGTCTATCGAATTTTTTTTTTTTTTTTTTTGAGTTTATGATGAATATCGAAGAAAGAAGACATGGAGAAGTGTCGTTACGGTTGTCGATAATTGAGAGTGTACAAAACATCGTAGTAAAGAAAAATATTGGATGAGTATCTCCGATGAGTAACACTTTGACTTTGAAAGATGTGAAGATTTTGCTTGCACTAAGATTTATAATTAACTGCTCCCAACATAACATGATCCCTCCAGAATTAGACATAGTTAGCTAGGCTATGTATAATTAAGGAACGATGATGTGACGTTCGGTTTAGTTGTTATAACTCTCAATGCTTACAAGGATTTAAACCGTGTCGTTAAAATGGTCGATAAAGTAAAAAGAATTAAAATTCTCGTAAGTGATATCGAGTCGAAAGGAAATGGAGTACGATAGATGAGAGTATTTGGGTCGAATTGGTTCGTCCAGTTGTTTTTCTAAATCGTACCACGCCTTTCCAAGACGGATCCTTGTGCATAATTTGTTGCCCACCTGAGATTCTAATGGTTTGCGGCTTACGGGACATATTTCCAAAATTTGCATCGTATAACGATGTAGCTTATCTAGTTATATGTTGTTACTTGTAACTGATTCTTGATTTGTATGACTTCTTTGTTGTTTCATGAATGAGTCATGGTCTAATGAATTGGACTTTCCTGATTTTAATCCTTGAGTAAGTGATTGATACCTCAACCTTACAGTGCCTCAAATGGTGTAGTCAATATGTTCATGAGCTAACTATTGTTGTAAAGCAACTTGTTTAATGTAGAATGATTTGCCTAATCATTCCTAGAGAATCACACATGTCTTGAGCATATCTTAAAATGTTGGAATTGTTCTCAGTTTGACCGTCGGTTTGTGGGTGATATGCTGTGCTCATCTCTAATCTGGTTCCAAATGAATCTTGCAATGAATTCCAGAAGTTTGAAGTGAATCGACTATCTCTGTCGAAAATGATAGAAATTGGTGCACCGTGCCTCGAGACTATTTCCTTGACATAAAGTCTAGTGAGTTGCTCCATGGAATAAGTCTCTCTAATTGGTATGAAATGGGCTGATTTGGTAAGGCGATCAACAATTACCCAAATAGCGTCGCAACCTCCCGATGTCTTAGGAAGTTTTGTAACAAAGTCCATTGTAATGCGTTCCCATTTCCATTGAGGAATTTCCGGTTGTTGGAGTAATCCTGAAGGCTTCTGATATTCGACTTTTACCTTAGAGCAGGTAAGGCATTTGCTAACGTACGTGGCAATCTCTGCTTTCATGTTTGGCCACCAATAAAGTTTCTTAAGATCTTGATACATCTTATCCGATCCTGGGTGAATAGAATACTTTGACTTATGCGACTCATGCATAATCAATTCTCGTATTCCGCCATACAAAGGAACCCACATTCTATCCTTGAAACATAATACTCCATCTGCTCTTTTTACAAAACCATTTGCGCTTTCGGGCATACCATAAAGCTTTTCACTTGGTCGATTTTCTTCCTTAAGTGCCTCAACTTGTGCTTCGTGGATTTTCGATGGTAAAGGAGAAATAATCGTCATTCCCAATGATCTAACTCTTAAAGGTTTGGGTCTCTCTTTTCGACTAAGAGCATCAGCTACAACATTGGCTTTTCCCGGGTGATACTTGATTTTACAATCATAGTCGCTGAGTAATTCCAACCAACGACGTTGCCTCATATTAAGCTCCTTCTGATCAAGAATATATTGCAAACTCTTGTGGTCAGTAAACACTGTACACTTTGTACCGTAGAGGTAGTGTCTCCAAATCTTGAGTGCAAAAACTACGGCCCCTAACTCGAGATCATGAGTGGTGTAGTTCTTCTTATGAACCTTAAGTTGTCGAGAAGCATACGCTATCACCTTCTCGGTTTACATTAAAACAGCCCCAAGTCCTTTATGCGAAGCGTCGCAATATACAACAAAGTTCTCAATCCCTTCGGGTAGTGCCAAAAATTGGCGCACTGCAAAGTTTTTGCTTCAACAACTGAAAAGCAACTTCTTGCATTTCGGATGGTGCTAAACGGTACGGTGCTCGCGCAATCGGTGCAGCTCCAGGCACTAAATCAATATGAAAATTCTACTTGACGTGCCGGTAGAAGTCCCGGTAAATCCTCGGGAAAGACTTCAGAAAATTTACGGACAATTGGTACGTCTTCAAGTCGCTTCTCCTCCGACTTTTTCTCGGTTACATGGGCTAAGAAAGCAAGACAACCTTTCTTTATGTATTTCTCCGTTTTGATGCACGATATGATACTAAGTCTAGTTCCATTTGTAGATGGGGAGTCATAGATTGTCCGACATGTTCAAACTTGTGGCATCTTTTGATATGGAAGTGAGGTTACTTGGAATTTCTAGAGAACACAATGCCTTAGGGGAAGTTTATATCGATAACCTTAATTTAACTTAATTTTCCTTTAAGGGAAACTCATTGTAGGGAAGTTCACCTATTGTTGAGGCCATGCTTAACAGAATGTTCTACAGTCTCAGTTAGAAGACTTGGTATATCCCTATAGTGTTGCTTCATGGGTATTCGCTTCATATTAAATCTCGTAACTCGGTCTAGCTAGTACTTATGGAATGATAGAGTTTGGATTCTAATTCAAAATAGTGGTTCGGAATGTCTCGTGATGTCTTAAGATTTTTGTTGAGTTTTGAATCATCCTACCTCCTAGTTCTAGTCCTTGTTGGTAATTCCAAAATCCTTCCATTGTTTTCTTGTATCGAGAAATCCTCCTCACAGATGGTATAGGAAGTCTTTCCTAAAAGGTCACTCGTCAAAATCCTAGCTTATCGGTTGAATGAGAGATAAATGGCGTAAGCATCTATAAAGTGTTAACAAAAAGAAATGTTTATGCACGATTTATCTGATTATAAAACTTTGCTTTCAAACGAGAATAAATAGTTTGTAAGAAAATTACAGTAAAGTTTATGAAAAGGTTTGTAAAACCACTTTCTTGAGTAAGAAAGAAACATTTTTATCATTTACAGTTTAATAATAAATCTTAGTTGTGGCTTGGTGTTAAAGCAGCAACTTGTTAAGGTGATTTTAAAACAGCTTATATAGTGATAGAAAACGGCTTAACAATGGTAGTGAAATATTTTGGTAAGACACAATTCAGATTATAACATAACTCGTGAAATGATTTGTAAAATAGCTTACAAGAAAACAATTTATCGTTTGTCAAATAATAGAAGTTTTCGTAGTTTAATTAATATCAAGATGGTTTAGAGGTTGGTAATATAATAGTCAGTAAAGTAAAGGCGAATAGTCTGTGAGGTAAGCGTACCAAGTTTTATGATTTTAAATCAGACAGTGGCTAATATAGCTCACCAAAAGGGTAAAATAGTTTATAAGATCGTAATATTACTTGCAGGAAAAATTTGTAATATAGTTTATAACTTGCTATTGCAATTGTTTGTTATTTTATAAAATAATAGCAAATTAATCGGTTTATCATACTATGAGAAAATAGTTTTCAAAGTATCAGTAAGGTCATTGTTTATAAAGTATTATTAAAGTCGTAAATTTTTGGTTTAATGGTACAGGAGTAAGATGAAATGGTCGGTAAAATAGTTGAAAGCAGTTTGCGTTAGATAACGATGAAGTTTATTATCTCATAAGAGGGAATGTAGGACAATTAGTTGGTATTCAACGTTTTGTTTTGTAAGATAATAGCTTGATGATTTTTTTTTTTCAGAGTAACATGAAAATCGTTTCGCATGAGGATATTAAATAGTTGATAAAATGACTGAAACCAATTGATAAATTGATAATAAAACAACTTGCGTTAAAACTTTATGAAACAACGTTTCTAAGATGGTGATAAAATAGTTCAAAATAAAATCAAGTGAAATTATTTCATGAAATATTAGCAGGATAATTTGGAATAAAATTTGTTGGATGGTTTGCAGGATACATAGGAGAACCTTATCGAGTAGTAATAGTCTACTAATTGGTCGAGAATAAAGTTGGCCTAACCCCTAGTAAGATAGTGATGTATCGTCGTGAAATAATGGAAAATTGGGCAATTGGAGTAAGGGATGAAATAAACAAGGTGGTGATTATCGTAGAGATAATAAATGATAAAGATCACATTAGCTAGGAAGGTACTTATTATCTGTTCCTGTTGGTGGTCTAATCGTGTTTCAAGTGTAGGAGTAGTAGGCGATCTAGCAACAATAGCCCTAGAACTCTCACAGTCCTCAAACCTATGAGATGGTGTAGTGTCTATAGTCTTAGTGGTAGATGGTAATGGTGTGTCAAATCATGCACGCTTCCCAAGCTGCAAGTCGGGTGTATGAGTATCGGTTATGAGATGTGATGGTACGGATGGTGCTCGAAATGATAATGATGATGAAAATAATGACAATCCTTGTGGTGAGTTAAGAAAATAGGTTCATTAGGACTAAGCCTATAAATTCTACCCAATAGTATGATCTGTCCCAACTGAGTGATAAAGATTGTCCTGATCCTACAGTGGATCAATAGTGATCGTGATGGTGTAGGTGCAACTTCGTCCTCCTAAAAAGGTCTCAGTGTCATCGTCTGATGTTATCGGTGTTGAATCAACTGATGTTAAAAATTGTGATAGGGAATGACAAGGCATTCTCCATGTCAAAGTATGATGTGAGTATAATGGGATGGGTATTTGAAGGCATCTATGTGACAATCGATTTCGAAATGAAAGTAATAACTCGTAAAATGTGCGTATAAAACCGCATGCAAAGTGAACATGCACTTATGATGAAATGATGAGATGCTATGATAATGTAGTTATAGTCTAGGGTCAATGATGCAACCTAGTTCTCTATAACTGTAGCTCTGGTACCAATCTGTCACACCCCCAATTTACCTGTTTTGCAGCGGAATGGAATTCCTGGGGGATTGACTGTCATAGCACCACATCACAGTTATATTGAACGACCTAAAGTGTCGTTTTATAAACACATCGTTGGATATTTAATAAAACATTCAGAGTACAACATCGGTCCCAAAAGGTTTAGAAAGTTTGCGGAAACATAAATATATTACAAGTCCAAACGATGGTTTTGAAATAAAGTGCCATAATGTACAATAATGTAAGTCGACGTCGCGACTCAAAAGGTAGGTCCCTAAACCATGTCATGATGATAATGCCTCAGTTACCTGAAAATACATTGCTAAAAACGGTCAACAATAATGTTGGTGAGAAATCATAGGTTTATGTAAATGTTTTATACGACTACACAAGTATAGATCAGGCATGACAATCAAGTCACGTAAAAATGTTACAATTGCAATAAGCCCATGACCCCGAAACTAGACTGTTCATAATGTATGCCCCTGCAGAGTGTTTGCCAGACAACTCCGTAATGTTATCAAATGAAATGCATCCGTATGACAAGTTGGGATTCACCAACTCGGATGGAGGCGTCACCCTCGATAGATCTATCCACTCATCCTCGCTTCAAAGATTAACGGTTCATGTTCAGGTAATGGGGACTTTCAATTTGGCAAATGCGGTAACTTAAGCAATGTAATTGAATTTAATGTACTTGGTATCGTAATAAAAATGTTGTGCAATGTATTCTCCCCCGTAGGTTTGAAAATAATTAAAAGCATGCGACGGGGCTATGAAAACTCACTTGGTAAACTGGAATGATGGCAAAAGTGAGTACACCGAGGTATAATGTGATGCGTTAACCGGGACCTATTACGAATGATATGACATGTAATGAGTTGCAATGTAATGTTATGCATGCATTTCGTGTGTTATTTATACCATTTGCGGGTTTTGAAAATATCACTTATCGTCGAAAAATACTCTTTTGACGTCTTGACCAATCAAAAATCACTTTTCAAGTACTTACGTCAAAATGTCATCCTACAATGGTTTTATAATGATTTATGGTGAAATTATCACTTTTCGTCGTAAAACAATGTCGTCGGAAATTTCGTGAAATTGACAAAAATGGCTTTGGAAAACTAGTCGTAAAACGGTGTACGTCGATCGTTAGAGAACGAACTCGACGGTTTTGGAAAGTTTGTATCGAAATCTAAAAGTTTCAGTTCAGGAGTTTTTGTCCAAAAGGTCTCGAACATAAAGATAATAAGGGTTAAAGATAGTGATTTTGGCTAATGGTTGTGTAAAAAGTGAGTTTCGGCCAAGTTTAGACATCCGTAATTAATTTATTATAACTCCGCTATACAAACGACTTGTTGTTTTGAAAAATATGCTCGGTGAACTTGATTTTATTAGAAGACATTTCGTTCCAAAAAGTTTCACAACCTCGTTAAAAACAGTCCTCAACATGGACGTTACAGCTACCGTAACACTTGTATCGTAGAAATAATATAGTTTTTCAGAAAATAATAGTTACGGCAATTTTATGAAAACGTGCATATCTTTGTCGTTTCAAATCCGTTTTCTACGTATAATACGTCCTTAGCTTCGTATCGAAGTATACTGATATATTTTTGATAAGTCGAAATAATTTGTGAAGCTTAAGGCTCGTTTTTGACTCGAAATATACAAAAACATGTTGCTGAAATTTCAGAAAAAATTATATTTCGTCGTCAAACTTTAAAAATTCATAACTTCTTCGTTATAACTCCGTTTTTATCCGTTCAAAAGGCCACGGATTCGTTTTAATGTATATTTTCTAAATATCAAGGTCAAAATGTCGTGCTTACTGTCGGTTTTTCCAGAAAATCGAAACAAGGACAGAACCTATTTTATACTTATCGAAAATAGTTTTTCTCGGACAAAACTTATTCTAATCCCTTCAAATCAACTCCAAAGCTAATCTAATCCTACCATACACCTTCTTAGGGTGTCATGGGGTCCTAGACATCATCAAGACCAAAGAATACCAAGGGGATATTTATAGGATGACCAAATATATATATATATACTCTAAAATCATGTAAAAATGGTATAAATCACATATGTCTTGCATGTTTGTACCAAAAATGAAAAGATACATATGAAATGAAAAGGAAACATGAAAAATGAAAGAAACATGCTTACAAGTGAATATGATGAGGTGCAAGTAACAAGGTTAAGCCTAAACACTCTTGGTTTTTATTTCAAAACCTTATAAAGAGTGATAACTAGATTGTATAAAACACTTGGACTTGAAAATTTTTGATCCCCTTGTGACTCTTGATGTAGAACCGGTTGAAGGAGAAGCAAAAGAGAGGAAAAATAAACTACTAACACTTGTGAATTGATTGGAGTGAATGAGAAAATTGTTTAAGTAAGACTTTTGAGGAAGTGTATAGACAATAAAATCAATGACCATGCATCAAATAAATGCTAACCCTATAGAGGGCCGGATTTTGGGGGCTCTTGTCACCAAAAATATTTTTTTTTTTTTTTTTTTTTTTTTTATAAATTGTGTAAAAGTATTGTATTAAGTGTAGGAAAATGTATAAGTAAAATGTAACTTGTAAGATTTAATATACATTTGTGTATTTGAGGAAATTTTAGGTGAAAGTAATTTTTATAGATCAAAGTAGAGTATAATGATATCATAAAAATTGTAAAAATACATTCCTTGTGAAATTTGAGTGATAAAATAATTATCGTGTCGTTTTTAAGAAAAACGTCGTAATAATATAACTTTAACGATTTATATACAAAATAAATTTAAAACACTAGGTAAACTCAAAATATAGTTTTTATAAACTAAATGTAAGTTTAAAAATACATCGGGATCATTTTTGAAAGTAATGGATTAAATGCTCAAAATAATAACTCACGCGATAACGATTATTAAATATAAAAATTACGCGATAAATGTGAAATGAAATGTCATGAATGAACTATCATGATGCAAATGATGCAAATGAAATGTAGACTAATCTTAGTCCATATGAACTGTACGTGATGTTATGATCATGAATTCGCCGCTAAACCATAAAGGTTACGCGAATTTGAAACACGTAAACCAAGTTTATGATAAATGTTGAAATAGTGAGGCATAAATTGTTTCGAGAAATGACCTAAAAGTACGGGTTGTCACATATTGATACCTTCTTGGTATAGTAGAGGTGTGTCAACAATACCTCCTTCATGGAAGTGGCGAGTTTCGAGATTATTGAACCCACGGACATGATTGCCAGATGTGTAGGGCTCAAGGGAGATATTAGGAATGTAGACATAAGTGAGTTGAAAGTCAAATTCATACTCATGAGTCATGATGAGACCTATGGAAGTGAATGATTTATATGAGCAAGTTAGGATAAAGAGATGCATCAAAAGAGAGGACATTTGATAGGAAATAATCTCCTAATGTTTATACTTGATTACCCTTATTTAACAATGACAATTAACTTACTTTTTACTAACATTCTAGTAGATTTTTTTTTTCTTTTTTTATGGTAAGTTTTTATGAAGTAGTTTTTATGTTGCATGAGTTTCTGTTTCCCAGTTTCACGGTTCCCTTTTAAAAGGGATCCGGCTTGTTAAACTTTAGGGATCCGTGGATCTCCAGTGATAGAAAAATGACCTTGACGTAAATTTGATTTTTGCAACTTTTAGATTTATAAAAGGAGGTGTGTTTTAGCCAATATTTACTACTTAAGCATGCATTGTAGATTTCGAAAGTATGTTAAGGTGAAAGACACGAACGAAAAGAAAAAAAATGACAAACAAATTATGAGAAATAAACGGAATAAACTAAGACATTAGTAATATTTCATTTCAATGCTAAGAGCGATACAAAGGATTGGATATATGATACAAATGTAGATTAACAACACAAAGTACATTTCTCCATAAGAAAACTTGATCATGGGATACACGAGAGCGATGAGTGTCAAGACAATGATCACGAAGGCGATATAAACCATGATGATGAAATTCTTCCTTGGTTTTGATTTGAGATGAGATGAGAGGGAAGATGAAGTTTGAATGAGAGGTATTTTTTGAAAGTGGAAGATTTGAAAAAATGGGGTTTGGTGGTTGTGAGACGAGCGAAATCAGTTTTATGGGAGAGGAGGAATTTTTGAGATTTGTGTTTTGTTTTATTATTATAAAGGTTTGATATTTAGGTTAGAATAACACGTATTTGTATACCTAGATTTTAGACGGAAGAGAAACACGTATGTAGGAAGGTTTCCTAATGAATGCATGTGATGAGTGTCTAAATACTCATCATTTTTGTACAAAATAAACTGCAAAATCATCTGAAAACACTCAGAAACACATCAAAATGATCAAATTATCACAAATCAGTGTTTTATGTGTTATAAATGCAAAAATATCAAAATCAGATGAAAAACATATCAAAATTTGCAAAAATTGCAGTTTCAGTCCCCCAAGTTTCAAAAATGGTCAAAAATAGTCCCTGAGTCAAAATTTCAAAAGAAAAATCATCAAAGGTCCTTTTTAAATCATAACTTGTCAAATTTAGTCCTTTGGTGAAAAATGTCAAAAGTTTGAGAAAATTACAAGAATGGTCCTTCAAGTTTGAAATTTGGCAGAATTGGCCCCTGAAAAATGGTAAATTGGCAAGTTTGGTCCTTATACTTTTGAAGGTTGTCACTTTTAGTCCTTGGAAGAAACTTTGCAAGATTGGCAGCCTAGGTCCTTGAACTTTCAGGATTTACACATTAGGTCCCTATAGTTATAAACCCTTTAAACCATTTTTTTTGGACCTTGTCAAACCTTGGACCCCTGTCATTAAGCCATTTTGAACCCCTCTTTACTAATACTACCCAAGTCAAAAATTCGTTTGACTTTTCCATACGCGCCAAAAAGAACCACCTCCTTCCACAACTGCTTTCTGCAATTTTCTCTGCCACACTCCATCTCCACCCCCCTCCTCCAGCTCATCCCACTCACATGTCTCCCCTCCAAACACTACATCCAAGATAACATTCATTACAACCTTTCCCACACTCAATCTCTCCTCAACTGCTCATATCATTTCCCGCCAAAAATTGACATGTTGGCAAAAAGTCACAAAAGTCTCCCAATTCCAGGTGGGATTCAATCAGAAGAGGAGAGAGATGCAATGGGAGCTATAAAAGAGGAGTTAGAAAGAAGGAATGAAGGGTAGCTAGTTTTTTACAATTTTTTATTAATGTCGTTTTTTTTAAATGTATTAGTTAAAATCAAATATTGTAATTTCAGTTTGTTTTGTATCACATTTAAGTTGAGACATTGTTGTATTGAGTTTTTGAGCATCAATTTTAAGTTTAATCAGATTTCAAGTTCATTGGTTACTGTGGAAATTTTCAAGTTTCAAATCTCATATCCAAGCTTCCCATAAGCCTTTGTTAAAATCAATTAATCTTATTTAAGCTTGTCTTAACCTTTGGTAAGGTTACTAATCATTTTTAAGCATTTTTGAATCATGGTCAACGAAAGTCAACTGGGATTCAATTTGGCAATGGTGATGGAAAAGGGTGATGCAGAGGATGAAATGGGTTAGAATAGCTTCATTTAGATTAGTTTTGGGTTCTGTTTTAGCCTGCAATCAGTTGGAAACTTGTGAGTTTTGATTGTCTCCTTTTCATTTTTATTCAATATTGCATACTGTTCTTGTATGAATATCTGTGATTACCATTAGTCTAAATTAGTGTATTCAGTTGTATTTAAGATATTTAAGTGTAGCTTGATGATTGGTCTTGAGCAGTTTAGCAGTTTAAGTATTTGTACTTGCTTAACAGGTTTTAAAATAGTGTTTGGATTATGCATATAAACTGTCTTAGAGGTTTAGTATGTGGATGAGTCTTGTTGTTTCAAGTCTTAGTAGCTCTTTTAAACTCAATTCTGTCAATAATTTGCACCCTACATAAGTTCCAAGTCAACTCACTCCACATCTGTCTTAATGTGCTTTACTGTTGGATATTTGGAGAATCCAAGTATGATTTTGTGTTCAAAATTCAGAGAACTAGCTTATTCAAGTTTCATTTCATCTTAATATATCATGTTAAGTCCACAAATCAAGATCAAAGTTGGAAATAGTCAACCTTTCAGTTTCTTTAAAAAGTCAAAACCTGTGTCAAATGCTTGATTTATGCAGATATTGCAGATGATACACAGGGCTCATTACAGCTAGTTAAGGTCTGATTTGTGGTCTAGAGTTAGTCTGCTAGGTGGTCTACTTAATTCAAGTGCTAGTTTTCATTTTAGCTTATTGGATCAGCAGATACAGTAGCTCAAAGTTAGGACCTGTTTACTGTCCCTGTTCTGTGCAGGCACCTGTCCCAGTTTGTAGCCATTTTGTTTGATCCCTAGTTGCTTCATCTTAAGTCCTTATTAGCTGAAATTTGGGTTATATAGTCTCTGGTAGGTGGTCTTAAGAACCACAGTTTTAGTTTTCTCTTTTGCTTATTGAATAAGCAGATGCTATAGCTCAAACAGTAGGTCCTCATAAGTTGTTTTGCTAAAATTCAGTTGGCTTAATCCTTGATATTCAGTACATTAGCAGTTAGGAGTAGTTTCATTAAGTTGCTTTTAGCTTATTTTAGCATATCCTAGCTTATATAATCAGTTGGTTCATTGTTGTGCTTGTTAGCTTATTTCCAAGTGCTTATTCTAACTCCATTTACACTGCAGCCCTTGTTTTCTTCCACATAGCCCCATGTTTTTCCATTTTTCATAGCTTCCTAATATTATTTTAGATTTTCCCTGAAATTTTCATTAATTTTGGTCACTGTTTAGTATTTTTCTTATTTAAAAATAGTTTTTAATCATTTTAAAATAGCTTTTATTGCAAATAATTGAGAAAAAGTTCCAAAAAATAATTTTTCAATTTTATTAAGTTTAGATAAATATAAAAACCCAAAAAAGTATTTTTCCATAATTTTCTTAGTTTAAAAAGTATTTTTTAGCATTTTAATTAGTTTTAAATAGTTTTTAATTAATAATAAATACACAAAAAGTCTAAAAAATATATTTTCTGTTTTAAAATTAGTTTTATCATATTTTAGATTTTTCTAAGTTATAATTTTATTTTTCTAGGTTAATTTTGTATTTTCTTCTATTTTAGTGCATTTTAAATAGTTTAAAATAGTTTTTAATTAATAATAATTAATTAAATAGTTGTAAAAATAATTTTCCTTTCCTAATAATTTTCTTTTATCATTAGGTTTGTAAAAATGTATTTTTCATATTTTTAGGATCTATATTGTATAAGTTTCACTTTTTATTTTGTACGTTTACGTAAATTTTATTTTAAACGTAAGTTTTTCGTTTTAGGTTTTAAACGTTCATCACTTTAAAAATAGTGATAGCGTTTATTTAATAGATTTTAACTTTTTAATTTTCTTAATTTGCATTTAAGTCGCTTTTATTTATTTCCTTTTTCAGTAGTGTAATATTCATTCCAAATCCTTTCGGATCATTATCCTTAGTGATCCTTCTATCGTCTGAATCAGTGTTTAACACACCATTGAGTCTCCTTGGGACTTAACGACCCGGGAACCCACTATATTCCCTGATCTTCATTGTATTTGTGTCTGAGCAGTTTTAAGTCTGTTTAGACTTGACTGTTCTGCGCAATCAAATTTTGGCGCCGCTGCCGGGGAGGCTTTAGCGTGTGTTTAGCCTTTTTCAGATCCATTCTTGCACATATTCCATCTTTTGTAAAAAGTTTTTTGTAAAGTTTTCAAAAATCTCAAAAAGTTCCTTAACACTTTTCCTAAAGTGTTAAAAACGCCAAAAATATTTTCATTCTTTGTTTTTATCGTCATGTTTTTCAAAAACACCAAAAATATTCCTCTTTACCCTCTTACCTTTTTGATTCTTCATTTCTTACCCTCTGATAGCCTTTGATTCTTTCTATGTCTTATCCTCACCCTCTTGTTTGTCAATGGTGTGGTGGTCCTTATAATGGTGGCAATTGCCCCAGTTGTTGCGTGGTGGAATCAGGAAACGGGTCTGTCTATAACCAAGATCCCTATTCCTACCATAACACAACTGATTTATTCCATCAGCTACCACACTGTGATACTCAGCAGTTTTACTGTTGTGAGTACTGTGGTGGTTCACACTCCAGTTCTGATTGTCAATCGGGAAACACGCTTGTCTATGAGCAGGTTCCTGATACCAATTATGACTACAACACATACCACTCACAGCCACATCAGTTTTACTGTTGTGAGTATTGTGGAGGTCCTCACTCTAGCTCGGATTGTCAAACAAGGAATCCATTTCCTTGTTACGATTACGACTCTTCGTATCAAGACCAACCTCCACAATACCAAATGATTCAAGCGACTCCTCAGGAAACTACGACAGATCTTCTACTGAAGACTCTGGAGTTATTAAAAGAACTTAAGGAGGAGTCGGCTATGTCATCCCATAATCCAAATGAGAAATCCATGGAAGTTTTGTTAGCCGAAGAGCGGGATGCTAAAATAGATTCCCAGATTTCCATTGAAAACACTATTAGGGAATCAATTAGAATACAAAAAGCATTCAAATCTAGCTCTCGATTCCGTTTCATTCCTGATGACGATGATGATGAAGATATCCTTGATATCCTACAATTTTATAACAGTTCATCAAGTTCATCAGTAGAAACTCCTTCCATGAAGAATCAGGGAGAAAAGACTATGATGGAATTACTAGCAGAAGAACAAATGTTAAGTATTAAACATATGTATGCTAGTCCATCTAATCTCCCTCAGTCTGTTGCTATCACACCCGATATTCCCACTCACTCTCTAAACATGGGGGATGAGCTTCTTAGCACTATTCCAGAAATGGAATTGTCTAGTGTTGAGGACCTTGTCCCAATCCCAGGAGAGTCACAGGGAATTTCTGATCATCTGTGTGATATCCCTTTCCCTCTTGAGTGTTCTCAAGATCATTTTGAAACTTTCTCTGATCTTAGCGACGATTGTGCTTCCTATGGAGACATCGAGTACGTTGAGGCATCACTTCCACAATCTGATGCTGATCCCCTTCTTGAGGAGTTCTCCGGTGAACTCACTCACATCAATCCACTCTTTGATTTCGGAGCCGATCTGGGAGAGACTGAAAGTCTCATTGATAATGATCGTTCACTCACTTCTTATCCCAACAGTCCAATAGAGAATGTTGATCATTTTGTTCCCGAAACATTCAAAGCTACTTTCACTAATCCTCTATTTGAATTCAACTCTGAATTCACTTCAATTTCTGAGAATCCACTCTTTGATACTCAGACTGAGGATAGTGATGAGCCCACAATGGAACAAGAGTTCACAAATTCACATCATGTGAATGATTCTCTTCATGAGGAGTTCTCCGGTGAACTCTCTCATATCATATCTCCGCTGGAGTATGATTGCTTGGATGGCAAAGATCATGACCGGGGGGAGAGAATCTCAATTTGCATAGTTATGACAAATCTTCCTACCCTCCCCACCGAGATGCCTTCCAAACCAAAGAGCTCTACCAATAAAATCCAAATAAGTGCAACTGCACTTAATCCCGAGGAAGAAGATCTAGTCATGATTGTTATCATGATCTTCTTTCTTTTCTTCACCTACTGTGTGACTTCTCCATGTCTTAACTCCTTCGGGAGTGAAGACATTATCTTTGACCCCGGCATTTTCATGTACCATCTGTGAGCCGGGTCTGTCTCTTTCTCTCTATATCTCGTCGGTGTGGAACTTTCACGTGCTTCAAATGTTTGTCCAAACATCTTGAATGAAAGTCCGATGGAGATTGTTTCTTCCACTTTGCTTCCCCATGAACCAATGAATTCGGGGCCGAGTCAAGCTAGCGACTCGGTAACCAAAAACAGTAGCACACACCATATGGGTTTTCACCCATATTTCTGACTTCTTACCCCTTTCTACCACCTAAGTGTGGGGGTAATGCCCCACATGTTTCAAAAAAAAAAAAAAAAAAAAAAAAAAAAAAAAAAAAAAAAAAAAAAAAAAAAAACATCTTTCTAAATAATGGCCGTAGTATTTCCCTTTTACGTTCTTCGTTTCGGCATAACCGCCGGTACTTTGAATATTGAGGGCAATATTCATTTCTAAGTGTGGGGGGGGAATTCTCACGAATTTTATCATATAATTATACCAATTCCCCCGTTTTTGGCCAAAATTTTTTTTTGGAGTAAGTGTTTTACACTTACTCATTTGGTTATCAGTCCGCCATGTTTGATAAACTAAAGGATTGGCTAATCCAGGAGCAAACGGCTCTTGGTAAAGATATCCCAAATCCGTTTATATGGCTTGCAATTTGCCCAAAATTGTATGGTATTCAACTCACCATATCCTAAAAAGTGAAGAGTTGGCTAGCCCGCAAGATTATGGCTTGTGGTAAAGGCAGTGGAAAATCCATAATTGGTAATCAGCTCACCAAAGATAATATTGATAATTTATCTAAGAGTTGGCTAGTCCAGAAGGGTACGGCTTCTGGTAAAGACAAAATCAAATCCGTTGAAAGCTGGTGGTTTGCTCAAAATCACATGGTTATCGGTGTACCATGGTTCTTACTTGAACTGAAACATTTGGCTACTCCAGAAGTAATGGCTTTTGGTAAAGAGATTCAAATCCATTAAGTTTTTCTCAAAAGATTGCTAGGGACTAGCAATAGTTTAGTGTGGGGGATTGATGAGTGTCTAAATACTCATCATTTTTGTACAAAATAAACTGCAAAATCATCTGAAAACACTCAGAAACACATCAAAATGATCAAAATATCACAAATCAGTGTTTTATGTGTTATAAATGCAAAAATATCAAAATCAGATGAAAAACATATCAAAATTTGCAAAAATTGCAGTTTCAGTCCCCCAAGTTTCAAAAATGGTCAAAAATAGTCCCTGAGTCAAAATTTCAAAAGAAAAATCATCAAAGGTCCTTTTTAAATCATAACTTGTCAAATTTAGTCCTTTGGTGAAAAATGTCAAAAGTTTGAGAAAATTACAAGAATGGTCCTTCAAGTTTGAAATTTGGCAGAATTGGCCCCTGAAAAATGGTAAATTGGCAAGTTTGGTCCTTATACTTTTGAAGGTTGTCACTTTTAGTCCTTGGAAGAAACTTTGCAAGATTGGCAGCCTAGGTCCTTGAACTTTCAGGATTTACACATTAGGTCCCTATAGTTATAAACCCTTTAAACCATTTTTTTTGGACCTTGTCAAACCTTGGACCCCTGTCATTAAGCCATTTTGAACCCCTCTTTACTAATACTACCCAAGTCAAAAATTCGTTTGACTTTTCCATACGCGCCAAAAAGAACCACCTCCTTCCACAACTGCTTTCTGCAATTTTCTCTGCCACACTCCATCTCCACCCCCCTCCTCCAGCTCATCCCACTCACATGTCTCCCCTCCAAACACTACATCCAAGATAAAATTCATTACAACCTTTCCCACACTCAATCTCTCCTCAACTGCTCATATCATTTCCCGCCAAAAATTGACATGTTGGCAAAAAGTCACAAAAGTCTCCCAATTCCAGGTGGGATTCAATCAGAAGAGGAGAGAGATGCAATGGGAGCTATAAAAGAGGAGTTAGAAAGAAGGAATGAAGGGTAGCTAGTTTTTTACAATTTTTTATTAATGTCGTTTTTTTTAAATGTATTAGTTAAAATCAAATATTGTAATTTCAGTTTGTTTTGTATCACATTTAAGTTGAGACATTGTTGTATTGAGTTTTTGAGCATCAATTTTAAGTTTAATCAGATTTCAAGTTCATTGGTTACTGTGGAAATTTTCAAGTTTCAAATCTCATATCCAAGCTTCCCATAAGCCTTTGTTAAAATCAATTAATCTTATTTAAGCTTGTCTTAACCTTTGGTAAGGTTACTAATCATTTTTAAGCATTTTTGAATCATGGTCAACGAAAGTCAACTGGGATTCAATTTGGCAATGGTGATGGAAAAGGGTGATGCAGAGGATGAAATGGGTTAGAATAGCTTCATTTAGATTAGTTTTGGGTTCTGTTTTAGCCTGCAATCAGTTGGAAACTTGTGAGTTTTGATTGTCTCCTTTTCATTTTTATTCAATATTGCATACTGTTCTTGTATGAATATCTGTGATTACCATTAGTCTAAATTAGTGTATTCAGTTGTATTTAAGATATTTAAGTGTAGCTTGATGATTGGTCTTGAGCAGTTTAGCAGTTTAAGTATTTGTACTTGCTTAACAGGTTTTAAAATAGTGTTTGGATTATGCATATAAACTGTCTTAGAGGTTTAGTATGTGGATGAGTCTTGTTGTTTCAAGTCTTAGTAGCTCTTTTAAACTCAATTCTGTCAATAATTTGCACCCTACATAAGTTCCAAGTCAACTCACTCCACATCTGTCTTAATGTGCTTTACTGTTGGATATTTGGAGAATCCAAGTATGATTTTGTGTTCAAAATTCAGAGAACTAGCTTATTCAAGTTTCATTTCATCTTAATATATCATGTTAAGTCCACAAATCAAGATCAAAGTTGGAAATAGTCAACCTTTCAGTTTCTTTAAAAAGTCAAAACCTGTGTCAAATGCTTGATTTATGCAGATATTGCAGATGATACACAGGGCTCATTACAGCTAGTTAAGGTCTGATTTGTGGTCTAGAGTTAGTCTGCTAGGTGGTCTACTTAATTCAAGTGCTAGTTTTCATTTTAGCTTATTGGATCAGCAGATACAGTAGCTCAAAGTTAGGACCTGTTTACTGTCCCTGTTCTGTGCAGGCACCTGTCCCAGTTTGTAGCCATTTTGTTTGATCCCTAGTTGCTTCATCTTAAGTCCTTATTAGCTGAAATTTGGGTTATATAGTCTCTGGTAGGTGGTCTTAAGAACCACAGTTTTAGTTTTCTCTTTTGCTTATTGAATAAGCAGATGCTATAGCTCAAACAGTAGGTCCTCATAAGTTGTTTTGCTAAAATTCAGTTGGCTTAATCCTTGATATTCAGTACATTAGCAGTTAGGAGTAGTTTCATTAAGTTGCTTTTAGCTTATTTTAGCATATCCTAGCTTATATAATCAGTTGGTTCATTGTTGTGCTTGTTAGCTTATTTCCAAGTGCTTATTCTAACTCCATTTACACTGCAGCCCTTGTTTTCTTCCACATAGCCCCATGTTTTTCCATTTTTCATAGCTTCCTAATATTATTTTAGATTTTCCCTGAAATTTTCATTAATTTTGGTCACTGTTTAGTATTTTTCTTATTTAAAAATAGTTTTTAATCATTTTAAAATAGCTTTTATTGCAAATAATTGAGAAAAAGTTCCAAAAAATAATTTTTCAATTTTATTAAGTTTAGATAAATATAAAAACCCAAAAAAGTATTTTTCCATAATTTTCTTAGTTTAAAAAGTATTTTTTAGCATTTTAATTAGTTTTAAATAGTTTTTAATTAATAATAAATACACAAAAAGTCTAAAAAATATATTTTCTGTTTTAAAATTAGTTTTATCATATTTTAGATTTTTCTAAGTTATAATTTTATTTTTCTAGGTTAATTTTGTATTTTCTTCTATTTTAGTGCATTTTAAATAGTTTAAAATAGTTTTTAATTAATAATAATTAATTAAATAGTTGTAAAAATAATTTTCCTTTCCTAATAATTTTCTTTTATCATTAGGTTTGTAAAAATGTATTTTTCATATTTTTAGGATCTATATTGTATAAGTTTCACTTTTTATTTTGTACGTTTACGTAAATTTTATTTTAAACGTAAGTTTTTCGTTTTAGGTTTTAAACGTTCATCACTTTAAAAATAGTGATAGCGTTTATTTAATAGATTTTAACTTTTTAATTTTCTTAATTTGCATTTAAGTCGCTTTTATTTATTTCCTTTTTCAGTAGTGTAATATTCATTCCAAATCCTTTCGGATCATTATCCTTAGTGATCCTTCTATCGTCTGAATCAGTGTTTAACACACCATTGAGTCTCCTTGGGACTTAACGACCCGGGAACCCACTATATTCCCTGATCTTCATTGTATTTGTGTCTGAGCAGTTTTAAGTCTGTTTAGACTTGACTGTTCTGCGCAATCAGCATGTATATCACTAAACCATATGTTAAAACAAAAAGAAATATAACCATATAGATTCCTATGCAAGCATACTTATTCTAAGCTAATGTTATTTAGAGATAAGTTTTAAGAAAGTCATACCTCTAATGCAATTATGAGTGTCCTTTTCTTTTGACAAAAAAATGTCAATAGACAACTCCGGTTCCTTCGAGATCTAGGTGGTAGTTTTAAGATACCTTCTTAGGAAAGGTAATCTTGTTATCAAGGAATTCCTATGGCTTTATTAAAATGAGCTTTAACTAAACAAAATGACAAGAAATGTTAGTGCAATTTTGTAAGATAAACTAAGAAATAAAAATATAATGTTGTCATCCAATCAACATCCTACAAAAGTGTTTTTAAGACATGATGTTTGTTTTTGTAAACAACCTTCTTTGTAGTTTTCAATTATACACGAATCGTGTCAAGTTTTTAAAATACAATATACTCTAAAAACTTGGTAACGAAGCTCTGATACCAATTGTGGAAAACTAGAAGGGGGTTGAATAGCTTTACCGATTAAAACTACGTTTTAAACTATTTAGATCGACTTATGTCAATCTATTTAAATGTGTGTGTTGGATGTTTGATAGATAAGCATATAACTAAGTAAAGCAAAGATAAAGAGTAAGGAGCACAAAACCACAACGCGAGTATTTATAGTGGTTCGGCTACAAAGACACCTTCCTTGCCCTACTCCACTCCCCGAGTCACCTACTCGAGAGTTCGTAATCACTACACAACACAAACTCCTTGTGGCGGAGAAGCCTTCACAACGTCGCCTACTCTTTATCCGGTAGAAGGCTAGACACCGGGTTCTTCCACGAGGTAGAAACAAACCTATCACAACGTCGCTTACACTTTATCCAGTACAAGGCTAGATACCGAGTTCCATTACAAAGGAGGAACTACTACCCAACACTACACAACACCTATCCCAAATGAGATCCACTCCTTATGACAACATCAACAAGGATATCAATATCCTTTGACCCAAACTAATCTAACTTGTACATTGATGCACCATATCGAATGTACACCCTAGGCACCTTTCACTAATTCCTTTGACACGACACCTAGGCACCCTTCACTAATGCCTTTAACACGGACTTTCGAGACCCTTCACTAATGCCTTTGACACGGATCTTTGGCACCTTTCACTAATGCCTTCGACTTGAACCTTTAGACATCTTTCACCTTTGTCTTCAACACAATACTTCTAATGAGAGAGGAAAGAACTATAAACAAGATAACATCAGCAGTCTTGATGATGACGAAGCTTGGCAACCCATGGACTTGAGCTTGCTCGACTTCAAGAGGTGGTGATCTCGCCTTTAAGAGGAACCTAGAGAATCACATAAACACAAAACTACATAGAAAGATCGTTTGGATCTGAGGTTAGAGAGTTTACAACACTAAGAGAGAATGTGTATGAAAGGGGTGAGTTATAATGAATAAATGGCTCACTATTTATAGACAAAATTTTACTACTGTTCCATGGATCCCACGGATCCCTTACATAAGGGATCCGTCCAGTGTAAACCTGGGGATCCGTAGGACGCTCCCCCTAAATGGGTTATGGGTCATGGATCATGGATCATGGGTTATGGACTTTGAATCATGGGTATCCAAATAGATACAATGTATATAGAAGATGCAATGCATCTAGTCAATGGGTCATGGGTTAGCTTCATGGGTTATGGATAATACCCATTATGACTTCATGCATGATGTCATGCAATGGGTCATGGGTTATGTATCATGCTCCATGGGTATGGACTTTGGGTTTTACCCAACTACATTCAATGTGTCTAGTCAATGAGTCAAATACTTAGACTTCTACCCATTATATTACCCATTACTAAGTATGTATATATATATATATATATATATATATATATATATATATATATATATATATATATATATATATATACCCATTATGTAAACACTAGTTGTTATACATATGCATTTATATGCATTTCTATAAAATGAAAACACTATTACTTGTTAAGTGTTTTATATGAAAACGTAAGTGTGTTAGTAAACTACTGGCTCAAACCATTTACGTATTTTATTTGTTTCGTTAAAATGATTTCACGTTTGTTATCTACAAAATATTAGAAGATCGTAAAATATAAATAAACGTTTTTACGGCTTATTTGTATTAACAAAGTTGACCCGTTGGGTCATATTAAGTATCATGTTGACCTCTTTGGTCATGTAAAGTATCAAGTTGACTCGTTGGGTCATATTAAGTATCATGTTGACATGTTTGGTCATATTAAGTATCAAGTTGACCCATTGATCATATTAAGCATTAAGTTGACCCGTTTGGTCATATTAAGCATCAAGTTGACCCGTTTAGTCATATTAAGTATCATGTTGACCCGTGTGATCATATTTAGTATCATTTTGACCCGTGTGGTCATATTCATTATCATGTTGACCACTTTGGTCATATAAAGTATCAAGTTGACCCGTTGGGTCATATTAAGTATCATGTTGACCTCTTTGATTATATTAAGTATTAAGTTGACCCGTAGGGTCATATTAAGTATCATGTTGACATGTTTGGTCATATTAAGTATCATGTTGACATGTTTGGTCATATTAAGTATCAAGTTGACCCGTTGGTCATATTAAGCATCAAGTTGACCCGTTTGGTCATATTAAGCATCAAGTTGACCCGTTTAGTCATACTAAGCACCAAGTTGACCCGTTTGGTCATATTAACTGTCATGTTGATCCGTTTGGTCATATTCATTATCATGTTGACATGTTTGGCCATATTCAGTATTAAGTAGACCCGATTGGTCTTACTCAGTAGTATGTCGTGGCTCAACCTCAATATTATATATAGCAAAAACTTAGTTATATGTCATAACGGTCTCAACATTATGTTTATAGTAATTCAACTTTATATTATAGTTCAGCTATAGTATCAAGTTATAGCTCAACCTTGGTTTATGTTATAGTAAAATTTTAGTAATTAATTCAATTATAGTATCATGTCTTAGTTTAACCTCGTAACCATATTATTGCTCAGTTTCTATATTCAGCTTAGTCTCAGCTCCAACGCAGCTTAGTATCATGTTTTATTCAAGCCTAAGTATTTAGCTCAACCTTAAATTATATATGAATGTTATATGCATTTAGTAATGTGTGAAAATTTCTTTATGCACTTATGGCATGCGATGCATTTTTATATGCATGTCAGATTCTATTAGGTATATGCTTATGTAGGTTTTTAAGGCGCGCCAAGTGCTTTATGCACTTAATTAGTCAGGATGGTACTTTATGCATTACTCAATGTATTTAGTACTATCAGTATATAGTCAGTTATGTGATCACACATGTGTTCCAGACAAAGTTGGAAGTTAGACCTCCTTAGTGGAGAATCGAGCCTTAGAATAGTGAATGTTCCAAAATGGGCACTCATACATCCTATATGGATTATTAACATGCTTATATGGCTCGTCAGTTATGTAATCAGCCAATATAGTACTATAAGTACTCGGTCAGTATGTGCTTATGCACTCAACCAATATAGTACTAAAATTACTATAAGTACTCAGTTAGTATGTGCCTATGCACTCAGTCAGTATGTGCTTTACGCACTCACCATGTGCTTATGTACTCAGTCAGTTACGCACTAAGTATGTTGTAAGCTCCTGGAAAATTTCAATGTACTTAAATCAGAAATTAAGCACGATTTATATTATCATGAAATTTTCTAAACATCATGTTTGCATATAATTTAGCATATGCATGATAAATGCAGCTTGAGTGTTCATAAATATACCGTTGTGATCAGAACGAAATTCCCCACGATCCTGATAACCTTAAAATACGTAACGAATACGTAAAAATTTGTAAAAATGCGAATTAAATGGAAATAAAAATATATAAATATAGGATTGGACCTAGACTTTTTATTGGGCCTCGACACAAGCCCAACTCCCACTATACCCTCATTGGGCCTCATCAGAAAACCCATCAAGGCCGTTACATACCATTGGGCCTCATGAACACTCGACCCAAGCCCAATACCACCCTACGCCATCTTCTGACTTAAATATGTTCGATCCAAGCCAAGCCCAAACCCCATAAAATTTCGTGGGCCTCATCCCTTCTACCAAGCCCAACACCACCCCATCTAATCTCCTAAGTAGAAATATTTGTTTCTCTTGTTCTTGTGTAACCGGTCGACTAACGAGAAACACAAGCAAACCAAACTAAACTCATCATGTAGCAATAAGGTAACCAAGACCAAGATACATCCCCCCTCCTCCCACACACTTGGGTAGCGTGTGTATGTGATAAAAGGAGACAAAATCCCTTGGCTAGCCACCCTACAAATATAATAATCCCCCTCTAATCCCTTTGACCATCACTTGACTTAGTAAACCATGGGATAATAACACTTGTGATTCGACTAGTCATGGCATTCCTCCATGGAATTCGGCTGCCTCATTGCACGCCCAAGACAAAAAAATAAAACACATGGCTATTAAACCTAGAACCTATAAAATCTATGAGTAAACTAATCTTAAGACCATACTTAGGTTTTCCTTATAAACCACAAAAACTTGGCAAACTCACCAACACTCCTCATTTAACTCTCACACAAACTCTCATACCCTTATATTACTAAAATCGTTCGCTATGAAAACTCGAAGGAAAAAGGGATAAGAAAAACGTTGCATTACGAGAAACTAGGAAGGCTTGGGTAAAATATGAATACGGGTAACATCATAAGGAGAACTAGGGGATTCTCGTTGGGTACTACTTCTCGTTCACTTCTCACACGCATCATCACCACTCTTGAGAGTGTAGTAAGTCCCTTCTAACTCGTTTTCCTTATTACATATTACCTTTATCAAACATTAGGAATGTTAGATGCACCATATGTCTCGACACTACTTTGTTAACGCGTATAAAATGCTTCCTAACACAAACACTTGATTTTGATATCTCACACTCACTCACACCTTAGTATTTTACACTCGTACTCTAATTAGAACATGTCAAACGACTCACGAAGACCTTTGAAACCCTTAGAGACTCTCGACAGTTTTAATATCAAACGCAAATCAATCGGGCCTAAAGCCCAATAATCGAGCCCATTTAGCCCAAACTAAGTCCAATTAAAACTTTACCCGGCCCAATAAGTCTATAATAAGCCAATAAGCTATAAGAATGAGTTAGAAATAAGTTGAAATCGTTTTACAAAGTTTTCCTTTTCTAAAAATGATTTTCGGACTTAATTTGCAAATATTATTGTCCTTGGGTTAAAAGTGTAACTTTTCAGAAGTTAAAGGCTTGTTTTAAAACTTATATACTTATGCATAAAAATTCTAGGGACCATTATGGTCATTTTCGAAAGTAAAAGGGGTAAAACCTACGTGCATGCACACGTATGAAACCACAAGGACCAATGTTGTCATTTACTCAAACTAGTTATAAATAAAGTGTTGGGTGAAAAGTGTCAAATTGGAAAAGACAAGGTTTAAAGCGTATAAATATAACCTGGAGGGCTGTTTTCATAAAATCAGTTTTACCAAGGGGTAAAACTGTCAAAACTGAAAGTTTTGGTATAAAAATATAATCGGGTATAAAGTGTCATTTTATCAAACATAAACTCGTACTTTTCATAACTTGAGGGTAAAAAGTGTAAATTCGGGAAAAGTTTAGAAAAAACTTATAATCTTATCGTAACTTCGTAAAAACGAGTATTTTGATCATATGAGAATATTATTTTCGGATATCGATAAACATATTTCATATATGAATATATATATATATACATATTATAGGAAAATAATTATATATATATATATATATATATATATATATATATATATATATATATATATAGAGTAGGGATCCAGTGAGAAGTAAATTAAAATAAGAAGTGGTGAGAAGTGACTAAAACCATGCATTTGAGATGCAACGACTTGCATTAGATGCATTTCTATTCATATAGATGCAACATCTTGAGTTTCGAAAGTTAATTTGATGTATAGATGGTGCAATATTGAAAAACCATCATTGAGATGCACGACTTGCATTAGATCATTTCTATTCATATAGATGCAACATCTTGAGTTTCGAAGTAATTTGATGTATAGATGGTGCAAAGTGATTTTCATGATTTCGGCATGTGCAGAGGAACAAAAAACAAGAGAAATCATGAAATGCATCTAATATACGTATATGCATCTGATTAAAAGCTAGAAAATACACTATGGTGCGTTATAATGCATCTAAGATTATAGAGATGCATCTAATTTAGGTCGGTGCATCTCGGATTTGCGGTTATAGTTCTTCTTATTCCTTCTTATTTTAAGTAATCTTCTTATTTGATCCTAACTCTATATATATATATATATATATATATATATATATATATATATATATATATATAGACAAGCGTTCAAATGAGAAGTCTATTTTTTGTGAGAACGCGAGAAGTAATCTTAGCCCTCCATCTAATCCTTCTTTAATTCTAATCTAATGGCTAAGATCAATCTTAATATCTCGCTAACTATTATAACCCGTCATTTTAATTTTCTGAAACTATAAATTTAAAAAAACACACACAACTCACATTTTAAGTGTGAAAACAAGAAAACTCTCTCAGATTATACAAACCCAATGTTTATCACCATCACCATCACCATCAACCACTAGTCTTCACCATGAATCACCACTTCACCCCGGTAACCGGTATTCACCACGTTAATCATCACCAATCACACCTAATGTCCGACGGTTTTCAACAATCATGCCCGTGGTTTCTTCCTCGTTTCCTTCTTAATCTCCGACGTTGACTGTGATGTTGACTATTTAATTGATGTTTTTTCTTATTTAATGTGATACAAATTATAACTTTTTAACAATCTTGTGATGATGGATCTCTCGGTAAATCAACCTTCAATCGAAATCCTGTTGAAACGGCGCACTAATGTGGATTTGAACGCTAATATTGGTACTTATTTTCAACTAATTTATTATATTACTGTCATTACTGTTTCTAATTACAAAATATGTGTTTTTACTGTGTTTCTATTGCGTCACATGTGCAGATGCTATATGATGCTCTTTGTAATTGATTTTTTTAGATATGTTGCCCTTTTGTCTCGATTTTAGTTAAAATTAAGCGCATTGCTAGTGTTTTGATCTTAATCTTTGGCGTTGACTGCGGCGTCCGGTTAGGAGATATTGATGTTTAATAGCGATTATTTAAGTTTAGTTAGAATATCTTCAAGCGCGAAAATTATCAGCTAGGAATCAAGCTTTATCGTTACTAGCAGATTTTTTATATTAAAAGTGAAACAATAGAGATATTGATGACTAATAGATGATTATTCAAATTAAGTAAGAATATCTTCGCGTGTGAAAATTATCAACGGAATGAAGCTTTGATGTTACTAGCATGTTTTTTATACTAGAAGTGCAAAAATAAGAGATATTGATGTTTAATAGATGATTATTTAAGTTTTGTAAGTATATCTTCACATGTGAAAATTATGAGCAAGGATTGAAGCTTTGATCTTACTAGTGTACTTAGTTATACTAGAAGTGCAAAAAATAAGAGATATTGATGTTCAATAGACGATTATTTAAGTTTGTAAGAATATCTTCGCTTGTGAAGAAAATCATTTAGGAATGAGTTAGTTTGCGTAAAAGATAGCTTATGAGAATATTGTACTCTAGTGTTGATTTAGAGGCGATTATTTAAGTTTACAAACAATATCTTCACTTGTGAAGAAAATCATCTAGGAATGAGTTAGTTTGCGTAAAAGATATATTATGAGAATAGTGTACTCGTTGATTTAGAGGCGATTATTTAAGTTTACAAACAATATCGTCACTTGTGAAGAAAATCATCTAGGAATGAGTTAGTTTGCGTAAAAGATAGATTATGTGAATAATGTACTCTAGTGTTGATTTAGAGGAGATTATTTAAGATGCAAACAATATCTTCGCTTGTGAAGAAAATCATCTAGGAATGAGTTAGTTTGTGTAAAAGATAGATTACGAGAATAGTGTACTCTAGTGTTGATTTAGAGGCGATTATTTAAGTTTAGAAACAATATCTTCACTTGTGAAGAAAATCATCTAGGAATGTGTTAGTTTGCGTACAAGATAGATTATGAGAATAGTGTAGTCTAGTGTTGATTTAGAGGCGATTATTTAAGTTTAGAAACAATATCTTCACTTGTGAAAAAAATCATCTAGGAATGAGTTAGCTTGCGTAAAAGATAGATTATGAGAATAGTGTACTCTAATGTTGATTTAGAGGCGATTATTTAAGTTTAGTAACAATATCTTCACTTGTGAAAAAAATCATCTAGGAATGAGTTAGCTTGCGTAAAAGATAGATTATGAGAATAGTGTACTCTAATGTTGATTTAGAGGCGATTATTTAAGTTTAGAAACAATATCTTCACTTGTGAAAAAATTAGGATGTGTTCTGTATCCAATTAGATCAAATGAACAAATGTAAGCTAAAAGGGGAACGGGCCAAAAAGGTTGAAAGTCAAATGAAATCTATTTTAACAAGCACAACCTCCAAACTCAGATTTATCCATAGATTTAGATTATTGCTATAATGAGTTCCTTTTAATCATAATTAACACATTACTTATCTATAATTTTTTTCTCAAATGAGTCAACTTAAACTTACCGGAGCCACACAAAAACAGACCCATTTCAACCCAAAGCGATCTTGGCTCGTTACCTAACCTGCCTGACCAGTCCATATTGCCACCTCTAGTTTGCAACCAGCCTTACGTGTTTGGATGAGTAAAACCATTTTGTTGAGTATTCACTTGTTACTGCTTTGCTGCACAGACTTGATGTGTTTGGATGCCCTGTCATCTGTAATGTACAAAAGTCAAGATAGTAAATATCAAGACCGGGAAACAAGCAAAAAAACTAAATAACAGATACCATCATACCACGTTAAAATGAGCACAATCAACCCATATGAATTATTTACCTTTTACCACATAAGGATTATGGCTTTGAGAAACAGCTGCACCAAAGTTTTTTACAAGTTTAGAAGAATTTGTCCCTAGTATATATCCAGGTTCACTCTGAGCATTTGAGGTTTGAAAAGATGACATAAGTTGTGAAACCGCTGGAACTGTCAATTGTAAAATAATAAACTTTCAGTCAATAATAAAGATTATAACTAGTGGAAGTAATAGCATTGTTACACACCTACCATTTTTTGCAGCCTTTTGCGGATACGGATGAGCAGCTTTCCTTTTAGGTCATGGGGGAGGTAGATGTTCATTAGCACCACTTTCTTGGACCTTTAAAAAGTACTTCTGGGCATGACTACAGATATGGAAATGTTGTTTCCATTTGTCATGTGTACTTATTTATTTTATGTTGTATCCTTAAACATGGGAATAAAACAAAGCTTGACACGATAATGTAGAAGTGCAGATCAAATTCTAGAGTGAGATTGGAAGATACTCTAACTAACCTTATTTTCACCTGTGAAAAGTTCAACTTTGTGAATATTTTCACCTGTGAAAAGTTTGGATGTTGGTTTTAGGACAGAACAGATGGTTGTTGGAGTATTGGTATTCTCAGCTATACCTTTCACTGCCGTTAAAGCCATTGCCAACAGTCCTCTTGGTGAGACTCTCTAAACTCGAATGCAACAAACTAAGAAACTTGGTCTCAACAATGCCAAAGCCTATCAATCACGAGCTCAATTAGCTAAAAAACACAGGTAATACAACAATCACATCCACTTACATCAACACTATACTTATCAACTTCCACTACAACTGAATCATATGGTATAGGGAATAGCTAAAACTATTACTTTGCTCACCTATAATCTACTTGAAGCCATAGATATAACTGTGATTTACATACTTAGTTTATATTTATTTGGGCTAAAAGTCTCAAGAATCATACTTATATTTGTTTCGGCTTTGGACTAGACTAAACTAAATATATTTTTTCAAAATAGTAAGGTGGTTCGCATTTAATATCGTCCAAAAAGAATTTCTATATTGCGCCTAAATGATTTTTGTTGTCTAAGGTAGTTCCCAGGGTACCACCTACTTATACACTAGTTCCGCCCTCCACGGGCTACTTTGTTAATACTCAAAGTGTCTTATTGGTATTTTCTGATTTTTCACCACGCACCTTGGTGTAGAGATACATATTTGGAATACTACTTCTTTGCTAACTGTGAACTTGACAGCTTTTGGTATGAAGAAGAGAGGCCTCGCTGGCTTGGTCCAATCCCATTTGAATATCCCACATATCTTGATGCTGAGCTGCCTGGTGATTACGGCTTTGATATCGCAGGTCTCAGTCAAGATCCTATAGCTTTCAAGAGATACTACAAGTAACTAAACTATCTTTATTTGCTCCATTTGTTCTGGAAATTGTCTAGAATGGTGACAATCTAAAACATGTACTGATATTCGTCTTGCAGTTTTGAAATATTGCATGCATGTTGGGCTATGCTTGCTGCGCTTGGCGCTCTAATTCCAGAGTTATTAGACCGTGTAGGTGCTTTCCATTTTGTAGAAGCTGTGTGGTGGCGAGTCGGTTACTCAAAGCTTCAGGTAATATGTTGTACTTACCCAATATTTCGATAGTCATGATGAGTGTATATGTCTTACATACGTTCATAACTCATATGTTGGCAGGGTGAGACACTGGATTACCTTGGTATTCCGGGACTACATTTTGCTTGAAGTCAAGGAGTGATTGTCATAGCAATTTGCCAATTTCTTCTCATTGTAACCATCAAAATATTTGAGTCTACCATATCAAATTAAACAGTATGCACGTCTTGAAGCTGTGAATTTTCTGCAAATAGGTTGGGCCAGAATATGCAAGATACTGTGGGATAGAGGCTCTTGAGCCCTTAGGAATATAACTGCCTGGTGACATTAATTATCCGGGCGGTGCACTATTTGATCCATTGAATCTTTCTAGAGACCCCATTGCTTTTCAGGAACTGAAGGTGAAAGAGATTAAAAATGTACGCCTTGCAATGGTTGTGTGGCTAGGCTTCTATGCTCAAGCAGCTTTGACTAATAAAGGACCTCTGGAGAATCTTTTTGATCACATTGCAGATCCGTTCCATAATAACATTATATCTACGCTTGGGTCTCTTCTGTACAAGTAAGTGTAACCCTATACGTACATTACAAGAACATGGTGTCAATCCTATCATGTTGTATAATGTTGTACATGTATATTTGATGATAGATCTGATACTTTATCTACTTGTTCTTTCATGTATTTTACTATGCCTATACTTTCCCTAATTATTTCTTCTTCTTTACAGAGATTGACGACCATTCAAACCTTCTTTAAACTGACAACAACAACAAGCAAACCGGACCTTATGTATATTTGGAATGTTTGTTCTTGTTTTAATTTTTGATATGGTTTGCTGATCGTACTTTTAGACGAGTGGTGGTATAGTCTTAAGCTCTTTGAGTTGAAATTTGCGATTATATGCTCTGTCTATTAGTTTACTTTTTAAATATCCAAGTATATCTGAACTCGCTTCTACAGGGCTGGAGCACTTTCAAATGCTGAGATTGATAATCTGATTACTATCGTGGCTAATCAACGCCAATTCAAAATCCCAGAATCGTTTTTGAAGAGAAAGAAAGACTACAAGGACGGCAAGTACTCCCAGGTTACATCGAATGCTCTTGACATTAAGTTGAGAGATCTTGAGCATTTGAAGATCAGATTGGTCTTATTTCCATCATTTGTCACAAAGCTTATTTCTGTTATTATTTTCTTGTATGTGTCAAAGTTGACTGGTTGGTATGGTTGCAAAATGGGTCTAAGTGGCTTGACCAGAAATACTCTTTATCCATTTTTTTTTCATTAATTGGGTGGTTTGCTAAATATGTATACACAAACTATTAGTACAAGACTAAATTATAATTCTAGTTTTGTGTGTTTTTGGAAGTTTCACATTTAGTTCTTAAGTCTTAGAGTTTGCACAAATAACATTGCAAGAATTGTGCAGAGTTGGGTCGTGACTTGTAAAAGTTATCCCTGCACTGTTGGGTCGTGACTTGTAAATCTTTTTTTCTAGTTAGTTTTCTGTTTACTCATGCCGAATATGCCTAATAAGTGTAAACCCATTGTCACGTGCTATTCAATCAGGCTAAATAGTGGACTCGTTATTTTGTAACTTCTTACCCCTTTTTTAGATTTTCTTTAATGGTACATTGAACATGTCTGACAGTTGGCTAGCTTGTGTCATGTCAAATTCTTATCAGACCAACTTAGATTATTTTACCAACTTGTGGCTTTCTTTTGTATTATGTGGCACATGCTCTTTCTCAGACCATAGTTAGCTCTCTTGTTAAATCCATCTATAATAATAGATTTTTTTTTTGTGTGCTGTAGACTAATAACATGAATTGTTTTGACAGGAAATTAACCTTGAAGGTCCGTCTTTGGACCAATTTCTAGTGCACTACATAGCAAATAACAGTTGGGTTGTGGAGAAGGGCCAAGGCATAGGCCAACTCATCTCGTTACCTGCAAATGAGTTTAATCATCCTGAGCTCAAGAGGAGTACCGCCGACAGCATTCCATTGGATCACATTACTCGTATTTTCCCTGTTCTTGGTTGATCGATTTACATCTTTTGATATTAGCGCATCCAAATGGATTGGAATCAAACTTTTTCTGCTTTTTATTTTCCGAAAATCTATCGAATGTATTTTGGATGCTTTTGAAAAGAGTTAATTTCTTTATGCTATTTGACCTTGGCCTGCTGCCATATTTCTCATGGTCCTTGCTCGGCCACAAAGAGTGGTCTTCTGAATTTTTTTTGTTAAATAGTATACCGTGAAAGGTCTCTAATTCCCATGGTGTGTGAGATGGAAACTGTGTTAGTAGATTGCATTTAGATTGTCTTGCGAATGTTGAACCAACTCCACTCGCTTCAGTGGTCAATGCTAGAAAATCAAGATATACAACTTTGTTTATTCAGCAGTGTTTGCTTAAATGACACTGCTTTAAGCATGATTTAGATGCACTTGCAATAGAATTTCTAATTTTTAATAAGGGAACAGCTTAAGGCAGATTTTCTTGAACATGATATGAAGTATAAACCATTCAATGATAAGCATAACGGATAAGAACCATAAAACCTTATTCAGATAAACTCTATCCTGTGGTGAATGTTATTCATAATCTTTATCCTGCTTCTCATACTAAGTTACATGTCTTGTCGATAATCATATAATAGAGAGCATTAAAAAAATCAACTTTAGTTTACATATATATGGAGCATATCTGAAATAACAGATAACTTGACAAACTGTGTTGAACTATTAATCAGCTGGCCATTGAATATCTAAAAACGTTTTCAGGTGATTCGTACATTGTCCAACATTCATAAGCACTATCCAATCTATGCCTTTCCAAGGGAAATATATAGCAAGTGGTGTAAGCATTTATACAGTAAATACACAGATTAAATCATTGCGTAACTCCCAAGGGTTATGACATCCTGGGTTTCTTTCTAGGGTGAGATTCGTCACCACTATCATTTGCTTTGCCTTTTTGCATATTCTTTTTGGGAGTATCTTGTTAATATTGTGCAGCTTGTTAGTGATCTTTTGGTCTTTATTATGCTTTCTTGTATTGCGACCATCTTGCATCTTCACACCAAACTGAAATGCAGCTTTGGACATTGCTTCTTTTTGCTCGTTGTATGTTGCCCATTCCTCTTTTGTCTCAAAGTCCCACCTATGAAGCCGCCCCTTTGCCTGCACAAGAATCATATATCACATACAAGCATCAAACAGACTAATCCTAGACATGTATACAATAACTTGAAATTAGTCATCTATTTTATCGTGGAACGAAAACGGTATAGCTAGCTTTTTATTATTTTCATAGTACATGACACTGGAAGGGTAAGGAATAGGAAAGAATCACTTACTCGTCCACCCATATCCGTTTTGGACGAATCATCTTCATCGTCACTACCCACAATCTCACGATTGTATTCTTGATAGCTTAGATATCATTCCGAATAACTATCCAATATGAAGTTTGGATCTTTCTCCCGAGCATCTTTCTCCCGTAGTTGTTGGAGCCATCAACACAGACAGTAACCATTTCCTGCAAACACCATAATCGTAGTTGAGGAAACAAGGATGACTTTCATAAAACCACAAATTTGACTAGAACAAACCTCTGGCTCTGGGCAGTCAGCTTTGCTTCTGTAAACAGTGGTCGGAATATCATGAGAAAACCCACTCTCCTGTCGTGCATAAACAACATTTATGTTAGGCTTCAAACTGTTTTGTATTCTAAATACAATCTTGTGAAGATACGTGATATCAACACTTGATATTATGCCGCAACAAATGCAATTGCATAATAAAGCACCAGTTGTTTATCCCAAACTTGTTGAGGTAGGCTAAAAATGAAACCAACGGGAATTACAAATCCTTGACACATAAAATAGAAGAAAAGAAGTTACCATGTCAAAAATGAAAGCCATTCGTCCAGGGAGAAACATATCATTTTGCTTGACAGCAGTTTGAGGCTTCACTATCCACTGGTACACAGCCTACAACATAAATGAATTTGTACTAAATGAGCAAAGCACATATACAGGACCTAGAGCCAACAAAGGGAATACATGCTAGTCTAGAGGTTGAAGTCACCTTTGCATTAGCGGTGCGAAATGATAGAGGACGGTCTTCCTTGGAGGCTCTGTTTATCATGAATATATAAATGTGATAATGGTGTCACACAGATAGCAGTAGTTATCAAAATGCAAACATGATTACCTAGGCGTGCCATCAGTATTAGCATCTTTAGCAACTGGTTTCTTGAAAATTTCGCTTCTGACTTTGTTGAGCAAAATGTGTGTGCTCAACATCACCTGCATCACTTGTAAAAGTTTATACTGATTCAAGTAAAAATGAAGACAGCTGGAAACAATGTCCTGGTTTAACTAAAATCAAGTATGTCAAGAAACATAAATTAGTTGTGATATACTCCATTTGACTAGCTAGTTGAGGGTGGGCGCATGTGTATAAGATGGATGGTTCAAACTAATGATGGGATAATCTAAAGACATGATTGGCCCCCATGAGCTGAATGGGATGATGTGTGAGTTAGTTTATCTGAGCAACAAATAATTAGAAATAGCTATTGACCGAGCAAGTTATCCTAAAATTAATCTGTTATTGGTGGCACTAAAGTAATTGCTAATTGTAATCATAAATTACTTGTTGTTTTTATGTTCCATATCTATTACAGCAGCTAGTTGTAGTTATAGTAAAAGATGAGTATGGGTTGAACGATGTTGGCATGTATGAAATAAGAATGTATTTAGATTGTTGTATACCTTCAAGATACCTGCTCTTTTCAATGGAGATCTTATGGGCTTCGAGCACAGAAAGCAATTAAAAACTAGTTACTACTGAATACAATACAATTGATTAAAATAAGATGAAGAAGAAGGGTTTACAAGAGGTCAATAATTCCGGGAGGAGCAACGGCATGGAAAGATCCAGCCCTGAATTCAGCAGGTTCGTAATCGGGTTCTGGTCTTGTCTTCGCTCTTTGGCTCTATCTCTATAATTTGGTAATAGTTCTCCTAATGCTGATGATTCTTCCACCTTCTTTTCCTCTCTAAACCAACACCACAATTTAATCAATCATATCAATTGAAAAAAAAACAATTAATGAATAAAATACTACAGTACGACATACTTTGGGCGTCGAGCTTGTTTCTCTTAGGACAGTAATTCCTGATCATTATTTTTCCTGATAAATCAGCCCATTTGTAAATATTTGCAAATTATCAGTACAATCATTACTTAAGTCATCAAAAGTTCCGCTAATAACATCAAAACTTCATTCGTTGTTGATGTTTTTCACACGCGAAGATACTCTTGCTATACTTAAATAATCAAAAAATCTGCTAGTAACATCAAAACTTCATTCCTTGATGATTTTTTCACGCGCGAAGATACTCTTACTAAACTTAAATAATCGTCTCTAATTCAATACTAGTCTATAATATTATCAATACAACTTCAATCGCACCTAGCATTCCTCATAATATTTTATTTACGCAAACTAATATCAAAACGTCAAAACTTCATCATACTCAAATAATGAGTTTCTGTTTTCTACTTGTACTTACAAAGATCAACATCTTATACATCATCAAATTTAACATAATCAAGGCTTGAAAAATAACAGAAACAACTTTTGAGATCAGGAACTATGAATTGGGCATGAATTGCTATGGAAAAGCTATATGAAATAAGCTAAAAGCTACCTAAAAGCTTAACAGAAGCTAAAAATAACCTACAATATCTGAGAATAAGCTACTGCAACTGATTTGGATCCTATGAGAACAAGCTAAAAGCAAATAAGCACAAGTTCAGGTTTCCTAAGCCTTATGCCAAACGGCCCTACACTACCAACTTCAAGCTTAAATTTAAGTTGTCTAGAAAAATCCTAAAAATAAAATAAAAATATTATGTGAAAGGCAACCAATCAGAGAGCTTAAATCCTAAATTTCAGCTAATAAGGATCAACTATGATGAAATGAAAAATCAAAAACAAATGCGATTTGGGACACTAGCTAACTGATGCAGAAGAATGTTAAAATGCAGACCTAAGCTAAGCTACACAATAAGCTCTAAATAAGCTAAATAAGGAAAAGAAGATTATCATTAGACTAAAGACTACTAGGGAGAACTAAAATCAAACTTAGATCTAAGATGAATAAGCAAATAAGCTAACTTTAAACTACACTACTTGGGACAGGAAAAGGGCAAACTAGGGGCTTAATTAAGCTACTTGACAAGCTCCTAAGGGATCTAAAGGCATGAACAACTAGAAACAATACTATTGACTATCTGAAGAATCAGAGATCAAACCTTATCATCAAAAGGATAAGCTGCTATACAGCTTGTAATTAAGCCATGTGGACAGAATTTTAACTGATGTGCAGGGGAGATAGGAACCAATCCAGCAACTTGAAGCTATTCAAAAGCTATGAAGAAAAAAATCTGAAAAAATATGGATTAAGTAGACAAGCTATCAAATAATAAAATCCCAAAAGATTAACTAATTTGACTGAAAATTGAGAAAATTAAAAATCAAAACTAAAATCTATTTGGACACTATTTGGAATTTTTGACATTTATTGAAACTTTGAAATCTGACTTTTTCCAGTTTTGATTTATCTAAGATGATTGAAAACTGATGAATTAAGCTACATAAAGACTTGATTAAGCTAACTTAACTAAAGATGCAACCTTATGAATGAAAATGAAAACTGCGTTAACTGATTTATGCAGAAAAATGAAGATGCAAATTGATTTTGACTTTTTGCAAATGACCAATGATTTTTATGCTCTAATTGACTTACTATAACTATAAGTAGACTGACAGAACTCTTGTTACTACCTGAACCAATCCTAATCACAGTGAAACAGACTAATCCAAACACCCTTTAAGCACCTAAAATGCAAATTGAACTTGAAAATTAATGATTTATACCAGGAACTGAATTGAAATTTACTATCAAGCATAAAACTCAATCCTAAAACAACTTTAAATCAGAAATTAATCATTAACTGATTTGACTTAGAACTTTGACTATAGTTGACTCTATAGAAAAACTGAATTTGGAGCAGGCTTTTAACTAAATCAGGACACAACTAATAAAATAAGAATCATTTTAACACCAAAATTTTCAATGGCTTAACTTGAGCCTAAAAGTTACAACATGGATTAAAAAAGCGTTTATGCAACTCCTAAGACGGGCATATTATTTTCTTTCTTGATTAGACACTGTATCAAACCCAATATAAACTTTTTATTAGCAATTCCAAACACCCTTAACTTATAAATTTAAGATCAAATACAACAAACTCATTTCTGAGTCTAGGGAAAACACAATATGATGTATGCTTCCATACTACTATAAAGTTCAATATATAAAAGGACATTAGTGAAGTGGATTCTCTTAATCGCTTATACGTAAAGTTGCCCATCATATACTGTAACTGACATCAATTTTATTAATTTTAAGTGGACCTATTTTGGACATAATTATGTTAACCTTTTCAATTATTGACAATTTGACATAAACAAACAGAATGATAGAAATTGGTGTTTACCTTTCATTAGGTAATCTACATCCTTCAAGTAAGAATATAAAATTACCATCACCCACTTTGTTCACTACATCCACCACTATAGAGCTGCGTATTATCAAAATGCCATTAAATACCATGAGATAACTGCCCCGAGTGACTTCATTCATGGTGATCTCTCTTCATAAAAAAACTCTAGTAGCCCTATTAATGTAAACATATCAACTACCCTAACGTCCACCACGAATACCTAAACCCAACGTTTAATCTAAGTATCTCAGTCCATGTCATTATACAAAGTGTGTCTAAGTTTTGAAATGTTGTACTTGTAAGATTCGAAAGATTTGGCTTCCTTTTACATGATTCCGAAACGTGAATTTCCCCATGAAGAGAAAAAGAGCTGCTACACCTAGCGCCAAATCCGAACCCTGGTAGACTACCAAAGGTACAACAATTGTAATATCAAACAAAAGCCAGTTGAAGTAGCTTGCAAGTGATTCCGCCTTCTTTGAGTCTCATTTATCAAATTGGTCAGCTCCCAACAATTATAATGTGTATTTTACTCCACTGGTCCCAAATGCAGTTAATTACATACCTTTGCATAGCATTGCCTCTTGACCACTATTTGCTTGCTAACATTGACTTATTTGGCTAAAGGTTACAGGGTATTTGTCTTAATTGTTTGAAATGTGCTTGAAATGCTAGGAGTGCATAACATGCTAAATCCAATAAAATAAATTATTTTCTAGATATTATTACACTTTGTTTAATTGATTTTTATCTAACTTACCACGACTTCAAAAGATGTGAACTGGATGTCTTGAATCTTGACAAATATATGTTGGAAATAAACCAACCAAAAAGTGATAGTAGAAACACGGTGCCCAAATAGGTTGCGAGTATTGTGGCTAACTTGCTCAAACTGAAGTTCATATAACCATAGAAGTAAGTTACCAAGCTGATAGCCGTCGAAAAGACTGCGATGTTCTCAAGTCCTAGCAGAGCTGCATAAATCAACACGCAAAATACAATTAACAAAAGCAAATACCTTTTTCAGCTCTTATTAGAATTAAAAAGTTTGAATTAGAACAAACTGAAATCACGATCAATGAATATAATATCGATAGTCTTCAAAAAATAATCAAAAAATCACTAATATCGATATTCTTCACATGCGACCAAATTCTTAATATTAAATAATCTATGATTTTATGCAATCAAAATCATCCATGAACAACAAATACCTATTTCGAAACCTATCCTTTCACAAACTCATCAAAATTTGCAATATATCCGCGAATACACTTTAACTAAACTTTAATCGTTAACATATATTACTATACTTAAATGATAAAAAAAAAATCCTTTACTCACTGAGATTCTTCGCTCACGAAGATACTTTAACATACTTAAATAATCAAAAAATCGCTAATATAGATTACAATACTTAATGATAAAAAAAATCCACTAATAACATCAAAATTTCATTCATGGATTATATTTCACACGTGAAGATAGTCGTACTATACTTAAATGATAAAAAAGATCCACTGATAACATCAAAATTTCATTCCTGGATTATATTTTCACACGTGAAGATAGTCGTACTATACTTAAATGATAAAAAAAATCCACTAATAACATCCAAATTTCATTCCTGGATTATATTTTCACACGTGAAGATAGTCGTACTATACTTAAATGATAAAAAAAAATAACTAATAACATCAAAATTCATACCTTGATTATATTTTCACACGCGAAAATACTCGTACTATACTTAAAAGATAAAAAAATTCACTAATAACATCAAAATTTCATTCCTGGATTATATTTTCACACGTGAAGATAGTTGTACTATACTTTAATGATAAAAAAATCCACTAATAACATCTAAATTTCATTCCCGAATTATATTTTTACACGTGAAGATAGTTGTACTATACTTTAATGATAAAAAAAATCCTCTAATAACATCCAAATTTCATTCCTGGATTATATTTCACACGCAAAGATAGTCGTACTATACTTAAATGATAAAAAAGATCCACTAATAACATCAAAATTTCACACCTTGATTATATTCACACGTGAAGATAGTCGTACTATACTTAAATGATAAAAAAGAACCACTAATAACATCAAAATTTCATTCCCGGATTATATTTTCACACGTAAAGATAGTCGTACTATACTTAAATCATAAAAAAGATCCACTAATAACATCAAAATTTCATACCTTGATTATATTTTCACACGTGAAGATAGTCGTACTATACTTAAATGATAAAAAAGATCCACTAATAACATCAAAATTTCATTCCCGGATTATACTTTCACACGTAAAGATAGTCGTACTATACTTAAATGATAAAAAAGATCCACTAATAACATCAAAATTTCATACCTTGATTATATTTTCACACATGAAGATAGTCGAACTATACTTAAATGATAAAAAATATCCACTTATAACATCAAAATTTCATACCTAGATTATATTTTCACACGTGAAGATAGTCGTACTATACTTAAATGATAAAAAATATCCACTTATAACATCAAAATTTCATACCTTGATTATATTTTCACACGTGAAGATAGTCGAACTATACTTAAATGATAAAAAATATCCACTTATAACATCAAAATTTCATACCTTGATTATATTTTCACACGTGAAGATAGTCGTACTATACTTAAATGATAAAAAAAATCCACTAATAACATCAAAATTTTATTCCTGGATTATATTTTCACACGTGAAGATACGCATACTATACTTAAGCTAAATTTCTAACACCTTGAAGCTTTGGGAAGTTTTTGCTACATATACTAAGCTAATAGGTGCGAACTAACCTATATTCACATGTGAAAAAAAAATATATATATATTTCATCAAACACGTAACGCGCAGTGAAATCTTCATTTTCATCATCAACTTCAACACAATTATCTGAATTATTCATCAACTTAGCTAATTACTAAACATATAAAACACAAAAAATATTGTATCTTAAATGACTGAATCAAAAGGTTAATCTAGTCTTACTTCATTAAGCTGGTTCATTGTAGAATGATCGTCGTTGATTTAACTCGATTAGACTTTCTTCTCCGTCAAAATCATCAATTCAGGTCATAAAGTTTGACTTTTTATGCTTCTATATCATTGATTTAGTGACAATAACGATGATAATTAGATGAATTTTAAGTTATAACGGTTAATTGTGAGCTTTTTCGTTTCTGATGATGATGATCGTGATGATTGAAGTTGATGATCATGATTGACTGTGGTGAACGGTGGTAATTACGGTTGTGATTGGAGATGAAGAAGGTGGTGGTCGGTGATGAACACGGTAGTAGTTGGCGATGGTGGTCGTTGATGTAGGGGTGATACTGGTAAATTTTGAGAGAATATTCAATGGTTTCACACTCTATATGTGTCATGTGTGTGTTTTTTTTATTTTATAGTTGTGAAAAATGTAAAATGATGAACCTATTTTTTGTTAGTGTAATTTTTTGGGTTAATTTCAGCTGTTGGATTGAAATTAGAAACGTAGATTAGATGGGTGGCTGAGATTTCTTCTCGCGTTCTCACAAAAATTAGACTTCTCACAAGAAACACCCCCTATATATATATATATATATATATATATATATATATATATATATATATATATATATATATATATATATATATATATATATATATATATATATATATATATATATATATATATATATATATATATATAGGGAAGGGATCCAGTAAGAAGATTAACTAAAATGAGAAGAATAAGAAGAATTTCTAGCCACACATTTGATATAAGGGAGAGATTTTTAAGGGGAGATGCATCTGTTTTAATAGATGCATCTGAAATGTGTGGTTATGGTTTCTTCTTATCCTTCTCATTTTAATTTTTCTTCTTATTTGATCCTAACTCTATATATATATATATATATATATATATATATATATATATATATATATATTCGGGAAAAGTTTGGGAAAAAACTTATAATCTTATCGTAACTTCGTAAAAACGAGTATTTTGATCATATGAGAATATTATTTTCGGATATCGATAAACATATTTCATATATGAATATATATATACATATTATTGGAAAATATATATATATATATATATATATATATATATATATATATATATATATATATATATATATATATATATATATATATATATATAATCAGATAAAACGCACGGGGGATCTAAACAAGTTAAAATACTCAACAAACCTATTAAGATCACAACGAGGGAAAACCATTTCACTTATGCGTAAGTGATGATCATTAAATAAGGCAATGTAGCACGTAAATTAACTTAAAACGTTAAGCACGCACACTATTGGATTGGACAATCCAATGATCTATTGAATAAGAATATTCAATGCTCTATTATTTTTGTCGCGAACCAAAATGTTCATCATACTGAGACTCGCCATCTCATCATTTTTAGGTTTCGGTTTGGAACCTCCGCTACATTGTGCTTGATCTGTTTGTGCTTGTTCATATCATCAAGGTGAGTTCATAGCCTCGCTTTGACTTTTATTTACAAACCCCGCGAGGGAGATACAGGCTCTAAACTAGAACACAAGGTTTTTCATAAATGCTCTCCTCTTGATTATTGGTACCGCCTAAGTATTTAGCCATAAGTCCCCTGATCATGAACCATTAGTCATCGCGAGTGAACGCAGATATCGTGAATAGTCTATGGGGATTAACGACCCCGTTTCGGTTATAGAGAAATAACCGGGGCGTACCATATTTGAATTTCTTTAGGTAATTGGCTATTACCTCCTTTGGGGCAAACTTACGTACACTGGTAATTTGGTGTGTGCAGTTAAGTCTTGGTTTCATGAGCTTAGCGGATAATAATCTGTGATTTTTCTTTATGATATTGTTAGTTTACAATGATCATGCTCTTATACTCGTGTTCAGCTTATTTTAAACCTATGAATTTCACTCAACAATTTTGTTGACCTTTTTAAGCATGTTATCTCAGGTAATCAATGAAGAATATGACCAAGGCGCTGAATGGGCCATGGCAAGGCTTATCTAGTGGTGTAAAACATAAAAGTTGTCATTTCTTTCAAACTCATGATCTTTCGTTTGGGAAAAACACTTGAACAATTTACAACGTTTTGTAACAACTATGAGTTTTCGATGAATGATAACTATTTTAATAAAACGCCTCTTTCGAGTCATTTTCTATAATTATTGACTATGATCTCCATTCGAGTAACACCCGAATTAGTCTTCCACTGTCATTAAGATTTTCGGGGGTGTTATAGATTGGCATCAGAGCCAAGGTTATAGAGAACCAAAGAGTTTTTCAAAAACATTTGGACTATAACCGCACATTTAAAACGGGACTATTTTACACCACTGCCTTACGCCCTTTTGTGACCGCTCTATGCATTAGGATTGATGCATCACTAGATCATAAGTAAATTGTATTCATTTTAGTTAGGCATGGAGATTTGCTTGGCAAATATGCGTAGCTAACTAAAATCTTGTTAATCATATTATTTGGCATTTTACTTACATTAATTTATGGGTTGTTACAGTACCATGTCTGCATCCCACCCGGTTGTTCTTTCCTCAGAAACTGAGATGTAAGACACTATGTCCTCTACGACTGTCAATATGCTAGCTCATCTCAGTCCAATCATACCAGCCACTGTTTCGGATGAGACTGAACCTTTTGAGGAAGGTGAAGTTGCCCGAACTCCTACTGTTCCAGCTATGATTGCTCGCTCTCAAGAGCATAATGCAATTGCTACTATGACCTTAGATCAGTATTATGAGTCGCAGCAATGGCTACCTGCTTCAGATGTCGCTGTGGATGATGGATCATCCAAGTAATCCGAGAGCACTGACTCTGCTTCATCAGACTCTTCAGTATCATCCTCTCTACCGATCCGTCATCGCCGACGTAGGATCCGTGTTCTTAAGCCTTATGAACCTGAGCCGTTTGGAGTGCCTTACAGACCTGCTTCGTAAGAGTGCTATCATCATGCATACAGCTAGGAAGCATGTGCGATCCATCACTATGACTCATGTGATACCATCAGTTCAGTCACCATCAGCTCAGTCACCATCTACTCAATCATCACCAGCTACACCTACTGTTCCACCTACTGCTACTTCGCCACCACTGCCACCTACTGTGTTCTATCATCAGACCACCACTGTTCCTGTTTCATCACCACCTATAGCATCACCTCCATTGGACACTTTCAGTGAGCCATCCTTACTGTTTTGCATTAAGTGTTATCCACCATCACTATCTGATCCTGACATGCCTACTCAAGTGGACGTTGAGACCAGACCAAGGAAGAAGGCCGGTGCTAGGCAATGGTCATTCTTGATACCACTACTTCGTCGTTGGAGAGAAGAGGAGGGAGCACCTAGTTCACTCGAGCTTGGAGAGAGCTCAACCACTGCATCAGCTCCAGTTCTGCCTGTTACTGATGAGCCTGTACACCACACTATTCCTCTACCGGCTACGAGACTCATTAGACACGAGGACCAGTTGAGTGAGCTCCTGGCGCATTATGATGAGATTTCACTGGTTAGGATAGAGAGATTGGAGGAGGAGGTCGAGAACCTCGTGATAGGTCGCTGCTCTATTGAGATTGTGTTTGACATGATGAGCGCCCAGATTGTGGAGGTGAGAGAGGCCGTGACCAGATTGACCCAGAGGCTTGAGACTACTATTCGAGATGCTAGTACTTTGAGAGACACTGCCTTAGGCCGAGAGAGAGCCTTAAATCACGAGCTTGCATCCGCTCATGCTCACACTGCTATCCTAGAGCAGAGGATTGATGACCTCGAGGCGAGAGATCGAGCACGTGAGCAACAGATCCGATATTTGACAGCCATGGTTGAGGAGATTCGCCGACGTCATGATGACGCATCGGGAGATGCGTAGATTCTAGTCATCTTTATTTTAGTATGTATCATAAAGCCGCCATATGAGGCATTAAGGCTTGTATCCTTTTGGTTTGTAACTATGGAACAAGAATTATGATGTTGTAACTTATGGTTGTGAACAATTACTATGTAATGATGTATTCTATGTATCCTATGGTTGTATTTCTTATATTCTTATGTTGTGATATTATTCATCGGTGATGTATGTCGAACCGATCCTTATGTCCTTATATATATGTTATGATTTGTTGAGAAAAATCATGATTCACTTATTGTCATTCATAACGATATCATATCATTGATTTAAAGTGGTGATCTTGACTATTATGATATTTATAATGTGTAATCACTTTCATTATCAATCGATGATTTCTTAATCTTGGTGTCTATTTCTTGGTAATATTAGAAAAATGGTCAAGAAGAAAGCTACCTCATCCACCATCACACCCGTAACTATTCGAAAATTGGTCGCTGAAAGCGTTAGCGCTGCTATAGCACAACATGCCGCTGACACTACTATAGCCAAAGCTGAACGCATTGCCGAAGTTGAACAAATTGCCCAAGAGGCACGTGAAGCTGAAGTTGTAGCAAGAGAAGCTGAAATTGCAAGACAAGCTGAGATTGCAAGAGAAGATGAAGTTGCAAGAGAAGCTGAGATTGCCCGAGAAGCGGAGATCGCTCGAGAAGCTGAAACTGAGCGTGTTGCCCAAGCAGCACGTGAGGCTGAAGCTGCTCGTCTAGCTGAGGCAACTCGTGTCGCAGAAGCTGCACGTCTTATTGAAATGGCAAACTCAAATGCAACTAACACTTCGACAAATCAAAGTAAGTCCTTTGTAGCTCGTAAGTGTAGTTACAAAGAGTTCATGAACTGCAAGCCGACATTCTTCAAGGGCACTGAAGGTGCTCTTGGTTTACTTCATTGGTTTGAGAGAATCGAGACTGTATTTCTGCTAAGTGACTGGACGGATGATTGTAAAGTCAAGTTCGTAACTGGAACTTTGCTAGAAGATGCGTTATCTTGGTGGAAAGCCCATGCTCAACCAATTGGAGTGGAAGAAGCTTGTAAGATTTCGTGGTCAGATCTGAAACAACTATTAATGAAACAGTATTGCCCGAGAACTGAGATCAAGAAACTCGAAGATGAGTATTACCACTTGGTTGCTAAAGGTAATGATCTCAAGACATACTTCAAGAGATTCCATGAGTTGAGAGATCTATGTCCTCATCTGTTTCCCACCAATGAAAAGCTTTTGGAAGCTTTGATCGGAGGTTCACCCCGGAGCATCGAAGGAGATTTCATCGCTTCAAATCCAAAGACTATTGAAGAAGTTTTCATTGTATCCCACCGCCTTATGGAGCCGATATTGAAGCTTGCAAATGCAAAAGGCTCAACTGACAACAAAAGAAAGCTTGATGATCGGAAAATCTCAAATTCCAACCACCATCAGTCCAACAACAACAATCGGAACAACAACCAGTATCACCACAACAGAAACCATCATCACAATCGGCAAAACTGAAGACAAGAAGCCACAAGGGCTTATGTTGCACCCACTGCTGGAAAAGGGTATGTAGGACCACATCCCAAGTGTAACAGATGTTTGATGCACCATTCTGGACCTTGTAGTGTGAAGTGTGACAAGTGCAACAAGGTAGGTCATCAAGGAAAGCATTGCTGAAACCCTGGAGGGGGAAACACTGTGGCAAACATGAATTGTTAATGGATGTGGAGAAAAGGGTCATTTCAAGAGTCAATGCCCAAAGTTGAATGCAGATCAACCAAACAATGCGCGTGCAAGAGCATACGTGCTAGGAAATGGAGATGTGCCGTTGAACCCTAACGTTGTGACGGGTACGTATTCTTTTAACAGTCATTCTGCAAAAATATTGTTTGACTCTGGAGCCGATGAGAGTTTTGTATCTACTAACTTTGCACCATTACTTGAAATATCCCCAATTGCCTTAGATACAACTTATGAGATAGAACTTGCCGATGGAAACATAATAGGAACCAACACCGTAATTCATAATTGCCCTATTCTTTTACAAGACCACTCATTCCTCATAGATCTTTTGCCAATCAAACTTGGTAGTTTTGATGTCGTAATTGGCATGGATTGGTTGTCCAAACACCGTGCTAGGATTGTTTGCGACGAGAAAGCCGTTCATATCCCGATCAATGGTGAAACCTTAGTTATCCAAGGAGATCAAAGTAGAAAGTACTTAAGTACATATCCTGTGCGAAATCGATAAAATACATGGAGAAAGGATGTTATGCCTTCTTAGCTCAAGTAACTGAAAAGAAGTCGGAAGAGAAACGACTAGAGGATGTACCTGTAGTCAGAGAATTCCCTGAGGTGTTTCCAGAAGATTTTCCTGGACTCCCACCTGCTCGACAAGTTGAATTTCAAATCGATCTTATTCCTGGAGCTACTCCCGTAGCACGAGCACCGTACCGTTTAGCACCCTCGGAAATGCAATAATTGTCTAAACAACTAGAAGAGCTATCTGAAAAAGGATTCATTAGACCAAGTTCCTCACCCTGGCAAACACCGGTTTTATTCATTAAGAAGAAAGATGGATCATTTCGAATGTGTATCGATTATAGAGAATTGAACAAGCTCACAATCAAGAACCGTTATCCCTTACCAAGAATCGATGATCTCTTTGATCAGTTACAAGGCTCGAGTGTATACTCGAAGATTGATTTAAGATCTGGATATCATCAGTTAAGGGTAAAATAGGAAGATATACCCAAGACCGCATTTAGAACTCGATATGGCCATTATGAATTCCAAGTAATGCCATTCGGTTTAACTAATGCACCCGCTGTATTTATGGACCTCATGAATAGAGTATGTAAACCATATATGGATAAATTCGTCATTGTGTTCATCGACGATATTCTTATCTACTCCCGTGATAAAGAAGAACATGCGGAACATCTGAGAACTGTCTTGAAGTTACTCAAGGATGAAGAATTGTACGCAAAGTTTTCCAAATGCGATTTTTGGATTGAGACAGTCCAATTTCTTGGTCATGTGATCGACAGTGAAAGAATCCACGTGGATCCTGCAAAGATCGAATCAGTAAAGAATTGGCCAGTACCCACCAACCCCACTGAAATTCGTCAATTCTTAGGACTTGCTGGTTATTATCGAAGATTCATCGAAGGTTTCGAAGATATCCAAACCATTGACCAAGTTAACCCGGAACACGAAGAAATTCTAATGGGGAGACGATCAAGAATAAGCTTTTCAACTCCTAAAGAACAAGCTTTGCGAAGCACCCGTCTTGGCACTACCAGAAGGAGTCGAAGATTTTGTAGTATATTGCGATGCTTCACACATGGGTTTAGGCGCTGTTCTCATGCAAAGGAACAAAGTGATTGCTTACGCATCACGACAACTCAAAACTCATGAGAAGAATTATACTACTCACAATCTAGAACTTGGCGCAGTAGTATTTGCACTCAACTTATGGAGACATTATTTGTACGGAACCAAGTGTATAGTGTACACTGATCACAAAAGTCTTCAATACATCTTAGATAAAAAAGAACTGAATATGCGTCAACGTCGCTTGTAGAATTGCTCAGTGATTATGACTGCGAGATTCGTTACCATCCTGGAAAGGCGAACGTTGTTGCTGACGCCTTTAGCAGAAAAGATCACCCTAAGCCACTTAGAGTGAGATCATTGGGTATGGTAATATATTCACCCCTACCATCGAAAATTATTGAAGTTCAGATCGAAGCACTTAAAGAAGAAAATAGGCCGAATGAGAAGATTTATGGCATGCCGGAGAATGAGAATGGATTTGTGAAGAGATCAGACGGAAAGTTATGTTTCAAAGATCGAAGTTGGATTCCACTCTATGGAGGTATCCGAGAACTCATCATGCATGAATCACATAAATCGAAGTATTCCATACATCCTGGTCCCAACAAGATGCATCAAGATCTAAAGCTTTTGTACTTGTGGCCTAGCATGAAGGCTGATATCGCCGAATACGCTAGTAAATACTTGACATGTTTGAAAGTCAAAGCTGAGCATCAAAAGCCATCAGGATTGTTAACCCAACCAGAACTTCCCGTATGGAAATGGGACAGAATCACAATGGATTTCATCACAAAGTTACCGAGAACTTCTAATGGTTTTGACACCATTTGGGTCATTGTAGACCGTCTCACGAAGTCTGCGCATTTCTTGCCAATCAAGGATAACGACAAGATGATTACACTCGCTAGGCTGTACATCAAAGAGATTGTTTCTCGTCACGGTGTACCAATCTCTATCATATCTGATCGTGATAGCCGATTCACCTCGATATTTTGGCAAACACTTCAAAAAGCCATGGGTACCAACTTGGATCTGAGTACCGCGTACCATCCTCAAACAGATGGACAAAGTGAAAGAATGATCCAAACTCTAGAAGACATGTTAAGAGCATGTGTGATTGATTTCGAAAAAGGATGGGATAAGCACTTACCTCTGGCTGAATTTTCTTACAATAACAGTTACCACGCCAGCATTAAAGCCGCTCCTTTTGAAGCACTCTATGGAAGAAAATGCCGATCGCCAGTTTGCCGGGCAGAAGTTGAAGAAGTACAACTCACAGGCCTCGAAATTGTCAAAGAGACAACTGAAAAGATAATGCAAATTAGGCAACGACTGCAAGCAGCTCGAGATAGACAAAAGAGCTACGCAGATGTTCGTAGGAAACCAATGGAATTCCAAGTCGGAGACCGAGTAATGCTCAAAGTATCACCCTGGAAGGGAATGGTCAGATTTGGAAAAAGAGGAAAACTCAAACCCCGATACGTTGGACCGTTCAAAATTCTTCAAAGAATTGGTCCAGTGGCATATAAACTCGAACTTCCCGAAGAACTTAGTCGAGTACATGACACGTTCCATGTCTCGAAACTTAAGAAGTGTCTATCGCATGAAACTCTAGTCGTACCTCTCAAGGACATCCAGCTCAATGACAAACTTAGCTTTGTCGAAGAACCCATTGAGATCATGGACATGGAAGTCAAGAGACTTAAGCAAAGCCGCATTCCTATTGTTAAAGTGCGATGGAATCACAAGAAACGAGGTGCAGAGTTCACCTGGGAGCGCGAGGATGTAATGCGTTCCAAGTATCCCCACCTGTTCATCTAACCACCCATGACAACATCTGTGAGTTAAACCGCGGGATGCGGTTCTCTTAAGGGGTAGGTACTGTAAGCTCCCGAAAAATTTCAATGTACTTAAAGCTTTAATCAGAAATTAAGCACGATTTATATTATCATGAAATTTTCTAAACATCACGTTTGCACATCATTTAGCATATGCATGATCAACGTAGCTTGAGCGTTCATAAATATACCGTTGTGATCAGAACGAAATTCCCCACGATCCTGATAACCTTAAAATACGTAACGAATACGTAAAAATTTGTAAAAATACGAATTAAATGGAAATAAAAATATATAAATATAGGATTGGGCCTAGACTTTTTATTGGGCCTCGACACAAGCCCAACTCCCACTATACCCTCATTGGGCCTCATCCGAAAACCCATCAAGCCCGTTACATACCATTGGGCCTCATGAACACTCGACCCAAGCCCAATACCACCCAACGCCATCTTGGGCCTGACTTAAATGTATTCGATCCAAGCCAAGCCTAAACCCCATAAAATTTCATGGGTGATAACGCTACATACGTCGTTCGGGGTCAAAGGAACTTCCTTTTCGTCGACCAACTTTTTAACACCCTAGGCAGCGAACCTAATCGTTGTAGTGTAGTATTAGGGTAAGCCACGGGGAATTGATATCGTTCTCTAGGGGAATAGGAATGCTAGTGAGAAGTTACTACGTTAAGGTTGGGGTTGAGGAAGATTATTTTTTTTTTATCTTTTTTATGTTTTTTAGGAAATGGAAAGGTACGAATCTCGGAGTTTGAATTTGGGGGTTGGTATTTCTACCGATTACTCTATTATCTAATTATCTAATTTAGTGGTGTATGTAGTCTATGTCTAATTATTGTGTGCTCGTATGATGATTTAAAGATGTGTTTACTTAGGTTTTATTACTCCTTAATTATCTCCTATTGATGGTTGAATTGTCACGTCCTTATTCTTAATCGCGTTGTGTGTCTAAGGTCGTAGGGTATGCGTTTATCCCTAACTCTTTGAAACTACCAAAGGTTATCGCCTACACAATCTCTAGGATTTATAAACTTAACTCTAAGGTACTCTTCGGATAGTTTAGCCTACAATGACTCTAGGTATTATAAGCTAAGGTTTACAAAGATTAATCAAGCATTAACTACACAACGGATGACCTAGCGCAATACTAGTCTAAGGTGTATGTAGTCTATGTCTAATTATTGTGTGCTCGTATGATGATTTAAATATGTGTTTACTTAGGTTTTATTACTCCTTAATTATCTCCTATTGATGGTTGAATTGTCACGTCCTTATTCTTAATCGCGTTGTGTGTCTAAAGTCATAGGGTATGCGTTTGTCCCTAACTCTTTGAAACTACCAAAGGGTCTCGTCTACAAAATCTCTAGGAATTATAAACTCTAACTCTAAGGTACTCTTTGGATGGTTTAGCCTACAACTACTCTAGGTGTTATAGTCTAAGGTTCACAAAGATTAATCAAGCATTAACTACACAACGAATGACCTATCGCATTACTAGATCATTAACAATTAAGATAAGAGACAACCAATCAATATTCAATAATTAAGTTTCATATTCCCTAAGCAAACACACAAGTAAATTAGCCGGACATGGAGAACATGCAAGCATACACACAAGTAATTGAAGACATAATTGAATTAATGAAGTAAAACACTTATCTTGATGTAAGATAGGGTTTGAAACCCTAAAATACTATACAAGACAACCTTGGTTCGGTTTAGGTTTTTTACTCCAAAAGACTACACACTAAAACTGAAAAATTCGGATTCTATATATAAGATTACAATCGCGACGGCGTCACTCTTTGATTTGTGACGCCGTCGGGTCGCCGTCATTAGGGTTTTGTCTTGGCCACGTTAGTCTTGCGATGGCGTCACCTTATGCTTGTGACGCCGTCCCCTTCAGTCTCTGACGCCGTCTGGATCAAATCTAGGCAGTATGAGTTCCGACGACCTACTCTTTTAAAGCCTTACACCGTCACTTGAAAATAAGCAATTTGGATACTGAGCCGTCACAAAAGTGATGCGACGGCGTCACAGGTAACACCTGACGCCGTCCCCTTGTATTTCAGCAGCTTGAGTGTCTCGATTCTTGACTTTGACCATTTTCTTCGTATATCCGCACCTTTTCGTCCAAATAAGTGCCATTCCAGCAATTTACCTTTGAGAGACCTAAAAAGTGAAAAGGAACGATATTAAGTAATAACGGATACAAAAGTGATCAAATAAGGGCTTAAACGCCCCCTCAAAAAGGTACATTTTAAAACCTTATCAAATATCCCTACATTTGGTATTTGCTTGTCCTCAAGCAAATGTGCTTTTAGCCAATTAATTTATAAGTTAGGGGTCATGAAGCATTGGTTTAAAACAATCCACAACACATATAAGCCCCGCAAAGGTCATAACAAGCACGGAAATTACATACTAGCACCTCATATGAGGTGTTTGGATACTCACATCTCTCGGGTGTATATGAAATATAACAAGTTGGAAATGGAAGATAAACACTCATTAACCGGTCCTAGTACGTAGATTACCATAGGCTTGAGAATAGATCAAACCTCCATCGCTTTGGCGTAAGCACCTAGGAAAGACTATCAAAGAGGTCTTTAAAGGGTTGTAATGTTAGGCTTACGGTAGGAAAACAAAGGGTTTTGTGGGATAGACTATTTAGTGGTGGCAAGTCAAAAATCTTTATGTTACAAGCATACGAAGAATGGCGTTGCTAAGCCAAGGCTCGACACTCTAAACTCTAGATAACTTAAACAAACAAACATGAATTTAAAGATAGATGTAGGATAGTAGCCCGTTTTTTTTTTTTTTTTTTTTTTTTTTTTTTTTTTTTTTTTAATTGAACACTCTATTTTTTTCTTCTTTTTCTCTTTTTCGATTTTTTTTTCTTTTTTTTCATACGCTTTTACTCTACCATCCTCTACGGTAACATCAAAATGATAGGGATTTATAGGCACATCCCTACACTTGAGTTTTTATTACTCTAATACTAATTTGACCCGAATTGAAAAAATCAAAATACTTGGAGTACATTATTACACAAATATAGGGAATTTGAATTTAACGTTCCCTTCCCGTCATTTCATAAACTTTAACTTTTCCCATGAGTCCCAATCGTCCCAAAACTGTGTATAAAGGATATGACTCGACTTAGCAACTTATGCAAGTAACAAGATAATTGAACTAAGGGTTTAGGGTGATAACAATAATGCACTAAAAGTGAGTGCATACAGGGTAGGCTAAGGCGATTTGGGTGTACATTTGGGGGTGGGGTGTAAACAATGCTCTTCATTGATATTACGGAAAAACCGAAACATCACGAGAACCGCGAAAAGGATAAGCTCTGAGGGGTTAACTAGGGGTATCGTGTACTAAAGATGAGTACAACGCAAAGGTGTGGGGGAATTAATCAACCGATGTGGAAGAAGTAATTATATTACAGGTATCAAACAAGGGTTATCCTAATGCCTCTTATCATTTAGTTATTCCTAACTACACAAGTGTAGTCTTACTAGCGATCTCGGGATGCATCACAAAACAAGTTCTAGAATCTATTATACTACCGGTTCACACACTAAGCATTAAAGATGAATGCTTTAATTCCTACTAATCTAAGGGTGATCCTCACATTTTGGGTGGAATTTGGGTGGTAAAGGGTTTTTTGTGCTAGTCATATAACTTCCTATCCGTGAGACACGTTTGTTAAGACTAATGGCCCACTCCTATATGTCATAAAAAAATTTAAATTTGGTGCCAAAATTACCCTAACCGACATTTTCTCATGGTTTATTACACAAATACAATTGGACAAAGCAAATAATCAAGGATAAGCATAGTTTCAAAGTTCCCGTTTTATTTTCCCTCCCTACACTTAAACTGAACATTGTCCCCAATGTTCCCCGAAAGTATCAAAGTTATGATAATAGAAGGTAATTAAAAATGAAAGAAACTAATACTCCCCTGATTAGCTCGGTAGGATCCGTGTAAAGTGGTGGTTAAATCCTTTTCAAGAAGAATGTATGCGTGAAAAGCTCCTTCCAATCTTGTGTATCTTCTTCTTAATAAATTAAACCTGCACACTTGAAGAAAACAAACGAAACCTTCGCGTAAAATCGGCGGTAATAATATATATAATACTCTTATAAACTAGGATATAATGCTTGTGGAATGGATGTTTACAGAATTTCTGGAAAATTAAGACCTGGAAAATTCCAAAAATTTTATAAGTAGCTCAGAAAACGAGAAAAAAGTAATCTGTTGTTTTTACTCCTTCCTGACGCCGTCAGGTTGCGATCCTGACGCCGTCAGGTTATCCTGACAAAAACTGGTCTGCGATTTTCTGGAAAAAATTCTAAAAATTTACATCTTTAGAATCTGAAAAAATTTCTGCAAACATCCATTATGACTCGATACAAGCATTTGACTCGAACAAACACACATATATATCTTTTAATTAATTGAAATTCTCATGTTTACGTTTCTTTTGAAAACGTGTGTAATCCTCCCTACACTTATCCTTTATGTAAAATACCTTTATATGCAATTAAGACGAGGTTAAAAACAAAATAAAGCATTTTTACAAATTTAAACATGAGAATAAGCAATCAATAAAAGATATATGACACTAACAAGCAAATAATTAAGCATGGGTTGCCTCCCACGAAACGCTTTTCTTTATTTATGAGTCTTGTAGCTAGACTCGTAGTCGTGCTCCTACGTAACTTCATTACCGTCATCTCCTTCCTCATGACGGTCTCTATTGGGGGATTCCATGTTGTAAGAGTACCCTATGATGCACCTTTCTAAGAGGTCGTCCTCTCCCCAATTGGTTCTATATTTCGGTCCTAAGTTCAAGAAATCCTTATAGAATCCGAAAATCTTAGCCATAACATAATCTACTCCTTTTTCCTTATCCTCATTATTCCTATAATAGACCGATAGTTTAAGTTCCTTTTCATCATTGGAGAGTGATGAAAACTTCTCAATCTTAAACGGCATTTGGTAAGCTACATCATCGGTCTTATCTTTGAATCGCACTATTCCTAATGAGGGATCATAAGTCATCCCGGTGTTTTCTATGAAAGGTTTTCCTAGAATAACGTGGGATAAGCTAGGATCTATGGCCGTGCTAATATCATCCACAATTATGAAGTCCGTAGGAAACGTGAAACTTCCTACATAAACGGGCAATCTCTTAATTCTACCAAGAAAATTGCACCTAACTCTAGGATTATCGGGGTCTTGCCTAGTTGGGATAGGCCTCTTCATTACCCAATTATAGTAGGTGCTAGTCATTATGTTTATTGGTGATTTGCGGTCAATGTAGGCCTTCGCCACAAAAAGGTGTCCTATGCAACATGGTATGTTAAGATTCCAAGAGTTCCCAAACTTGATTCTAGGGCTTTTCCTAACATACATGTGACGGAGGTCACGCACTAAGTGAGGGTGGCGAGATAGCTCTTCTTCCGTAGGAAATTTATTGAAATTGTCATTGTCTACTTCATCTACTTCCTCGGTTGTTTCATTATCCTCAAGTATATGGTCCTCTTCGTCATTTGTTATATTAGGTTTCACCAAGGTGACGGTATTGACGAATTGGACGTGTTTAGCTAACTTACTTGGGTCCTTAATCTCTACACCGGAAGGCTCGGGAGTTGAGATAGCATTAACCTTCCTATCACTATTGGTCATGGCTTTCAAGAGGTTATCTATCTTCCTATCCATCTCGGCTTGTTGTTGGTTAAAACGGTCTGAGAGCTTAGCTATTTGAGATTCTTGGGATGCGACTAGGTGTTGCAACATCCCCTCAATGTTTTGTTGGTTAGGGCCATGAGATGGGGGCCATGAGAAATCATTGGAAGTGAATTCTTTGGTTTGCCCCCAATAGAAGTCGGGTTTGCCCTTCCAAGCTTCTCGGGTATCATTGAAATTCCTAGGTCCGGGTGTTGTAGGGAATCTTCCTCCCGTTCCATTAATACGCGAGGATGCGTAGTCAACGGAAGCATGTTCGGGGAATCGGGTGCAAGTGCGCGTGTTATGAGGATCACTACACGGCTCACACGAGGAAGAAACTTTGTTCACATGGCGTGAAGACTTAGGATTTTCGTAGGAACTCATTAGGAATTTAACTTGATCTTTAAGTTCGAGCATCCTACGGTCGGAAGGTTGTGAGTCAATGGGAGGCAAGGAGATTGCCTTAACGGTTTTGGGCAACTCACGGGGGTCATTCCAACTTTCGTTGTCATAGAGAGCAAGGTCCTCTATTATACCCCATGATTCTTCCGCGGTGAGATCACTAAGTTTTCCACCAGCCGCTTGGTCAATAGATCGCTTGGTGGGGAAGTTGACATGATCATAGAAAAGTTGGACTTGGAGCCAAAGATCAATGCCGTGATGAGGGACTTTATGAAGTAAGTCCTTGAATCGAGTCCATGCTTCGTAGAGAGATTCGCCTTGACGTTGTTGGAACATCAAGATGTCATTCCTAAGCTTAGTGGTTCTCCCCGGTGGGAAAAATTGAGCAAAGAAGCGAGAGGTGAGATCATCCCAACTTGAGATGGAGCCGGCGGGAAGTCGCTCAAGCCAATTAATAGCTTGGTCCCGTAGAGAGAATTAGAAGAGACGCAGACGCGTGGTCTCCCGAGTAGTAGCATCAAGGTCGATGGAATCGACAATTTTAAGGAAATCCTTAAGATGCTGATTAGGATCTTCGGAACGAAGTCCATGGAATGCACATCCGTTTTGCACCAACCGGATGGTGTCGGATCGTAGAGCCGTAGTTTGGGCTTGATCGGGAAGCTCAATGGTGTTCCTATAGCCTAGGTGGCTTGGTCTCGAGTATTCACCAAGAGTACGGGCTCTTGGCGGGTCATTTGGTGGTAGGTTGATGAATGGTGGTTGGTTATCACCTTCCATGATGAAAAGTGATGGGGTTACGAACAAAGGTCACGAAGAAGGGGGATAGACTATGAGAAAGCTAAAAATGAGAAAACATTTTACTTGATAGGAATCAAGCAAAGAAACCTAAACGAGGTGGACTACTAACTAGCTATTCTATTCCCCGGAAGCGGCGCCAAAAACTTGATAACGCTACACGCGTCGTTCGGGGTCAAAGGAACTTCCTTTTCTTCGAGCAAGTTTTATAACACCCTAGGCAGTGAACCTAATCGTTGTAGTGTAGTATTAGGGTAAGCCACGGGTATTGATATCGTTCTCTAGGGGAATAGGAATGCTAGTGAGAAGTTAATACGCTAAGTTTGGGGTTGAGGGAGATTATTTTTTATCTTTTTATATTTTTTAAGGAAAGGAAAGGTACGAATCTTGGGGTTTGGATTTGGGGGTTAGTATTTCTACCGATTACTCTACTTATCTAATTATCTAATCTAAGGTGTATGTAGTCTATGTCTAATTATTGTGTGCTCGTATGATGGTTTAAAGATGTGTTTACTTAGGTTTTATTACTCCTTAATTATCTCCTATTGATGGTTGAATTGTCACGTCCTTATTCTTAATCGCGTTGTGTGTCTAAAGTCGTAGGGTATGCGTTTATCCCTAACTCTTTGAAACTACCAAAGGGTATCATCTACAAAATCTCTAGGAATTATAAACTCTAACTCTAAGGTACTCTTTGGATGGTTTAGCCTACAACTACTCTAGGTGTTATAGTCTAAGGTTCACAAAGATTAATCAAGCATTAACTACACAACGAATGACCTATCGCATTACTAGATCATTAACAATTAAGATAAGAGACAACCAATCAATATTCAATAATTAAGTTTCATATTCCCTAAGCAAACACACAAGTAAATTAGCCGGACATGGAGAACATGCAAGCATACACACAAGTAATTGAAGACATAATTGAATTAATGAAGTAAAACACTTATCTTGATGTAAGATAGGGTTGGAATCCTAAAATACTGTACAAGACAACCTTGGTTCGGTTTAGGTTTTTTACTCCAAAAGACTACACACTAAAACTGAAAAATTCGGATTCTATATATAAGATTACAATCGCGACGGCGTCACCCTTTAATTTGTGACGCCGTCGGGTCGCCGTCATTAGGGTTTCGTCTTGGCCACGTTAGTCTTGCGACGACGTCACCTTATGCTTGTGACGCCGTCCCCTTCAGTCTCTGACGCCGTCTGGATCAAATCTAGGCCGTCTGAGTTTCAACGACCTACTCTTTTAAAGCCTTACACCGTCACTTGAAAATAAGCAATTTGGCTACTGAGCCCTCACAAAAGTGATGCGACGGCGTCACAGGTAACACCTGACGCCGTCCCCTTGTATTTCAACAGCTTGAGTGTCTCGATTCTTGACTTTGGCCATTTTCTTCGTATATCCACGCCTTTTCGTCCAAATAAGTGCCATTCCAACAATTTACCTTTGAGAGACCTAAAAAGTGAAAAGGAACGATATTAAGTAATAACGGATACAAAAGTGATCAAATAAGGGCTTAAACGACCCCTCAAAAAGGTACATTTTAAAACCTTATCACCAATCCTTTGTATCATTCTTAGTATTGAAATGAGATATTACTAATAGTCTAGTTATCTAGGTTATTATGTGTTTATCATCTTTCTTTGTTTTATTTCCTTCTTTCGTGATACATTAGAAGTCATGTATGCATGTTAAAAGAAAATGTAGGCTAAAACACATATCTTGGTATAAAACTATGAGATCTAAAAACCTATGTTTTTCATAAAATCTGTTTCTGTAACTACAGATCTACGGATTCCGGAAGTTATACCAGCCGGATCCCTTTTGAAAAGGAACCGTGGGATCCGTCCTACTGGAGAACAGTTTTTCATGCAAATTAAAAACCACTTTTCTTCTAAAAGTAATACTCCACTAGAATGTCAAAACCATAAGTGAGTTAAGTGTCTTTCTTTGTTAGGTCACTAGTTTTACAAACACAAGTAATATAGAAAGAGATAAGGCGATTGAACAAGTAAGCAAGCACACACACACGATATACTAAAGACGGTTTAGGCGTGAGGCATATGTGAAAGGAAAACTTGAACAACCAACCCTCAAATGAGGGTTATTACATTGTTTATATAGGCAAGGAGCTAGGGCAACACTCCCTCTCCTTCCCTATTCCTTATTGGGCTTGGGCCTAAGCTTATGGGCCTTCTACATAAGCTTGACCTTAAACAAACATAAAGGCCATAATAAAGCTACCTATTACATATGAAATATAAATACTTGAAATACTGTTTAGGAGTGATTCCAACAATCTCCCCCTCAAGTATATATGAATGTAAACGGTGAAGGCGTTGATGTACTAGTAGCTGTGACGTCTTCTGACATTCTTCTTTCTTGTGAGAGGAATTGCCTTGATTCGAACAATCTCCCCAGTGTAGAGAGATAGTTATCTTTGAACAGTTATGCTTCGACGTCATCATTAACTTAGTTCTTTGATCATTGTTCTTTGTGGTGAAAGTGATAGTATGTTGTTGTCTGCATCAGTCTGCCTCAGGTCTGCTTCGCTGCTCCAGTGTCTCCACGTCATTCTTCAACATGCTCACACGCTCTTTGATGTTGGAAATAAATACTGATGAAGTTCTTTAAGTCTTTGACTTTGTAGATTCTTTGATTTGATGAAGAATCATTCTGACCGTTGTGTTGCATTCGAATAGAACTTCCATTAGTGATGATGTTGGCGTGAGCATGAGAAGAATCAGCACGATCATTCCGCTCCGGAGCTTCCATAAGAAGAAAACATTTCAAACGGTTAGTAATAAGCGGTTTCCGGCACTTACAAGTTTGAACTTCGAGAGTGTTAACAGCATAGTGTGAAAACACAACTCTAATTCTTACAAAGGCCGTTCCTGAACTGGAGTCCCACAAGTGAGATAACGCGATGTACCGAAGTACATCTACAGTTCAGATGAGTCGCTGAGGTACACCGAAGCATCACCTCACGACTGTAGACCATTTGAGACACACTCCGCGTAATCCACGGGGAGTTACCGAAGTGACCTGCTGTCAGGGCTGTGTGATGTTGACCCTGGCAGGAGTTTCCATTCAATCACTGAGGATCACAGATGTGAACCTCTCATAAATGTTCTCGACAGGTTGCTAAGATCTGTGAAGGACTCGATATGAACCACTGATGATCTTATTTGTTGATCATCAAGTGATTAAATGTCAAGTGTTCCTAAGAGATCTTTTGATGAATCTCGTGGCTCTAGACTCAATAGTGCGTTATGGTTTTCCTGAGCGGAGACTAGGGAGAGGGTCTCCTTCTTCAATACCAGCGATCTCTAAGAGAAAGCCAATAGTTTACGTAGGGTTCCCTGTGAGAATGAAACAAGCTTCTGTTGAGAAAAACTTGAGTGGCTAAGAAGGTTTAGTGCATGCGTCACTGGGTCCATGACGACTTTTAATCTTCAATACCGGTGTCACTAAGTGACAACCAGTAGCATATTAATTGAACCCGGTATCTGCCCTAAGTTGAATAATCTGGAGGGCTGTTTCTTTTCACCCTTTACTTTACATTTCTTTTTGATTCTTCAACTCCTTCTTTCTCCGATTCTCATTTTCTCCTTTTTACAATCATTCCTAAGGACTTCTAACACTAACTAATGGTAGTGTCCTTGGGTAGATCCCTCCGGCTCTGGTGGATCATAGGACGGTTATTCCTAACCTTAGTCACCTTATAACTCCATGACTAACCTATGTTTGCCATTAAAACCACTGTATGTGAAAATATCTCTCAAAGGGTTTGTTAATGAAAAACATGTTTGAACCACTGTGAGAGATGATGTTTTGCATAAATACTCCCCCTCCACATGTGCTTAATAGTTTTAATGGTTAAATGCACAGTGAGGAAAGAGCGCACATTTTTTGAATTGATCTACTGAAGATAGACAATCCCCCGCGAGACACGGTTATGTTGCATAGTTAAAGAGTTACATTGTCAGCTTTTAGGTCACAACTAGCTCTAATAACTACCTTGAAGGTGTAGACAAACCTCGAAAGGTTGTCATACCCATCAGAGTTCATGTCTATCAAGAGTTTCTCGAATGGTACTTTCTACTTGGACAAGTCCTTTGCGAGACACGTTTACATTACTAGCGAACTAGCTTGAAATTATTACCCGTCCAGGACAAGTCTTTCCGAGTTACTAACAGTTTAGTACCGTCAATTCGTTGGTTAAGTCTGAGGTACACAGATTCATTTGCATTTTGTACAACATATTTCTTATCACACAATTTTCTCCCCCTCAAAAATGGCATATAAAATGTTATTTTTGAATGGTTGAGAATAAATATGACCATTTCGAGTGTTGCGGGAAGATGACCACTATGAACAATTTGTGAACAAAGTTTTGAATCAAATACTCCCCCTCAACGAGTGATATAAACGGTTGAGGTTTTGAAAATCATATGGGGAAGTACTTGTGTTTTTTAGCAAAACCTTGAAAAATGAAAGGTTTGATAGGTTTTACTAAAAAATAAGAAGCTTTCGCTCCTTTTATAAGGATTGTGGCACTGAGGCGTACCACAGGGTCCTTTCTTGACAATTACGGGTTGTACACTGTTATGAGTGCACAAACCATCGATAAAAAATCATCATACATCCAAAAATTATAATGAAAGAACCAAATCAAGGAGTACCAGGGAGTCCAGTGATTTTTCCAGGAGTGCAAATAGGGCGTTGAAAGCCGGTAATGTTCATCCTGGGTCGACCACCAACAAAGCTCTCCAAGCGTCTGAACTGGTCCCTTCGAAACAACCTTTCATCAATCATTCTGATGATCCTTCTCACATCCCTTCTGTCCTTAGAATTCCATCGCTTTGGGTTCCCAATCTTTTCATGTATATCCTTCAACCGATAAGCCAATCCATCCCTGACCAGCTTCAAAGTGTGATCCCCAAATTTGTGAAGATCTTCACACGCCATTAAGCAGTTTCGTTGAAGTTCATTGCGGTAAACGACGCCGAAAGGTTTGCTGATGAGCGTAAGTTGTGTAAGCTGGTTGATGTCGGGAAGATCAAGCTGTGGTGGAGTGAAGTTGACACGTTTCTGATATGATTCAACGGCAAGCTGAAGATCTTCAACACGTTCTTTGATGACTATGCGTCTGATGAAGATGAGCAGTGACTTGATGAATTCACGTTGTACTTCAGTTGGAAATTGTCTCATGCGACCTTGAACTTTGGCAAGATACATGTCTTCAATATCGTTGATGTTCAAATTCTCAAAGTCAGCTTCGGAGAAAGCATAGTCCCTTTCGTCTTGTCTTTTGACCACAATCTTCTTGAGAAAAGTGTAGTCCCATTTAGACGATAGACCAACATGTTGGATGGCCACGATACTTTTAGTACTGAACACTGCATGTTGAGACTTCTGGACCAAGCAGCTTCTGTAGTAGATTCTTCGGCGTTCCGGCCAATGGTGAATCCCATACATTGCATCTTGGTCATATGCTACCACTTTTTCGGAGAACATGTGGGTAGCACGTTCCTCGATGGCTATACAATCATAGTATATGGCAGCAGGGAATGGAAGTGTCAGAGATGTAGCGTATTTCCTTGAACCATCGCCACCGTGTTGAAGAAAATCTAAGTCTTTGTTGAAGAAATGTCTGAAGGGAATCCTAGGCTGATCAGGTTGGCCAATGGTAGGTAGAGGTCGAGACCAGTCGGTGTAATATGGAGGATTGTCCCGTTTGGTGAAATCGATGTTTGCTTCTGGGTTGAGCCAATCCATGTTATTAGACATGGCTCGAGCAATGTTTTCAAGGTGATATTCAACCTCGATTGCACTTTCCGAGCTGTCTTTCAAAAGTAGGAATGCATCATTATTGATGCGCTTCAATTCAGATTTCGTCATCTTCTTCACCCGAAACCTTTCTTGCAAAATCTTTGCATGCTCCAAGGTACTACCGTCTACCAATTCTTGACCTTCTTCAGGGTAGGGAGTGTTGTTAACAAGTGTAGCAAACCATTCAAATTCATCAGTTTTATCGTCATCTAGCCAAGATATGACGTCAGAATGAAGCGTCTTCTTCTTCTTTTTCGAAGGCTTAGATGATGATGATGGTTTATGTCCTTGTTTGGGAGAGGTGGGTTGTTGTTGGGGCTCAAGGACCTCTTCATCGTCACCACCCGTATACTCAAAGTAATCACCTGTTTTTTGAGTCAGGGGTGGTAACTCGGAATCGTCCTGAGGTTTATCAGTAGAAGACCGAGGTGGAGGAGACTTTTGTTGAGAAGAAGTCCATTGTGGAGGAGGTGGTATCGAAGAAGATTCACCAGACTGCTTCTGACGTTTTGGTGCAGAGTCTTTATCCTTATCATCGTCATCTCTTGGCCGTTTGGGTTGATCGGCTGACTCCTTGCATGATGAGCTGAGTTGAAAAGCAAGTAGACCTTCGAAAAATTTAGCTTCATCCGAAGTAAACGTTCCAGATCGCTTTGACATTTGCATCACTAGTTTAGCGATTAACTCAGATTCAGAGAGATCAGCTTCTTTGGCCATTGTATGTTTAACCAATGCGACGATGTTAGGGGTGAGTTGTCTGGAAAATACTTCTCTAGTCACACCGGGGACAGTGTCGAGAAGAAACTTGTGGGTATGATCTCTTGCTGTCTTCTCCAGTTCCTTTTGGACTTTAGGAACGATATCCTGAAGGTACTTGTTAGTGTAACCTTCGATCATTTCGTTCAGTTCCTCTTTACGATGACTCTTCGTGAACTTCTGAACAAATTCCCTTTCTTTCTGCATCTTGTCTTTCTCATCATTTAAGTACTGTATTTGGTCAGCAAACCAATTCAGTTTTCTGTAAAGTATGTCCTTCTTTCTGACTTGTTGGACAGCTTTCACAATTCTTTCATGAGTTTGAGAAATCCAAGATTTAGGTGGTTTCTTCACGGATTTGGATGATGATTTGGTTGACTTCTTAGATGGTGGTGGTGATGAATGAGATGAAGAATCCGATGATGATGAGATGTGAGGAGATTCCGGGTCCTTTGGTGGTTCAGAAGTTTCCTTCTGTGAGCGTGTAGGACTATCCAGAAGCACATCGTCGTAAGCAGCATCTTTATCTTTCTCAGTTTCCAGTTTCTCAAAATCATATATAATAGTATCCTCTACAGGCTTTTGTTGTTGCACAAGAATGGTGGCACCAGCTCCCTTATCGGGTTGATTAACCGCATCAGGAGTTGGTGAAGATTGAGCTGCACCACTTGACCCACCGGGGCCACCCATTTGGTCTTTAGCAAATTCTTTTGCCTTTTGAAGATGTCTGACGATTGTAAACTTCTTCCTGTATGATTTATCTAGTTGCTCTTCTTCTTCTTCAGAGCTCTCATCATAGGGTACAATTGCTGGAGTCTTCCCTTTTTCTTGGACAGCTGGAGGACTTGGAGGTTTTGCTACTGAGGCAGGTGCTTTGGTTGCAGTTGCAGAGTAATGAACCTCTTCTTCTGTATCAGTATCTTCAGAGCTCTCGTCCTCAAGCTTTCTTTGCGGTTCAAGTGTGGGAATTGGTTCGGCTTCCTTTACGGGAACAATCCTTTTAGAAGGAGGATTCCTTTTAGGAAACTTCCTTTGACTCACAGTACTTGTTGCGCTTCCGGCACTTCCTCTTATGGTTCTTCTTACAGGTGTTCCAGAAGATTTTTCGTCGAGATGACCAACTTTGCCTTGTCTAACTGCTTCCAGATACCTTTTGTACGTTTCGAGCTTTCTGACATCTTCAGTTAAAAGGAAATCTGGCAACACAGCACCTTGTTTCTTTGTAGACGATTCCTTGATTCTGACAGATAGAATAGGTTCCGTCAACATATCGTGATTGTCGGGGTCATTGAGCCTCTTGGGAATATCAGGATGAAGTCCAAGTGCTCTCTGGATCAACAGTTTAGTATATCTGATGTAGGGAATCTTTGAGCCAAGCTTGTTGAGAAATGACATCATGTCATCCCAAATCAGAGCTTCGATAGCGATGTGTTTCATGTTGACCAATGCCCAAAATATTTGCAGTTCTATGAGCTTAGGATGCTCATAGCCACTGTCACGACCAGAAACAGACTTGGTAATGATCATGTAGAGAGTTCTCCATGGTTGAGGAATACTCTTGAGCTCTACGTGAGAATGCTTGGTGATTACTCCTATAGCCTCATCATAACCGATATCGATTAAGAATTGGAGAGTGAGCTCTTCAGCAGGTGTGGCATATAGTTTGGTTGGATCGACTTCAGGAATTAGGAGAACAGCCCTTAAGTCTGCAGGTGTAATGGTAACTTGTTTGTGATTCAGAGTCACCGTCACAGCAGTTCGTCCTTTGACCCTTTCCATAGTGTTCCAGAACTGTTGGATATAGATCTCAGGAACAGTTGCAGAGTGAGTGAGCATATTCTGATACGGATGAGTCCTCAGAATATCAATAGCAATTAGACACAAAGATTCTGAGCAAGTGAGGGTGTCAAAGTCAACACGGAGATTATTCTTTCCTATCTTCATTGGATAGCCATAAGGATAGATATCAGCAATGGAGAGAACTTCTGATGCATCCACATTCATTTGTTCAGCCATGTCGTGATCTGAAATAACATTAGCCAAAAGAACCAACATATCGAAAGACATAATGTTAGTCAACAGAAGGTCTTAATGTCTAGTTATTGAATGTACAATGTCAATGATTGTTACGAGTCCTAAGTCACTTGTATGTCCAATAGTCTAATGACTTCGTGAAATGTTTCGTGAGTTAGTTAACTTTAAGTTTTAAAGTTTATGTTATCACTTATTGTTCACAACATATTAGACGATTAAGTTTATTAGTGACATTATTGGATTCGTGACGTTATGATTAGTTTATTTACAAGTTGTACATGTAACAATTCATCATGAAGGTCAATCCAGGGTTAAGCGTAGTTTTAGCAAAGTTAAGCGTAAACAGTATTGACATATGCGTAGACGAAAGCTTACGCGTAGGATCCTAACTTACGCGTAAGAAATGTTACGCGTAGGAAAAGGAGGACCTTATGCGTAGAGCTTACGCGTAGGCGTATATATACCTTACGCGTAAGGCTTACTCGTAAGAGTAGACCTTATGCGTAGAGGTCACTGTTTACGCATATCCTTCACAGGATACGCGTAGTCCATTGTAGAACCTTACGCGTAACTGTTATGCGTAGGATTATTCTTACGCGTAACATGACTACGCGTAGGGTAATCCTTATGCGTAGAGTTGCAAATGACCTTGATTCTGAGTTTCACGAGTAACAAGCCTGAAATAGAACCATCATATCATCAATATTAACACATAAATTCATTTTAACAACAAATCATGGCAAGAACACTTGTTAAGCAGTTATGCGTAGAACTGCATACGCGTAATCCAAAACCGTAATAGTTCAAGAATTACGCGTAACAATTCTAACCATGGAAATTGCACCAAACGTTTTCTGGTAGGTCTAAGGTATTGTGAGAGTCTACTAACCAAGTTTTAACATCCAATTCATGGTGAATCGAAAATACCCAAACTCAAGAACTTTAAACCCTAATTCCAAATTGTTGATAATGTAGAGTTTCTGGGTGGTTATAGAGCAAGGATATCCTCAATTCAACATCATAAGAACATAACCCAACAATCTTTTTGACCATAACACTTCATATTCAAAAACACCCAATTCGACACAAGAACCCTAATTTTCAAACATCTTTAATACGTGTTTCTGGGTGGGTTTTGATGATTAAAATGATATCATTAATGTATTTGAAACATTTTGACATAATCCATTTAACCACAAACACACACACAATGATTGTGTGTTCATACGCTTATGCGTAGAACACATAATCACGCGTAAAACAATTTCTAGCCGTTGGATTTGCATGAGATTTGAAACCTTAGTTTAAAAACATGTTTTAATCACGAAACAACTTACAAAGAGATGATCAAAAGAACGGATTTCTTGGTTGATTCTTAGGCGTAGATTGGTTAGGTTTTAGTAATAAATGTGAAGTGATAATGTTAGGTGAGGTATTTTATTGAAAATACTTTCAGGTTTTGACAGTTATAGTCCCTCCACCTATTCCATTTCTATACAAAGCCATTTAACTTCCATTTTGGTTACCAAACGAAGATTTTAGGAAAGAAGCATGACGACACTCCCCCTCGACTTAAGAAATAATGAAAGGTTATAAATTTAGTCCGAGGAGTGTCATTAAACCAGAATATTCACCACCATTGTAAAATGAAACAACCGAGATATGAAAACATGCAAGTACACTGATGTTTTGAAACAGTTAAGTGAAAATTTTCTCCCCCTTAACACTGGATCGTAAAAAATACTGAATTTTGAAAGATTATAGTGTTGAAGGAAGACATGTACTTGCCATGTTGAAAGAGTATAGATTAGAAGAATATTTTTGTAGGTTTATAAGATTTTATATTTTTGTATTTTGTTTTTGAAAAATTTATTTACAAAAGATGTTTTGGTGTTTGACAGGTTTTTAAGACTGTTTTAAGAGGTCATCCAATTCCTCTTGAGTCAAACACCTCATACCAATCCGGTGGATCAGCTCATTAAACCTAGCGGGAGGCAAGGCTTTGGTGAGCAGGTCTGCCAATTGGTATTCAGTACCCACAAAGTATGATTCAACGGTACCCTGTTCCACGTGGTCCTTGATGAAATGATAGCGTAGATCGATGTGCTTTGATTTCGAGTGCTGAACTGAGTTGCACGAGATCGCAATGGCACTCCGATTGTCGCAGTACATCGGGATTCTGTCAAATACGTAACCATAGTCTTTGAGTTGTGTTCGCATCCAGATGACTTGAGCACAACACGCGGACATGGCTACATATTCTGCTTCGGTTGATGACAGCGATGTACAATCCTGCTTCTTTGATTGCCAAGACACCAGTTTATCACCGAGAAATTGTAGTGCTCCTGAAGTACTTTTCCTTGAGTCTAAGCATCCTGCGTGATCAGCGTCTGAAAAAGTGATTAGTTCAAAACCAGAATCCTTCGGATACCAGATCCCCAAGTTAATGGTTCCCTTGATGTATCGGAGGATTCTTTTAGCCTCAGAGAGGTGGGTTTCAGTTGGTCGCGACTGATAACGGGAGCATAGATAAACGGCAAAGACAATATCAGGTCTGCTAGCTGTTAGATACATGAGGGACCCAATAATACTTCGGTATTTGGTGGGGTCAACTAATTTCCCATGTAAATCAGCATCTAGCTTCTTGGTATGAGTCATTGGTGTGGCATAAGTATCACATGTTTTCATTCCAAATTTGTTTAACAATTCAAGGGCATATTTGGACTGACTCAAGAAAATACCACGGGGTGATTGATGAACTTGCAGTCCTAGAAAGAACGTAAGTTCACCCATCATGGACATTTCAAAATTTTTCTTCATTAGTTTTGCAAAAGCGGTTGAAAACTTTTTATGTGTCGACCCAAAAATGATGTCATCTACGTAAATTTGAACAATTAAGATATGTGCCCGTGATATTGTATAAAAAGAGTTGGGTCAACCGAGCCTTTGGTGAAATTATTGGCAATGAGGAAAGATGATAGCTTATCGTACCATGCCCGAGGGGCTTGTTTGAGACCATAAAGAGCTTTGTTTAGTTTGTAGACATGGTTCGGGAACTCAGGATCAACGAATCCATCTGGTTGGCTGACATAGACCGTTTCTTTAAGTTGTCCATTGAGAAACGCCGTTTTGACATCCATCTGATAGACCGTCATATTCATATGAGCAGCGAACGCGAGAAATATCTGAACAGCCTCAAGACGAGCAACCGAAGCAAAAGATTCTTCAAAGTCTATTCCCTCTTCCTGACCCTTAGCAACTAGACGTGACTTGTTTCGGATGACGTTCCCTTCAGCATCCAATTTGTTTTTCCAAATCCATTTTAGACCAATGACGTAGACCCCTGTTGGTCTTTCAACCAGTTCCCATACTTCAAGACGTTTGAATTGGTTGAGTTCTTCCTGCATGGAATCAATCCAGTTATCTTTTGTCATTGCGTCTTTAATGTTTTTAGGCTCAGATTGGCAGACAGTGAGTGCATAAATGCAATGTTCACCATATGTGTGAAGACGTTGTCTCGTAACGACTGGTTGATTCGGGTTGCCAATAATGTTAGCCAGAGGATGGTCTTTTGTCCATTTATGTGTAGAGGGTTGATGTTGGTATACATTGTGCAGATTCTGAGGGTTCAAATGGTTTGTTGAAGATTCTGCGACATCTGGTGTAGCAGTCTCATTGGCAAACGGGTTGAAGAACGCATTTGGATCAAAATCTGCAGGTGGGGGTACTTCATTCATAATAACATAAGCTGGTTCATCATTGGTGGAAGCGGTGTGTTCAACTGTTTTGTTGGAGTCAACTGGTGTAGGTGCATCTTCAACAGTAGTTGTTGTAGCAGGTGTATCAGGTATAGGAATATTATCAGGTTGTGCAGCGGAAACAGCGGATACACCTGGAGCACGTTCATCAATATTGTCACTGAACAGAGGAGCAAATAACCTTTCCATTTGTTGACGAGTGAGCTGGGGGCTTTGTTCAGCTGATGATGGGGGTTGAGGGAAGTTTAAACGGTTGTGACCGGGTTCTAAGCTGTTATACTCAGAAGCCATTTCCGTGAGTTCATCAAAATGAGCATGAATCGTTTCCATCACCTGTTTTGTACGACGATTCCAGATCCGGTAACCTTTAGAATTCTCACAATATCCAATAAAAACTCCAATGTCGGCTTTGGCTTTGAGCTTTCCAAAGTCATCACGATCATTATTCGGATAGCAAAGGGATCCAAATACATGAAGGTGTTTGAGATTCGGTTTATGGTTGTGGACAAGCTCGAAAGGTGTTTTGTTGTGGCGTTTTGTGATCATAGAACGGTTTTGAGTATAGCATGCAGTAGATACAGCTTATGCCCATAAGTAATCTGGAAGTTTAGCATTGATTAACATTGTTCTTGCAGCTTCCACTAACGTTCGGTTTCGTCTTTCAACAACCCCGTTTTGTTCAGGTGTACGTGCAATAGATGTTTGATGCTGAATTCCCACTTTCTCATAAAATTCACGAAGGGTTTGGTTAACAAATTCAGTTCCTTTGTCTGTCCGAATTAGCCTGACGGTGTTGCGGAGCTGAACCTGTATTTTGGTGAGAAAGGTGATGATCATTTGTGGAGCTTGGTCTTTGCTACGAAGAAAGTAGACCCAAGTCCAACGTGAGTAGTCATCAACAATTACTAAGATGTAGCGTTTGCCATTGATCGTTTGCACGCGTATCGGGCCACACAAATCCATGTGAAGAAGATGTAGCACATGCTGAGAGTTGTGTTCCACCTTTGAAGGAAAATGAGCACGAGTGCTTTTCCCTTGTTCACAGGCTGAGCAAAGGTGATCTTTTGAATACCGAAATCATGGGAGACCTTCAACTAGTTTGTGTCGAGCAAGGTTGGTGATGGTTTGAAAGTTTAGATGTGAGAGACGACGGTGCCATAGCCAGGATTTTGTTGATGTTGCCTTAGAAAGTAAGCAGATGGGAGATGAAGCAACCATGTCTTGCATAGATATAGTGTAGAGACTAGAATTACGTGAGCCAGACATAAGGTCATTTCCTTGTAGATCACGAATGAAACAAGTTTTCTCCCTGAAAGCAACCTCCAAATCTCCATCACAAAATTGACCTACTGAAAACAGATTGTGACCGAGGCCTTCCACATAGTAAACCCTGCTAATTTCGATGTTCCCATTGACATAATCTCCGTAGCCCATGATAGCTGCGAAGTGATCGTTCCCGAACCTGACAGTGCCAATGAACTTTGCAATAAAGTTTGATAACAGTTTAAGGTTGCCTGTCATGTGTCGGGAACATCCGCTATCAACAATCCAGAGAATGATCTGTATCACCTGCATTACACACAGACGACACAGATGGAATAGAAGTAGATGTGGAACCCGAAATGTTAGAGGGTTCCGAAGCAGGTATGTTAGACATACACACATTGATAATTTTAGGCATCCATTTAAATCCTAGTGTGTTATATATCCATTTCTGCCATCTATAACTACTCTTTGCTTTAGTCTTAGTGAAAACACTAGGTGGTACTACATTCTTAGGAGGTGAAACTGGAGCTACAGTGACAGCAATGGTTGCCTTAGAATCTAAAGAAGGCGGTCTACCAAGCACAGACTTAGAATGATTAGTGGGCCTAGAGGTATCCCGATTCTTAGGATTTCGTAATCGAGAGATTATAGCTTTAGCAACACATTTGTCATGACAATCAGAATTCATACTCTTCCGGCAAATAACACAAGGTGCATCAGACTGAATATCAAATGTACTTAACGGTTTAGCATTCGTTACATCACTATTTGTATTACATTTGCCAGACGCAACATCTATAGTGGAAGCAACATGAGTTTTATTCAGAGTCCTAGGGTGTTCTTCTACTTTAGCATTCCTTATTGATCTTTTCTTAGGTCGCAACTTCCTATTCGTCGATTGAGTGCTCCTAGTCTGTGAAGTGCGGACGTTTGGAAAAGACGCAACTATTCCTGTTCCAGTAGAGGGAAACACATTAGCAACTTGTGATTTGGCAGTAGGAATTCTAGGTTCACGATTACTAAGTGTGACTGGTGCTAATCTCTTAATCACAGTAGGCGGAAGTTGTTCATACTTTCCTAACATTTCCCGTAACTTAGAGATAGTGTGAATCAGATCTTGATTTTCAGAACGAATATTTCCAGCAAAATTCATGACATCTCTAGTGTGAGCAAGATAGTGATCAAGTTCGTTTGATGCTTCAAGTCGAGTCTTTTTGAGTAAATCAAATATGACACCATATTCCTGTTTAACTTTTAAAAGTTCTTGTTCATATTTTGAGATTTGACTTTTCAAAGACACGTTTTGATTATCCAGTTGCTCAATTTTAGGATCAGAAGATTTTGCACTCAACTGAGCGATTTTCTTTTGAAAACTAAGTTGATGATTGTGAATATCTTTTTCACACCAATGAAGACGACGTTTTGCATTGTAAATTTCATTGAGTAATAGTTTATTTTCAGCTTTTAAAGACTCGATCTGAAGCACATTATCGGTGTTCTCAACAGTTACAACAGTTTCAACAATATCAGCAGAGATGTAATCAGATGCAAATGGCAAAGCATGAAGTAACACAACATTATGGATATCAGCACAGATAACATCTTCCAAGAGTCGATCAACATCTTTTCTCAACAGTTTCTTTTTGCGTTTAGTGTTAGAAATAGATGTTTCTGTTTTCTCGAAAACGTTTTTCATTACCCCAAGTTCCTTATGAAAATCCTTTTCCCAGGCAATTGCACAACTTTTCAAGTTTTTAACATTAGGTAAAAGATTTTTCTGAAAAATGTTTCTTTGTTCTCGCGCCAGAGGCGATTGAAAATGTTCAACTTTGATTTCAGATCGATATTCTATCTCATGTTGTAAAATTTTGAGGTCAGCCATGAAAATGTCAAAATATCGAAGAATTTTTCGATTTTCAGGTTGTGAGTTTACTTCACTAATGGAAGGTAAAGGACCATAAGTTTGTGCAAAATCTGTTTTGGGATTAACATTAGAAGACTCAGGTGTTTTGATGATAACCCTTGGTGTGTTGGAAGAATCCGTTGGTGTGACGAAAGTGACCGCGTTTTTATAATTAAAAGGTTTGTTGTAAACAACGTTTTTTAATTTTGATCGACTCTCGTCTTCTGCATCTAATTCCTCTTGACGATGATATTCAACAACACTCATGACAGTATTATCAATTTTGTATTCTGCACTGGAAACTTCAGGAGTTGGTTTGAATGTTTTTAGTGAAAGCTTTGGTTTGTAATCAGCTAGATTTTTTCCATATCCTTTTGGATTGGGTTTTATGGTAAACTTTTCAATAGCTGTTACTGATTCACCGTGTTTGTAAACAACAGTTTTAAACTCTTTAAGTTTGTTTTGCAAGCCGATAATTTCTTCAAGAAGGTCATCTACCCGATTCGTTGAATGCTTTTTGTATGCGGAGAACTGTTTTTGACAATTTAACAACTCGGCCTTAGCTTTTTGATTATCCAATGTGAGAGCGTTAATTTGCTTTTTATGTTCGTGTTTCAGTTTTTCTAATTCAGACAACAAAGCATTCTTCGAGGCGGCTAGATCACGCATCTGTCTCTCTAAATATTTTTCGTTTTGATGAGATTTTGCAAAAGCGGCTTCAAAACCTTTTTCACGGTTTTCTTGAGTTTTGAAAAAGTTGAGTTGCATTTGTAAGCATTCAGAATCCTTGGTTAACAGCGCATTTTTACTTTTTAAGGACTGATTTAATGCAACACATTCAGCAATTTGGGATTGTTGGTCTTTAAGTAACAGAACAAGATCTGGATGGGGCAAAGGTTCATCTTGTTCAACGTGAGTCACAACATGATCATTATTTAGATCCTCAAGTATAACCACGGAGTCAATTTGATTATCAAGGGAAACCATAAGGTCATCTGGATCGTCAAATGTAACTACGGGGTTTATTTGAAAATCGTCAGAATGAGATGTAGTTGACTCATTTTGAACATTCTGAGCCGTGCCGGATTCAGATATTGACGGAGATATTAGTTCAGATATGATGATGGTTTGTTCGGGTACCTGAGACAAGCCATCAGTGTCATACACTGGGCCTGTTTCACTCATGTGTAACTCTTGCATATTAGCCATCAACATAACAGCTGCATTGGCCTGCAAGTCCTCCATATCATCATCTGAGTCTGCATCTGCCATAAAGCTCTGTTCTTTGTCTGTGAGAGATCCACCAGCTTCATCCATAAGAGCCAAAAGTAAAGCCTCTTTGAAATAAGCACTACCCCTAGTCCTCGGCTTTGGGCATGCATTAGCCAGGTGTCCCTTCTCATTGCAATTGTAGCATCTAAGACCATTTAACCGATTCTGAGCATTTCCCTGTTCCACCACTTGAGCTCTGTTGTTATTCCTACCCACAGCATTAAACCCTTGACCACCGCCTATCTGACGACCATAATCACGATTCTGAACTTCAACACGTCCATTGTTCACAACAGCTTGAGTCCGTGTGTTAGATGAGGAACGAATACGATTGTTGGATTTGTTGGTGTAACGGCCAAAAGCATTAGCAATCATCACAAATCCTTGTTGCAATGCTTCGAACGGATTGGTTTCCTCAGTCGCTTCACTGACATATGCTTGAGCATTGTTGTTGTTGTATGGAACCAGTTGATTTTGTTGAGGTTGTTGCTATGAAGGTGTGTTTGAAGCAGTTGGTTGAGTTGCTGGTTGAGAGGGATAATTCTGTTGAGCATACAAGGCAAGTTGTTGAGTATCCGGATGTGACTGTTTAGCAATTTGAGCACGGAGAATCCTTTCCCGATCAACTTCCTTTTCATGAGGCTTCAAGTAATCGTACAACAATCCATAAGTAGAATGATGCATATTCTTCGCTTGACGGAGAAAGATGACATACTTCTCCCATTTAGGACCAAGACTACTCAGGAACTTAGTATTCACTGCAATTCTTGGCATGATGATGTTGTGTTTATCCAAATCATTGATGATGTCTAAAAATCGATGATGATAGGACTCTAGTGTCTCTCCAGGTTCAATCATGAAGTGTTCATAAGCCAAGTAAATTTTGGATTCCAAATCCTCCTGATTGAGTACATATCCTTCCATAAGAAGACGAATATGATCCCACATTTTTTGTGCAGTCTTTTGAGCATCAACACTACGAAGAATTGGATTTGGTAATCCTAAGAGGATGTATTCCATTGCAAGTTCATCAGCTTCATAGTGTAGAAGTTCTGTAGGATTTAAATTTGCAACAGTAGCAATGTTGGTTTGTTCATCTCTTGGTGGAACAGCAGTTGGATCTCCGGGTACAATGACAGTAGGCATCTCAAATGGACCTTCCAAGATAACCTTCTTTAAGAACTTTCCATGTGGCTTCTTTAGATCACAAAACCTAAAGAACCTTATCACCCATTGATCGTAGTTTCCTGGAGTGAGCATTGGAGGTCTATCAAGTGATCCAGCTTCATGAATTGATTGTTGGCTGCTTAAAGCTTCACACATCTTTGCAAACCAAGTGGGTTCCTTGATGGATGTTGATTGAAATCGTTTGTGTAGGGTTGAACTTGAAGACTTGGCGGTGTTTGAACCATTTGTGGTGGTGGAATTGCACCAATTTGTGGAGTATGTTGCTGGTTAAATTGTTGTTGATAAATTGCTTGTTGTTGATTCCATTGTTGATGTTGTGGAGTTAATTGTTGTTGTTGTTGATGATTATAAGTGTGAGGGAAATAGTTAGAGTATGGTGGTTGAGACATGTTGATGAACTTGTGTAGTAAAAATGGATCTTTGTAGTCGAATGAACCTTTGTTGATGAAGTGTCCTTAGGCGTAGAAAAGACAAGAAACCAAGTAGCACTTATACGTAAAAACACCAAAAGTTACGCGTAACAATAAGGAGTTACGCGTAGGATTTAGCTTACGCGTAAGTAGGATAAAAGCACTAAAGTTATGCGTAGACAAAAGTTAGGCGTAGAAAGTTAGGCGTAGGATTACCTTATGCGTAGACCTAAGTTTACGCGTAAAGTGAATCTTATGCGTAGAATTTCTACGCGTAAGCTTATGCTTATGCGTAATTTTAGGGTTTTTGCCCAAATGATCTTTTACACTATCACAGTGCAAAAGATATCCAAAGTCGACGTATTTTCAGACTTATCCAAGTAAGAAAACACGGAATAAACCACGAAAATGAAGATCAAGCCAAGGATAATCTTACGCGTAATTTTAGGGTTTTGATACGCGTAGGATTGCTCGTAAATTTGATTTTGCCCAAAGATGTTTCTAAACCAGTTTTTGTGTGATGAAATAGCTTCAATAACACCAAAAGACACAAAAGTGTGAAACTTGATGATCCAAAGCTCTTAAAACAGTTATGCGTAGGATGAAACCCTCGAACAAAAACAAGCTTAAAAACGTAGACCACGCGTAAAGTTTGAAACTTTTTGCCAAAAACAAGTATTTTAACACCTCAAAACATTGAAAGTACAAGAATCTTGGATTAAAAAGTATAAAAAAAACAAGTTTTTAAGCGAACCAAAGTATCACTCGTTAGCCTTACGCGTAGGTGATGAGTGTGTAAATACTCATCATTTTTGGTCAAATCTGAACTGCAAAACGTTTAAAAATGCTCAGAAATGCATCAAATTACTGAAAATATTCCAAAATTGCATTTTATATGTTTCAGATGCAAAATGTTCAAAATCAGATGAAAAATGAGCTAAGTTTGCATAATTGGCAGTTTCAGTCCCCCAAGTTTCTAAAATTGTCAGAAATAGTCCCTGAGCCATAATTTCAAAAGAAAAATCACCAAAGGTCCTTTTAAAATCATAAGTTGTCAAAATTAGTCCTTTGGTGAAAAATATCAAAAGTTTTGAGAAATTACAAAATTGGTCCTTCAAGTTTGAAAATTGGCAAAAATGGCCCCTGGAAAATTGAAAATGTCAAGTTTGGTCCTTGTATTATGGAAGCTTGTCACTTTTGGTCCCTTGAAACATCTTTGCATAAATGGCAGCCTAGGTCCTTGAATTTTCAGAAATTACATAAAGGTCCTTGTATTAATAACATAGCCTTTGACCCTTCACACCCTTTTGGCCTGGTCAAAACCCCAAGTGACCCCCTGTCATTAACCACTTTTGACCCCCCTTTCTTATTAATACCCAGTCAACCCATCTGGTCAAACCAACCCCTTGGCGCGCTTTTCTTTCTTCCCCACTTGTTTCCCTGCCAAAGCCCTGCAACACTCAATCAACCACCCCCCAGCTCACCTTATCCCTCTATTATCACTCCACCTCCACACAACTCCAAAGGGCATTAAATGCACCTTCAACCTTTTGCACTCAACCTCCAACTGGCATAAACCTTTTTCCCGCCAAAAACCAAATCAGCGGTCAAGATGACTTGAAGCCATCCAATGGCCCTTAAAGCATGTGGGATAAGCTCAGAAAGAGGAGAGAAGCAGAGTGGGGTATAAAAAGAGCAAGGGATAGCAAGCAAAAGTAGTTAGTTAGTTTTTAAATTAAAATGTATGTCGTTTTTTGTTAAGTTATCTTAATTAGTGTATTAGAATGTAATCTTAAGTTTCATTGTACTCAAACTAATCTACTTTGTCACTATAATTCATTTCAAGTCTCAATTTAATGCTTCATTTATATTTCATGTTTTGAAGTCCACTGTTGAAAATTTTGATTTTAAGCTCTAGCATTCAAGCTTCAAATAGCTCTTTGTTCAGTTCCAATAAGCTTAAATAAGCTCTATATAGCTTTTGATAAGCTTGCATTACAGTTTCAAGCAATATGTTCAGTGGGTCAACAAAAGTCAAACTAGGCTTATTTGGACTTGGTGATGGTATTTGGGGTGTTGCAGAGCCTTGATTTGGGTTGGAAATGGCTTAGTGTAGTGGTCTTGGGGTTTGGTTTTAGCCTGCATACCAGCTGGGGCCTTGTGAGTTCTATTCTCATTTCCATTTTTTTTCAGTATTGCATTTTATGCTTATAGTTGAATCTGTGATCATTAGTAGTTCTAACCTGTTTTATTAAGTTGTTTTTAGGTCTAGTAACTCAGTTTGATCATTGGCTTTAGCTAGTTAATAGGTTGGTTCAGTTTAAGTTCTTATCAGTTATTAATAGTGGTGTTTGGATTAGCTGCATAGACTGCATTAGAGGATGGCTCAGTAGTTAGGATTTGCAGTTTTAGGGTTGTGTAGCTTCATTTGACTCATTTGAGTCAGCAAATTGTGCCTGCTAACCCCCAAAGTCAAAAACACCATTAATATGTCTTAATAGCTTCACTGTTGGGATTTTTGATATTCAAAAGCTCATTTTGTGTTTAAAATACATAGAGTTAGATTGCATTAGGTCTATTTCACCATTAAACATCATATTCAGTCCTTGAATTGGTTGCAAATCTCAAATAAGTCAACTTTCCATTTCTTTATTCAAAAGTCAATTTGCAAAAACTCAGTTTTAGCCCAACTGAGATGAATTTTCATGGACTCAGTTTTGGGGAAAATCATGTCAAACTCTGGATTTTATAACTTCTACTGGTCCACTTTCTTATTATCATTTTTGTGTATTTTTGTGAATTTTCCATAAGCTCCAAATGAGCTTGTCAAATGGGCTTAATATGCCCTGTGCAACTGACTCAGTTTAAGCTGAGTCTGCACAGGGTCTTGCAGGCTTGTCACAAGCTTTAAAAAAGCTTATCTTGGTCTGTTCTTTGGTCTAGACATAGCCACCCAGGTCTAGTGTAGGATCCAAGTCTTGGTTTCATGTCTCAGCTTATTATGTAGCTTATTTCTTAGCTTAAACTTGGTACCCTCACAACTAATTTTAGCTTATTAGCCAAAACCTCAAATCTGTTGAGCTTGTTGATCAGAGGTTAAAGCTTTTGTAATACTTGTTCATTTTGAGTTCTTGTAGCTTAATATAGCTTCTGTTATAGTTGGGTAGCTTTTTGTTTTCATTTGGCTTATTCAAAGTGCTTATTCACAAGCACTTGCAATAGCAGTTTCAATTTCTTGCACACTACCCCATGTTTTTATATTTTTCTTAGATTCTCAATATTATTTTAAGCTTATCTTGAATTTTTCAGATTTTTCTATGGCAGTTTGGTATTTTTCTTAATTTAAATTAGTTTTTAAGCATTTTTAATTAGGATTTAATACAAATAATTAAGAAAAGTTTCAAAAAATTAATTTTTCATTTTTATTAAGTTAAGATAAATATAAAAAGACAAAAAAATATTTTTTCCAAATTTTTCTTAGTTAAATTTGTATTTTTAAGCAATTTAATTAGTTTTAAATAGTTTTTAATTCCTAGAAAATACAAAAATATTCAGAAAAATACAAAAATAGTTTTGAAAATTCTCTTTTGTTATTTTATATTTTTCTAAGTCATAATTTTATTTTTCTAGTTTTATTTCATAATTTCTTGTATTTTAGGTAATTATTAAATAGTTAAAATAGTTTTTAATAAATAATAATTAGATAATTAGTTATAAAAATAATTTTCTTTTTCTAGAAATTTTCTTTTATCATTAGGATTGTAAAAATATCATTTTCATATTTTTAGGGTTAATATTGATTTAGTTTCACATTTTCATTTGTACGTTACGTAGTTTTAATTCAGTTTTATAAAAACATAAAATCAAAAACATCATTTTGCAAATAGTGATAGCGTTTATTTAATATTTTTTATCTTTTTAATTTTTTTTAATTTGCATTTAAGCCATTGTAATTTATAGCCTTTTTCTGTAGTTTTAATAATCTCAATCCCTTTTTCCGTTCAAATCTCTCGATCACTATTCGTTTGGTGATTCTTCGCATAGCTCGCTGGGACATAACGACCCGGGGAAACCCTATACTCCCCAGATCTTCATTGCATTTGTTTCTGAACCGTTTTAAGTTTCTTACGGTCGGCCATTCACAAGTGGCCGGCTTGCGTGAGAAAACTTGACGGTTCAGCACCGATCAAATTTTTGGCGCCGCTGCCGGGGAGCTGTGCTGATTATCTTCCGTTTAGCAGATTAGTGATTTGAATATTCACTCATTGTTCTACCATCTATATATGTTTATATTTTCTTATAAAAATCCAAAAATATTCTTCTCATTCCTCTTGACAATTTGATTCTATCTCTTTAACCCTCTACATGTTTAATTCTCATGGCAACGTTCGATTATCATCGTTGTTTCCACTGCAAAAGCCGTATGGAAGAGGATCAGCTCTGTTGTCAGAATCCGGATTGTTTATGCAAGCAATGTGGAAGGATGGGTGCAAGCAAATATTGTTATTGGTGCGATTATCCGATAAAAACTCTCTCGATGATTCTCCAAGTTTTTCTGACCATCCGCCACAAACCGATGTTTCTTGTATTGTCTCTGAGCCCAAACCGTCCAGAATTGATCAAAATCTTTCACGATTTACGGTTAAAAACAAAAATGTAGAATTTAGACCGGTGACTAGCAAGAATGACTTGCCTAATCTTCACGTTTCTCAAGAATCCGAACCGGAGACCATAACGGAAGTGGTGGAAATTGCTAGCTCTCAGAGCACACCACTTGTCCCACCTCCGGATTTTTCAAAATGTTCTTCGAGACTTGATAGTCATTCGGATCACAATGTTGGTTTTGTTGATTCTTTGAATAAACCGATTCTTTCTCATTACTCTCAAATGAAGTCGTTTATTCCTTGTGTCGGATGTGGTGAGCCTCTTTTTGGTTCACCCTGTCGTTGGTGTACGTGTGTACAATGTGGTAATGATATTCATAACGGGAGTTGTTTGTTTTGTGGTTCGAGGAATTCATTTGATTATGATCCTAATCAGAACTCATTTAACGACCCCTCAAACTTTTCCAATTACCCACCACAGCCCGACTTATCTTCATATAATCAACATAACTGCTGTGAATTTTGTGGAGGTCCTCACCAAGGATTTGAGTGTCAATCCGGAAACACGTTTGTCTATGAACAGTTTTCCAGTGATGCTCAGAACTTTGGTTATGACCAATATCCATATAATTCACCTGTCCAGACTCAGCAGTTTTACTGTTGTAAGTACTGTGGAGGTCCCCACTTCAGCTCTGATTGTCAAATAGGGAATCCATTTCCTTGTAACAATCATGACTCTCACAGGTTTGACAATTTCCAACCTCCACAGTATCATGCGGTTCAAACTCCACCTGAGCCGTTGTCTCAAGAAATCTCCCAAGATTTTGAAACCGCAATGAAAACACTTGAGGATATGATTAGTAACTTTAAGGATCAAGTGAGTGGTGAAAAGACCATGGGAGAATTGCTTGCCGAAGAACGAGAGGCCCGCCAATCTAGGGAAGAATTATTAATCCTAGAGCATGCAGCTCTAAGGCGTTCCCAATTTCTTAAGGCAGCTCTATATGATGATGACGAGGAGAGTTTTTATCCTTTTAAAGATATTATTTCTCAACTCCCTCAGTCAGTTGATATCCCAGCAGTTGAGATTCCATCTCAAACAACTGCTATCACACCCGAAGCTCCCACTCACTCTCTAAACATGGGGGATGAGCATCTTGACACTGTTCCTGAAAAGGAATCGGACGAATTCATAAAGTCTAGTGTTGAGAACCTTGTCCCAATCCCGAGAGAGTCACAGGGAACTTTTGATCATATGTGTGATTCTCTTTCCCCTCTTGAGTGTTCAAAAGATCATTTTGAAACTTTCTCTGATCTTAGCGACGATTGTGCTTCCTATGGAAACATCGAGTATGTTGAGACATCACTCCCACAGTCTGATGCTGATCATCTTCTTGAGGAGTTCACCGATGAACTCACTCACATCAATGATCGTTCACTCACTTCTCACCCTAACAGTCCAATAGAGAATGTTGATCACTTTGTTCCCGAAACATTCAAAGCTACTGTCACCAATCCTCTATTTGAATTCAACTCTGAATTCACTTTAATTTCTGAGAATCCACTCTTTGATACTCAGATTGAAAATAGTGATGAGCCCACAATGGAACAAGAGTTCACAATTTCACTTCATGTGAATGATTCTTTTCATGAAGAGTTCTCCGGTGAACTCTCTCATGACATATCTCCTCCGGAACATGATCATTTCTATTTTGATCTTGAGGATGATATTAGCTCGGAGGAAGGTGTACTCTATCATATGAGTGTGCTTATTAATGACACTACCTTCACCCTTCCTCCCGATATGTCTACATTTGAGGATGAAGAATGGATCTTGATTGTTATCAAAATCTTTCTTCCTTTCCTCAAATATCTTGTGATTTCTCTCCATCTTCACTCCTTCGGGAATGAAGACACTATCTTTGACCCCGGCATTTTCATTTATCATTTTTGAGCCGGTTCTATGTATATCTCTTCGGTGTGGAACTTTCACGTGCTTCAAATGTTTGTCCAAACATCTTGAATGAAAGTCCGATGGAGATTGTTTCTTCCACTTACTTCCCCATGAACAAATGAATTCGGGGTCGAGTCAAGCTAGCGACTCGGTAATCAAAAACAGTAGCTAAACATGGTTTTCACCCATGTGTTCCACCCTAGTGTGGGGGAGTTGCCCCACATGTTATATGTATATAAGTTTTCTAAAAAAAAAATAATAATAATAAAAAAAAATAAAAAATTCAAATAATGGCCGTAGTATTTCCCTTTTACGTTCTTTGTTTCGGCATAAGCGCCGGTACTTTGAATATTGAGGGCAATATTCATTTCTAAGTGTGGGGGGGAATTATCACGAATTTTATCATGTAATTATACCGCCCAATTCCCCCCGTTTTTGGCCAAATTTTTTTTTGGAGTAAGTGTTTTGCACTTACTCATTTGGTTATCAGTCCGCCTTGTCTAATAAACAAAAGGATTGGCTAATCCAGGAGCAAACGGCTCTTGGTAAAGATATCTCAAATCCGTTGACGGCTTGCAATTTGCCCAAAATTGTATGGTATTCAGCTCACCATATCCTTAAAAGTGAAGAGTTGGCTAGCCCGCAAGTTTATGGCTTGTGGTAAAGGCAGTGGAAAAACCATAATTGGTAATCAGCTCACCAAAGATAATATTGATAATTTATCTAAGAGTTGGCTAGTCCAGAGCAAACGGCTTCTGGTAAAGACAAATCAAATCCGTTGGAAGCTGGTGGTTTGCTCAAAATCACATGGTTATCGGTGTACCATGGTTCTTACTTGAATTGAAACATTTGGCTACTCCAGAAGTAATGGCTTTTGGTAAAGAGATTCAAATCCATTAAGTTTTTCTCAAAAGATTGCTAGGGACTAGCAATAGTTTAGTGTGGGGGATTGATGAGTGTGTAAATACTCATCATTTTTGGTCAAATCTGAACTGCAAAACGTTTAAAAATGCTCAGAAATGCATCAAATTACTGAAAATATTCCAAAATTGCATTTTATATGTTTCAGATGCAAAATGTTCAAAATCAGATGAAAAATGAGCTAAGTTTGCATAATTGGCAGTTTCAGTCCCCCAAGTTTCTAAAATTGTCAGAAATAGTCCCTGAGTCATAATTTCAAAAGAAAAATCACCAAAGGTCCTTTTAAAATCATAAGTTGTCAAAATTAGTCCTTTGGTGAAAAATATCAAAAGTTTTGAGAAATTACAAAATTGGTCCTTCAAGTTTGAAAATTGGCAAAAATGGCCCTTGGAAAATTGAAAATGTCAAGTTTGGTCCTTGTATTATGGAAGCTTGTCACTTTTGGTCCCTTGAAACATCTTTGCATAAATGGCAGCCTAGGTCCTTGAATTTTCAGAAATTACATAAAGGTCCTTGTATTAATAACATAGCCTTTGACCCTTCACACCCTTTTGGCCTGGTCAAAACCCCAAGTGACCCCCCTGTCATTAACCACTTTTGACCCCCCTTGCTTATTAATACCCAGTCAACCCATCTGGTCAAACCAACCCCTTGGCGCGCTTTTCTTTCTTCCCCACTTGTTTCCCTGCCAAAGCCCTGCAACACTCAATCAACCACCCCCCAGCTCACCTTATCCCTCTATTATCACTCCACCTCCACACAACTCCAAAGGGCATTAAATGCACCTTCAACCTTTTGCACTCAACCTCCAACTGGCATAAACCTTTTTCCCGCCAAAAACCAAATCAGTGGTCAAGATGACTTGAAGCCATCCAATGGCCCTTAAAGCATGTGGGATAAGCTCAGAAAGAGGAGAGAAGCAGAGTGGGGTATAAAAAGAGCAAGGGATAGCAAGCAAAAGTAGTTAGTTAGTTTTTAAATTAAAATGTATGTCGTTTTTTGTTAAGTTATCTTAATTAGTGTATTAGAATGTAATCTTAAGTTTCATTGTACTCAAACTAATCTACTTTGTCACTATAATTCATTTCAAGTCTCAATTTAATGCTTCATTTATATTTCATGTTTTGAAGTCCACTGTTGAAAATTTTGATTTTAAGCTCTAGCATTCAAGCTTCAAATAGCTCTTTGTTCAGTTCCAATAAGCTTAAATAAGCTCTATATAGCTTTTGATAAGCTTGCATTACAGTTTCAAGCAATATGTTCAGTGGGTCAACAAAAGTCAAACTAGGCTTATTTGGACTTGGTGATGGTATTTGGGGTGTTGCAGAGCCTTGATTTGGGTTGGAAATGGCTTAGTGTAGTGGTCTTGGGGTTTGGTTTTAGCCTGCATACCAGCTGGGGCCTTGTGAGTTCTATTCTCATTTCCATTTTTTTTCAGTATTGCATTTTATGCTTATAGTTGAATCTGTGATCATTAGTAGTTCTAACCTGTTTTATTAAGTTGTTTTTAGGTCTAGTAACTCAGTTTGATCATTGGCTTTAGCTAGTTAATAGGTTGGTTCAGTTTAAGTTCTTATCAGTTATTAATAGTGGTGTTTGGATTAGCTGCATAGACTGCATTAGATGATGGCTCAGTAGTTAGGATTTGCAGTTTTAGGGTTGTGTAGCTTCATTTGACTCATTTGAGTCAGCAAATTGTGCCTGCTAACCCCCAAAGTCAAAAACACCATTAATATGTCTTAATAGCTTCACTGTTGGGATTTTTGATATTCAAAAGCTCATTTTGTGTTTAAAATACATAGAGTTAGATTGCATTAGGTCTATTTCACCATTAAACATCATATTCAGTCCTTGAATTGGTTGCAAATCTCAAATAAGTCAACTTTCCATTTCTTTATTCAAAAGTCAATTTGCAAAAACTCAGTTTTAGCCCAACTGAGATGAATTTTCATGGACTCAGTTTTGGGGAAAATCATGTCAAACTCTGGATTTTATAACTTCTACTGGTCCACTTTCTTATTATCATTTTTGTGTATTTTTGTGAATTTTCCATAAGCTCCAAATGAGCTTGTCAAATGGGCTTAATATGCCCTGTGCAACTGACTCAGTTTAAGCTGAGTCTGCACAGGGTCTTGCAGGCTTGTCACAAGCTTTAAAAAAGCTTATCTTGGTCTGTTCTTTGGTCTAGACATAGCCACCCAGGTCTAGTGTAGGATTCAAGTCTTGGTTTCATGTCTCAGCTTATTATGTAGCTTATTTCTTAGCTTAAACTTGGTACCCTCACAACTGTTTTTAGCTTATTAGCCAAAACCTCAAATCTGTTGAGCTTGTTGATCAGAGGTTAAATCTTTTGTAATACTTGTTCATTTTGAGTTCTTGTAGCTTAATATAGCTTCTGTTATAGTTGGGTAGCTTTTTGTTTTCATTTGGCTTATTCAAAGTGCTTATTCACAAGCACTTGCAATAGCAGTTTCAATTTCTTGCACACTACCCCATGTTTTTATATTTTTCTTAGATTCTCAATATTATTTTAAGCTTATCTTGAATTTTTCAGATTTTTCTAGGGCAGTTTGGTATTTTTCTTAATTTAAATTAGTTTTTAAGCATTTTTAATTAGGATTTAATACAAATAATTAAGAAAAGTTTCAAAAAATTAATTTTTCATTTTTCTTTAGTTAAGATAAATATAAAAAGACAAAAAAATATTTTTCCAAATTTTTCTTAGTTAAATTTGTATTTTTAAGCAATTTAATTAGTTTTAAATAGTTTTTAATTCCTAGAAAATACAAAAATAATCAGAAAAATACAAAAATAGTTTTGAAAATTCTCTTTTGTTATTTTATATTTTTCTAAGTCATAATTTTATTTTTCTAGTTTTATTTCATAATTTCTTGTATTTTAGGTAATTATTAAATAGTTAAAATAGTTTTTAATTAATAATAATTAGATAATTAGTTATAAAAATAATTTTCTTTTTCTAGAAATTTTCTTTTATCATTAGGATTGTAAAAATATCATTTTCATATTTTTAGGGTTAATATTGATTTAGTTTCACATTTTCATTTGTACGTTACGTAGTTTTAATTCAGTTTTATAAAAACATAAAATCAAAAACATCATTTTGCAAATAGTGGTAGCGTTTATTTAATATTTTTTATCTTTTTAATTTTCTTTAATTTGCATTTAAGCCATTGTAATTTATAGCCTTTTTCTGTAGTTTTAATAATCTCAATCCGTTTTTCCGTTCAAATCTCTCGATCACTATTCGTTTGGTGATTCTTCGCATAGCTCGCTGGGACATAACGACCCGGTGAAACCCTATACTCCCCAGATCTTCATTGCATTTGTTTCTGAACCGTTTTAAGTTTCTTACGGTCGGCCATTCACAAGTGGCCGGCTTGCGTGAGAAAACTTGACGGTTCAGCACCGATCAGTAGGACCAAAACCCACTTCAAAAGCAATAACGATTCACCCAACTATTAGGCGATTGATACCACTGTTAGGTCACTAGTTTTACAAACACAAGTAATATAGAAAGAGATAAGGCGATTGAACAAGTAAGCAAGCACACACACACGATATACTAAAGACGGTTTAGGCGTGAGGCATATGTGAAAGGAAAACTTGAACAACCAACCCTCAAATGAGGGTTATTACATTGTTTATATAGGCAAGGAGCTAGGGCAACACTCCCTCTCCTTCCCTATTCCTTATTTGGCTTGGGCCTAAGCTTATGGGCCTTCTACATAAGCTTGACCTTAAACAAACATAAAGGCCATAATAAAGCTACCTATTACATATGAAATATAAATACTTGAAATACTGTTTAGGAGTGATTCCAACATTCTTATTAAAAAAACCATTGTTAATAAAAATCTAATAAAAACGTTAGATAATCATAGGTTGATCACAAACATCACTTTCTGTTAACTCATCTTTTCTATAGGTGTCACTATGTCGCACGTATATGAGTTTGATTCTTCACTCTCTAGCGTCTACACTCCTAACATCTCTCTTGAACCCAACACACCTGGCAATCATGTCCGTGGGTTCAACAATTTCGAAACCCGTCACTTCCATGAAGGACGTATTGTAGACACCTCTCTACAATTCGAAGAAGGTATCAGTACCTCCTTCCGAGCCATAGGACTAGAATGTCTTCTCGAAATTAACGAGAAAATATGTCCAAGGTTTGTATTGGAATTCTTCCTTCAAGTCAAACTCGTTCGTAACGAGGATGGTTCTCTATCTCTTTGGTTTTGGATCAAAAACCAAAAGTTTGTTTTGACTCTTGGGCAATTTGCTCAAATTCTCCTAATTCCAAATTATGGACAATGTGCCTTGACTGAAGATTGGTCTCTTGATTCTCTCTTCAATTTTTGTGAAGAAAATAGTCCGTATTGTTCTCACATTCATTCCCCACAAGACTTAATTCGCATATTATGCAAACCCCATCACTCCAATCCAAACATCATCTACACACGGGATATTCTTGAAGAGTACAAGCCCCTTGCACTCATCCTACGTGAAAATGTTTGGAGTCTTAAAGGAAATCGAGAAATCCTTCCCGCCTGTTGTGCTCACATAATGTATTGTGTGCTAACACAACAACCATACAATCTCGCCTACTTCTTTGCAAGGCGAATTGTAAACCTTCAAGGCTCCAAGAATAAACTCATTCCATATGGAATGTTCTTGATGCGCCTCTATCATAATGTCATGCATTTTCATCCTCAATTTCAAAGTCCGTTGTACGTACTTGTGAACAAGATGATGGAACCGCTGAACATTTCCCTCATGAAGACGTTCTTCATTCCTGAATCCGCCAACACTCATCAACCATTTGATGATCCATCTAACGAAAACACTTAAGGAACTTAGTAGTATTTCAAATAGGATCAATCCTCTTGTACTCGTGCTTTATCAATGTAATCCTATTTCCTTCATGAAATAAAAGATCTTACATTTGATATCTTAGTGTTAGAACCCCTTTAAACTAACCTTGGAATATAATGCATTGTCAAGATCATTGCATACCTTTAGTAAAGGTTCTGCTTAGCAGATGGACGGATCCCAAAGTTTGTGCTAGACGGATCCCTACTTTTAGGGAACCGTGGGATCCGGCAAACAGAAAATGCAATTGCAAGCATTTTATTTCAATCATGTCCTTAGAACACCTCACACTAAGCTAAACATGGTGTCTTAAGGCAAATTAAGTCCTTATCAAGTTAAGTAGATCATTTCCTACTCAACTCACCTAGATCATACTCAAGACGCTTGTAGATCTATCGTTTCATTTTTAATCCATTAATCTTCCGCTCTCTAGATCACTCATCATTCTCACATGATCCCTCATATCTAGTCTTAGAAATCTTTCGATTATGGCAAAATTGATCATAAATCATCCTTACCTCAAAATTGATCAAAGTTGATCAAATTCTAGTTTTCCCATCTCAAAGCTCTTAGGATATTTTCCAAACACTATCCCAAGTCACAACCTGATCTCTAGGATCATTTAGCTTCAATTGACACTCTCATCTTTAGTGTCATCCTTGCTCATTCATTGGTACTCATGAAAGTTCCAAATCCTTCCATAAAAGGCAATCATTAGCTACATCACTCATTACCTTCATGTACTTAAGCACCCCTTCATTTAAGACACTTAGGAGGACTAAAACACTCAAGATGATATAGATCTTAGATCTTAGAAACATCATTTCTACTCTTTCATAGCTGCTGAGAGCCGGATCCCTAGGATTAGCCTAGATGGATCCCCCTGAGGAGGGAACCGTGGGATCCGGATAACAGTTTATGCCAAACCTTGCTAAAACAATCATTTCAACTCATCTTTCTAACTCAAACACTCCATCTCATCTTAAATGAGTTCCTAGATCAGTACAAACTCTGAAGTTGACTCTTGTGCATGTTAATCATCACATTCCAATGAATCTTAGTGGCTTAAGGCTTAAATGCACTTGCCAAATCTCTTGCTTTATAAACCACATTGTTAGGACTTCTATAATCATCACCTTCATCCTAACTTTCAGCACTTTAGAAACCCTTACAAACCTCTTGAAATCATTTCATCATGATAAAACCCCAAGTAGTAACTTATCCACCAAAGAACCACCCAAGAAAAAGGCTCATGTTATACACGAAATTTCTTCAACCGAATCATCTCCGGTCAAGCCAACAAATGCTAGGATCTTTCCTCAACCAAACAAACCAATTCCTAAAAGGATAGTACCCACAAAACTACCTATGCCAAACTCCACCATATCTCCTAGGCCAAACAATATCATCTCTACTAAACCATCACCATTGGTTCCTAGAACTATCTCCTTTACATCTCCACTATCATCACTACACCTCTACAATTTAGAGGATTTGCCTCCTAGACCGTCTTATCCGCCTCCGCCTACAACATTCTCCTCATTAGGAGGAATAATGGTACAAAATCAAGGTATTGAGTCAACACTTGCTCCGGCTTCCTTTTCGCCGTTTCCATTATATAATCCCATTTGGATTATGAGAAATCATCAAAGTCAACCACCCGACCATATGGAAGTTGACACTTCTCTACCACCACCATCATTCTTGGTCGAGCCATTCTCAAATGCGCCTCCACCAATTCCTCCATCGTTTGAAGCTCCACAAGCCGCTTCACTTGATCCTTCGCATCAAGTCATTTCATTTCTTCCACCACCACTACCTAGCCATGACAAAGATTGCTATCATTGTCAACATGTTGAAAGTTTGATACATGAAGTACGAGAAGACCAACGTTTCATGTTCTATCATCTCCTCGAACGTTTCGACGAGATTAAACCTAAACAAAACTTGAGCTAGAAGATTTTAGTGGTGTCTTAGCATCAAGTGATAGTTGGTCTAGAAATTCCAAATCATGTATTTTCTTATTTTCTTAGTTTTTAGAGTAATGTATATCATAACTATAGTTTTAAATGAAATTACATGCTACTTGTTATATTTCTGAGCATATGATTACATTGTATTCATATCTCATTTTTGTGATAACATTACCTGTTATATCACCTTTGCTGAAATTAATCATCAGCTAATACGGATCCCCCAGAATTGCCTAGACGGATCCCTACTAGGAGGGAACCGTGTGACAAAAAACTATTTTCTACTAACTTGGATCACATTTGCAGGAAATTGTGAATTATACTTGTTGTCGAACCTTTGTTTTGTAGTTATTCAATTTACACATGAAGACTTTGACATCCTAAAGCTAGGGGGAGCTTTATGTCAAAGCAGTACATTGCAAATTACTTGCAATATTAGGTTTACATTTCGTGACATCCCTTTGCAAAATTGCAATCATCAAGGGGGAGCACATTCGTCACTTAGACGAAATCTTTTGCAAAATTACTTGCAAACCAACTAGATTAGTATTACTTTCTTGACGCCCTTACATAGGGATGGACTCGTCAAGGGGGAGTAAAGACGAGATCCTTTCCCGTTTCTTGCTCTTTATTTCTTTTTATTTCTTTCACATGTTTTTCTTAAAAATAATGTGTTGCTTTCTTTCGAAGCTCTTTTTGTTTCGACAAAAAGGGGGAGAAAAAAGTAAAAACTACAAATTCAAACTTTTACGAATTTTAGCTTTTCCTTAAAATAATTTCATGTTTTGTCATCAACAAAAAGGGGGAGATTGTTAATACAAATAAGCCGTAAAAACGTTTATTTATATTTTACGATCTTCTAATGTTTTGTCGATAACAAACGTAAAATCATTTTAACGAAACAAGTAAAATACGTAAATGGTTCGAACTAATAGTTTCTAACATACTCACATTTTCACATAAAACACTAAAACAAATATAAGTGATTTTATGATTAAATATTACATATGTACAACAACTAGTGTTTACATATTTGGGTAAAATATACACATTACTAGTATGTAGTATATTGGGTAATATAAATGGGTAGAAACTTAATTATCACAACCCATTGGCCAAATACATTGAATGTAGTTGGGTACAACCCAAATCCCATGACCCATGGAGCTTGACCCATAACCCATTGCATGACATCATGCGTATATCATACATGGATAATATCCATAACCCATGGATCAACCCATACCCAAGTGACCAAGTGCATTGCACTCAAAAGATACATTGTATCTTGCTAAAGATCCATGGTTCAACCCATGACCCATAACCAAAATACCCATGGGTAAAAGGGAGCGTTCCACGGATCCCTAGCTTAACGCTAGACGGATCCCTTGTGGAAGGGATCCGTGGGATCCGGGGAACAGTATATTTTTTCTTCTATAAATAGTGAGCCATTTCTTCATTGTTTCTCACCCCTTTCTAACACACTTTCTGCTTGATTTGAAAACTCACTAACCTTAGATCCAAGAGATCTATGTTTGTAGTTTTGTTTTTGTGTGATCTTTTAGGTTCCTCTTAAAGGCAAGATCACCACCTTTGAAGTCGAGCAAGCTCAAGTCCATGAGTTGCCATGCTTCCTCATCATCAAGGCTACTGAAGTCTTCTTGTTGATGATTCCTTTCTTTCTTCAAAAGAAGTGTAGTGTTGAAGACATTAGTGAAAGATGTCTCAAGGGTCAAGACGAAGACATTAGTGAAAGGTGTCGATCGTCCATATTGTAGGCATTAGTGAAAGGTGCCTAGAAGCCAAGTTACAAGACATTAGTGAAAGGTGTCTTGAATATCTAGCCACAAGACATTAGTGAAAGGTGTCTTGAAGATCTAGCTAAAGGCATTAGTGAAAGGTGCCTTAGATGTACATTCGATATGGTGTGTTTCGATGTACAAGATAGACTAGTACTAGATCCAAGGATATTGATATCCTTGATGATGCTGTAAAGGAGTAGATCTCCTTTGGGATTAGTCGTTGGTGTAGTGTTGGGTAGTAGTTCCTCTATTGCAATGGAACTAGGTGCTTAGCCTAGTACCTAATAAAGGGTAGGCGACGTTGTGTAGGTGTAGTTCACCTTGGAGTGAAAGAACTAGGTACTTAGCCTAGTACCTTATAAAGGGTAGGCGACGTTGTGTAGGTGTGGTTCACCTTGGTCTGAAAGAACCTGGTGGTTAGCCTAGCACCGTATAAAGGGTAGGCGACGTTGTGTAGGTGTGGTTCGCCTTGGTGTGAAAGAACTCGGTATTTAGCTTTGTACCAGAAAAAGTTTAAGCGACGTTGTGAAGGCTTCTCCGCCATAAGGAGATTGGTGTAGTGTTTACGAACTCTCGAGTAGATGACTCGGGGAGTGGATTAGGGCCAGGAAGGTGTCCTTGTAGCCGAACCACTATAAATACTCACGTTGTGGTTTTGTGCTTCTTACTCTTATAGTCTTATCTTTTCATTACTTACCTTTATATGCTTGTTTATCAACATCCAACACACACATCCAAATAGATTGACATAAGTCGATCTAAATAGATTAAAAGGAAGTTTTAATTGGCAAAACTATTCAACCCCCCTTCTAGTTTTCCACAGACTTTATGGAGTAAGTCCTTGAATCGAGTCCATGCTTTGTAGAGAGATTCGCCTTGAAGTTGTTGAAACGTCAAGATGTCTCGTCTTAGTTTAGTGGTTCTCCCCGGTGGAAAAAATTGAGCAAGGAAGCGAGAGGTGAGATCATCCCAACTTGAGATGGACCAGCGGGAAGTCGCTCAAGCCAATTACTAGCTTGGTCCCGCAGAGAGAATTGGAAGAGACGCAGACGCGTGGTCTCCCGAGTAGTAGCATCGAGGTCGATGGAATCGACAATTTTAAAGAAATCCTTAAGATGCTGATTAGGATCTTCGGAATGAAGTCCATGGAATGCACATCCGTTTTGCACCAACCGGATGGTGTCGGATCGTAGGGCCGTAGTTTGGGCTTGGTCGGGAAGCTCAATGGTGTTCCTATAGCCTAGGTGGCTTGGTCTCGAGTATTCACCAAGAGTACGGCCTCTAGGCGGGTCATTTGGTGGTAGGTTGATGAATGGTGGTTGGTTATCACCTTCCATTATGAAAAGTGATGGGGTTAAGAACAAAGGTCACGAAGAAGGGGGATAGACTACGAGGAAGCTAAAAATTGGGAAAAAGCTTACTTGATAGGAATCAAGCAAGGAAACCTAAATGAGGTGGACTCATAACTAGCTATTCTATTCCCCGGCAGCAGCGCCAAAAACTTGATAACGCTACACGCGTCGTTCGGGGTCAAAGGAACTTCCTTTTCGTCGAGAAAGTTTTTCAACACCCTAGGCAGTGAACCTAATCGTTGTAGTGTAGTATTAGGGTAAGCCACAGGAATTGATATCGTTCTCTAGGGGAATAGGAATGCTAGTGAGAAGTTACTATGTTAAGGTTGGGGTTGAGGAAGATTATTTTTTTTTTATCTTTTTTATGTTTTTTAGGAAATGGAAAGGTACGAATCTCGGGGTTTGAATTTGGGGGGTTGGTATTTCTACTGATTAATCTATTATCTAATTATCTAATCTAGTGGTGTATGTAGTCTATGTCTAATTATTGTGTGCTCGTATGATGATTTAAAGATGTGTTTACTTAGGTTTTATTACTCCTTAATTATCTCCTATTGATGGTTGAATTGTCACGTCCTTATTCTTAATCGCGTTGTGTGTCTAAGGTCGTAGGGTATGCGTTTATCCCTAACTCTTTGAAACTACCAAAGGTTATTGCCTACAAAATCTCTAGGATTTATAAACTTAACGCTAAGGTACTCTTCAGATGGTTTAGCCTACAATGACTCTAGGTACTATAAGCTAAGGTTCACAAAGATTAATCAAGCATTAACTACACAACGGATGACCTATCGCAATACTAGATCATTAACAATTAAGATAAGAGACAACCAATCAATATTCAATAATTAAGTTTCATATTCCCTAAGCAAACACACAAGTAAATTAGCCGGACATGGGAAACATGCAAGCATACACACAATTAATTGAAGACATAATTAAATTAATGAAGTAAAACACTTATCTTGATGTAAGATAGGGTATGGAACCCTAAAATACTGTACAAGATAGCCTTGGTTCGGTTTAGGTTTTTACTCCAAAAAAACTACACACTGAAAACTAAAAAATTCAGATTCTATATATAAGATTACAAATGCGACAGCGTCACCCTTTGATTTGTGACGCCGTCGGGTCGCCGTCATTAGGGTTTCGTCTTGGCCACGTTAGTCTTGCGACGGCGTCACCTTATGCTTGTGACGTCGTCCCCTTTAGTCTCTGACGTCGTCTGGATCAAATCTAGGCAGTCTGAGTTGCGATGCCCTACTCTTTTAAAACCTGAATCCGTCACTTGTAAATGACCAATTTGGCTTATGAGCTATCACAAAAGTTGTTCGACGACGTCACTATTTTGTGCCTGACGCCGTCCCCTTCAGTTACAGCAGCCTGAGTGTCTCGATTCTTGACTTTGGCCATTTTCTTCGTATATTCGCTCCTTTTCGTCTGAATAAGTGTCATTCCAACATTTTGCCTTCAAGATACCTAAAAAGTGAAAAGGAACGATATTAAGTAATAACGGATACAAAAGTGATCAAATAAGGGCTTAAACGACCCCTAAAAAATGTACATTTTAAAACCTTATCAGTGGGCCTCGTCCCTTCTACCGAGCCCAATACCACCCCATCTAATCTCCTAAGTAGAAATATTTGTTTCTCTTGTTCTTGTGTAATCGGTCAACTAACGAGAAACACAAGCAAACCAAACTAAACTCATCATGTAGCAATAAGGTAACCAAGACCAAGATACATCACCTTCCTCTTACACACTTGGGTAGCGTGTGTATGTGATAAAAGGAGACAAAATCCCTTGGCTAGCCACCCTACAAATATAATAATCCTCCCTCTAATCCCTTTGACCATCACTTGACTTAGTAAACCATGGGATAATAACACTTGTAATTCAACTAGTCATGGCATTCCTCCATGGAATTTGGCTGCCTCATTGCACGCCCAAGACAAAAAAATAAAACACATGGCCATTAAACCTAGAGCCTAGAAAATCTATGAGTAAACTAATCTTAAGACCATACTTAGGTTTTCCTTATAAACCACAAAAACTTGGCAAACTCACCAACACTCCTCATTTAACTCTCACACAAACTCTCATACCCTTATATTACTAAAATCGTTCGCTATGGAAACTCGAAGGAAAAAGGGATAAGAAAAACGTTGCATTACGAGAAACTATGAAGGCTTGGGTAAAATACGAATATGGGTAACATCATAAGGAGAACTAGGGGATTCTCGTTGGGTACTACTTCTCGTTCACTTCTCACACGCATCATCACCACCCTTGAGAGTGTAGTAAGTCCCTTCTAACTCGTTTTCCTTATTACATATTACCTTTATCAAACGTTAGGAATGTTAGATGCACCATATGTCTCGACACTATTTTGTTAACGCGCATAAAATGCTTCCTAACACAAACACTTGATTTTGATATCTAACACTCACGCACACCTTAGTATTTTACACTCGTACTCTAATTAGAACATGTCAAACGACTCACGAAGACCTTTGAAACCCTTAAAGACTCTCGACAGTTTTAATATCAAACGCAAATCAATCGGGCCTAAAGCCCAATAACCGAGCCCATTAAGCCCAAACTAAGTCCAATTAAAACTTTACCCGACCCAATAAGTCTATAATAAGCCAATAAGCTATAAGAATGAGTTAGAAATAAGTTGAAATCGTTTTACAAAGTTTTCGTTTTCTAAAAATGATTTTCGGACTTAATTTGAAAATATTATTGTCCTTGGGTTAAAAGTGTAACTTTTCAGAAGTTAAAGGCATGTTTTAAAACGTATATACTTATGCATGAAAAGTCTAGGGACCATTATGGTCATTTTCAAAAGTAAAAGGGTAAAACCCACGTGCATGCGCACGTATGAAACCACAAGGACCAATGTTGTCATTTACTCAAACTAGTTATAAATAAGGTTTTGGGTGAAAAGTGTCAAATTGGAAAAGACAAGGTTTAAAGCGTATAAATATAAGTTGGAGGGCTGTTTTCGTAAAATCAGTTTTACCAAAGGGTAAAACTGTCAAAACTGGAAGTTTTGGTATAAAAATATAATCTGGTATAAAGTGTCATTTTCTCAAACATAAACTCGTACTTTTCATAACTTGAGGGTAAAAAGTGTAAATTTGGGAAAAGTTTAGAAAAAACTTATAATCTTATCGTAACTTCGTAAAACGAGTATTTTGATCATATTAGAATATTATTTTCGGATATCGATAAACATATTTCATATATAAATATATATATATACATCTTATTAGAAAATAATTATATATATATATATATATATATATATATATATATATATATATATATATATATATATATATATATATATATATATATATATATATATATATATACATTATATATAAGAGGAGGCATGCCACATAAAATGCCACTTGGTATCCCATAATGCCATGTCATATTTTCACGTCATCATTGATTACATGTGAAATTCGGATGTATTTTTAAAAAAATCATGAATCTAGATTCGAACATGGGTCTCTGAATAATACTTCAATGTATCTTTACCACTACACCAACCCATTACTTGTGATTTATTTTGCAACTTATTATTGATAAAGGTATGTATTTTCCACATATGAAACCCTGATATTATGTAAAAAAAAATCACGGCTCATTCGTAATATACTTGTTCTCCAAACCCTAATATAATCTTTTCCTCAACATCTCCTCTAACGATCTTCACTTATTGTGTAGTCGATTTAGAATTTGTTTTCAGTATTCATAATTCATTATTTATCTTCATAATACTTTTTTATATGTTTACAAGTGTGTTTCAAGTTTTGATCATTAACTATAATTCAATTACATGTTGTGTTTTTATGTTGTGTTTTTATTATTATAGGTGGCTACATTATTCTGGTAAAATAATCGCCTAAAATCATTAATTAGTCTTTCAGTTTGCTAACGAAGTGCATGTGTCAGGTATTTTTACTTAGCTATTTTCATAAATTCCATTTTTTATTCATATCAGCATCTTCTTATATCTTCATTATGTTGATGATCAGGCATCAAATTGATACTAAAAATGGGATGCCGGCGTGGTCAGACGATACAAAACTCAAAAACTAATGCACATTATGGTATGTTCTTCAACTGTAAGTAGCATATCATATACAAACCTCTTTGAAACAATGGATAAATTTGTCTTCTTCACAAAAGATATCGTGGCCTTAGATTGGAATCAATGGAACCATTTAATAAGTCAAAATTGATGGGGTTAATGGGTCGAGTTTGGCGAAACGGAAGCTGGGTAGGCCGCCTAAGCTTAGTCTGGTACCTGTTGGGTCAGGTTTACATAATGTGCAAGTAATGCATGATGCTAATGTGCAACTGTCATATCCGTTTAACGGTCACCGTGTTCAGGGACAGGGATAGAGGGAGGAGGTGAAGGGGACGTTACTTCTGCTGCAATCTATCCTCAGCCATTGGTGCAACCGAACAAGATAACGGGCGAGTACTTTTCAGGTAAGATTGCTTCTTTTGCTTCGTGCATATTTCCAAACAACTAATATGATGTCATGGCCGAAGAGCAAGTAAGTGGCATCAGTACTTTGCATTTTTATTTTTGTAGATACTATGTGAGTTGTAACTGCGGAAAGAAAGTTATATTGATGTTGAAGAAAAATAAGTTAGCAGCACAGTTTTTGATAGAACATAGGAAGAATTATGTTGAACTTAACCGTACCACAGGAGAGGAGAGGGACAACATCGAACATGCACTAAGATTTAAAAGCTATCCTTTATTTGAATTATGATATAGTTTGTTCCCAAAAGGAGGTTGTTATATGATATAAGACTTGCAGGTTAGCATTTTTGTTAAATCTTGAAAAGATGACATCGTTGTTCTCAAGACTAGCATTTCAGATGAAGAAGTGAACTCAAAGGGCTGGCTTGGTGGCATTAGGGGTAACAATGCTAATGCTCTATTGCACATTTACGTGGAGTGGTATATATAGCTTTTCTCGCCATTTTATCCATATTTGGACGTGGTTTGCATTTTGAAAGGGTCATGTGATAATAAGTGTTGTAGGTGATAGTTTTTGGATTTGCTATTTTGCTGCATGAAGTTGTAACAAATAGTTACACTTCCTCCAAACACTATAATCTGGTTATTTGGCCTAAAGACAATCATTAACAAAGTGAATATTATAACACTCCTTAAAGTGCCATTTTTTTCCCTTTCCATTACATTTATGTTTCTTTGATTTCAGGTTTGGATCATAAGTGAAAAGCTTCATTCAGTGACATCACAATTTAACTTAGAGAGTTAGAGTTGTGTGCTTTCAAGAGGCTAATAATCGAGCTAAGCCTAGAAGAAACCAAAATGATATACCAATGTATCTCACTTAGCAACAGTCTTGAGTCAATGGAACCAATAAGTTCAGAGACTAGAGATCATGGTGAAATCCTGGCCGAACCCATGAAAGTTCGGCAACAACTTTTAGATGATGAAACACGTGCTCTTGAGGTATTTTATCATCACTATTTGTTTTATAAATTCGATGTTGTTAGAGGTGGAAATTCAAACCCATTAACTTACTAATGTGTTGATTTGGGTTATGTTGTAGGAGTATATCTAACGGGTGAGATGGGGAAATTAAATATTACGGGCTAAAAATGTTATGGGTCAAATATATCAAGGTTGAAAGTTGTACAATGTATTGTTTTAAGGCATAGATCCTCCTAAGTCACATATTGCTCTATTTAACTGATTAGTAAACAAACTTGAACAAAAAGTGATTCTGGTCAACCTGACCCGCACACAAAATTTACTTGTTTTGACCCAAACCCTTTTTTACCTGCCACCTCTATATTGTATGATTCATGGTTGAGCAACTTAACTTGGTTCAGGTTGAGTTGTTAAGTATTCTTAATGATGCACGTTTAAAATTTGACCAGATATTGTTCTTAATTACATTTAGAATCTGATTGAGTCTAAAACTTTAGACTTATAAGATATAATGATTATGGAACATTATAGCACATTATGACATGAAGGATGGCAATATGGTAGATTATGTTCAGAATTTTTTGCTCTCGAATGAATCAGAATTGCACACGCGTCAACTCAAGGTCCTAACTATATCTGTTATACCCAGTTCGATGTATTTACACATTTGGTTTATGAATTCTCATTTGTAGATTTTGATCGATACAGGTTGGTGCTAAAAGAACCAATGTTCCTAGGTTGAATAAATTCAGAGTGAGGCGTCCGAGACCATATGGATTTCGCTCACGAAGGCCTTACATGCTTGCCCTGCCAAATTTCCCTTCATATGGCTACAAGTACGTATAAGTTTATTATGTTTTTTATTTATGTGTTATTATTTTTTACGACCAATGATATAGACCGAAACTGTGTAAAACTATTTCCTGGAACATATATTCTTGGGGTGTCCAAGTCAGGTTCGATTTTAATTATTCAGTTTGATTATAATCATAGTTTGTTTTGAACGGAAATTGTATACGACCGTGCAATGAGATGTTCAAATCAGACCCTATTCGAAAGACTCCCACGATATGTGTTTGCTAATGTGTTGTCCCTTTCCCAAAATCAAGTGCTCATTGTATACAATAGTGAAAATTTAAGGTGTATAGTTGTTTTTATATAAGTCAATTTCGAGTATGTTGTAGATGATGTAGTCGTTCTGGATTGTGTCCTTTACCTCAAACAAACCAAATCAATAAAGTTAGCTAACTGTGGGAATGGGTCAAACGGATTGCAAGTTGCCTGAAGTCTAATATCAATGCAAATAATTTCCTTAAGCAGTTTTATTCTTCGATTTTAGATTATAACTGTAATGATATTAATTTTGTAAATATATGCCATGAACTAATCTTCCATACAGGTATTAGAAATTGGGACGAAATAGCTTCTGTGGGTCAACCCAACTCAACCCGGGCTGGTTTTGACCCGTACTAAAAGGCTCTTTTTTTTTTTTTTTTTTTTTTTTTTTTTTTTTTTTTTTTTTTTTTGTCTATTTAGCATCCAAGGTAATTCAGTCGTATGGTTCTTCATTATCCGCATATGGACTTTTTTTTCAAGGATCGAACTAAGTACAAATGCTCGATTTTATGCAATCGTTAAACCACTGTATGATGAACTTAGACCATACTCTTGCCTTTGGGTGCATATATTTTCGTGGTACTTTAGTGGTTTTCTAGGTTACTTACGATAACGATATTTCTAACTTCACTTGCACGAGTTCTCTTATTCCCATTAGTATAATGAATAGACCATGATTCATAGCATGCCCAGACCGTATAGGGTGATAGTCTTACATATGTTAACTTCTTAACAATCACCAAGTATTAAAATTTCTTTATTGTAGTAAATTCTATCAACTGAGATTAATGGCATTTTTTTTTACTTTCCGGGTAGAAAATATGGGTAATTAACTGATTTCAATATGTGATTTTCACTTATTTACAAAGCCAATGTGGACATATTTATATTCATTATGTACTTATCCTTCTTATGTCCCTTTTCAGTCTTGGACATATCGGAAATTAACTTCTCCTTAGATGGGGTGAGAAAATATGTACACTATGTCACTAAAGCACTTTACTCTTCAGTGCACTTCGAGGCAAGTATCATTCTGCATATTTTACCTTTGGAAGTTGAGTTTAGAAATCATTTTACTTGCTCTTATGAATAACTAACAACATTTAGGTTATGTTTTTTTAGTGAATCAATAAACCCTTTTGTGGAATATGCGGTGCAATATGCTGTTGCAGCATCATACACTGCATTAGGTAATGACAAGAAGGAATTACTGCATAAACTGTTTTTGCATGGTAAGTTTTGGTGTTTTCTTTTGTGTTTATATACATAGACGAAAATTATTTTCGCTATTAGATATCTAATATGCGATTAGTTAAACAGGTTTTGATATCCCAATTTTGGGTGGAAATGACTTCTATTCATACCGTAATGAGGTGCTCGTCCCTTTTCGCTACATAACTAATGAATCTATGATGTCACATTAATTTAAAAGGTAAGGGGCCGTTTAGTTGGCAAAATTTTTCCTGTTTTTTAAAAATATGTTGTACTCGAATTAGGCAACTACAGCAATAAGGTGTGTTTCGATTAGGATACTGCATCAATAGGGAGTATTTGGATCATGATAGAAAAGGAATGGAAAATGCTTATAACGGGCTGCAGATGCACCGTTTGGATCCGAAACCTGATAAACCGGCCTCTTATACGATCTACTCAAGTCTTTTAGTTATAATAATCGGTTTAGATTTTTTATGTCACTGATTTTTTTTTCCGTATACATAGAACTAAAATCAGTGGGAGTTTATGCATGAAAATTTTATAACGCTGTTACGGTTTGTTTGACGGAGGCTGTAGAGAAGGAGAGCATCCAGTTGGAGAGGTTGAGGGACGATGGATCATCGTATAAAGAGAGGTTCAAAATAAGGTGTTATAAAGTAGGGTTTAACCAAACTACCACCATTGAAACCATTTCTGATCTCTTACAGGTTTGATATATTCCACAAATTTTATTGTTTTTCTTATATTTTTAACATGATTTTGAAAAGTGAAGTATGAATAGGTGATCAACTGGCTTATGAATTGTCCTAATTAAGGGCTATGTTTAAGAAATAAAGACGTGTATGAAATATTGTACGTTAGCCTAACCATGTCAGTATGATTGATGATAACCACCTAAATGTGGTTAAAATGAAATAGTTTATGCATACCTTAATTCTTAAAGTTAGCACTTCTTTAGGGTCTTGGTCCTTCAAAACTTCCATCTCTATTGAATGTTAATGTTTAATGTCTTTATTGCAATTTCTTGACCTACATATTATAGGAGGTTAATGGTAAGTCTAATGGATTTTCAAGCAATGTGGTTGCCAGAACAGCCACAATGAGAAAATTGCATCTCACATGGGTGACTACGCGAATGTATATCGAAATTTATAGATACCCCTCTTGGTAATTACTTTTTAAACTATAGAGATTTAGGCATGGATTATTGCATTATAAAAGCTAATATCCTCAACATGTTGACGTCTGTAACAGGGGTGATGTGGTAGAAATTGAGACATGGTGCCAGCGTGAAGGAAGGATTGGAATTAAACGCGATTGGATTATAAAAGACTATGCCTATGGCGAGGTCCTTGGAAGGGCTACAAGGTGCATTACAACAATGTTTCTTCGTTTTCTTTGTCTCATAAATTGTATACATGTTATGATTCATGAGGATTTGGATGAAGATGTTGGATCACAAATGTTACTTCAACTCCAGAATTCTGGTATTTTTTAGCACACGAAGTTTAATGTTGCACTAGAATCATGGATTGACAATTTCCTATTGAATCTGCAGCAAGTGGGTGATGATGAACGTAGATACTAGAATACTTCATAAAGTCGATGATGTCATAAACGAGTACTTAGCATGTTGTCCAAAGGCATTGAGGTAGTTCTTCATCTTGGAGATATTTCTTTATTCCTGGAAATTTTATATTATTGAAGATTGGTTACGTTGTGGCTTCAGATTAGCATTTCCTGAGGATAGTAATAACAGCCTGAAGAAAATAAGGAAACTGGAAGATCCAGCTGCATATTCGAGGCTAGGACTTATGGTATGGCCACATTTTTTTGCCTTGTACAAGGTCTAATTTCACGATATAACTATTAAAATAACATTGCTTGTACACAATATATAGCCAAGAAGAGCTGATCTAGATATGAATAAGCATGTCAATAATGTTACCCATATTAGATGGGTTCTTGAGGTTTGTCAAACTATTTATGTTTAAAGAGTTGCCGTTTTTTTAGACACTAGGAGCCTAGGATCGAGGGTTGTCTTTTTGACATGCTCATGTACTTTTTTTTAACAGAGCGTCCCACAAGAAGTCATAGACACTCATTAACTGCAAAGTATAACTTTAGACTTTAAACGTGAATGCCAGCATGATGATATAGTTGATTCTCTAACATTTCCAGAACCACTTAACGTTGCAAGCAACAGATCCATTGCTTTCAAACAAGATGGAAAATACTTGAGTAGATTTTTGCATTTACTGAGATCATCTAGCGATGGTCTTGAAAAAACCAGATGCCACACTAAATGACAAAAATTGCCACACATCCGTTTTCCTGCCAAATATACCATGTGACACATGCTTCCTGTTTATATTATTTTGGTATTGCTAATTTGTGTATGTGTCTTATTCTGAAATGTAAGTTTAGTCTTATTCCGTTATTGCAGTCAAATATACGAATTTTTACTCTTTTTGATAATATCAGATCAGGAGTTCTGTCAAGTTTAGGAGAATCATGCAGACATACTTTCCCTTGGAAACGCTTTGAACCTGGGTACTGTAAGAAGTGAGTCTTTATGACTTTTAAGTATGTTAAGCTCATTGCCATTTGTAACTGCAAAAAAGTAAAATAATCTGGTTTTTTTAGGTGTTGCTGTTGGTTTTAAATTGGATAGCCTCCTCAAGCTTAACGAAACTCGTGCCAGTAGCAACAGATGTTAAATCTTTTATTGAACAGTTAAAAATGATATTGGAAGTTGGATGGACCATAAGTTTTAGTGAATGAGTTTTGGTGACATCTCATGCTTATATCCTTTAGCTTTTCTTGATTATTCTAAACAGACTTTGCACTCGTCATAGTATTAGTTTGGAATGGATAATTATATACTTACGATTTGAAAGGCATGTTTGTCGGTAATGCTTAATCGCTTGATGGTTAAAATTATGGCAGCCTTTCCTGAATTATTTATCATAGGTATTAGTAGCAACATTGGGGCAAGTAGCATGAGGTAAAAAACAAACAATGATCGTGTTCGGTAGGTCCCTCGAGGTACGCACCATCACCGTTGTCTATGTACTTGGGCTTGCGCGTTCTCACCTTTGTTTTTTTTTGTTTTCTTGGATTGCTGAAAATAGTGGTATACTAACATTTGTTTATTTATTTGTTGCAGATGCTGGAACAAGTCGCATGCGCTCACAGGGAAACAATTCTAAGCTGTTAACATTAGGTAATTACAAGTATTAGCAATCATCAATATTTTAAATTAGTTAACAAAATATTCAAAAGCAATTGGAAAAGGTAATATTTACACCATTGGTAAAAATCTGTAAGTTTTTAAAACTTTGTGACTGATCGTCTTGCAATTATTGTATTAGGAAACTAGAGCTTCTCTCCATTGCAATAATATAGGTGGAATGATGGGTCACTTGGAGCTTCTCTCGACTGCAATAACGGACAGTTACACTGCTGGTATTGCTGCTGCAATAGTGGTTGTTGTAACATTGTCAGGCTGATAGTACAACAACAGATTTAAAGACCAGTACACTTAATATTCCATAATTTGACATATATAATTTAGGTACTAAGACGTTACTAATTTGCAACCATAGATATTCAATAATCTTATGGGAACTGAAATCTTTTTGTTGTTTGATGGGTTTGATGATTAATGATAGGCCGAGGGACCCAGTTGGTGCGTGGTTTGGAGGCAAAGGGGACGCGCCATAGTCCAAGTCTATCTATGCAAAAGAATGGTGGACAGGTGCATGTATTAAACATAATTTCATACACAAATTTAATGTAACATTTGCTAATGTATAAAATTAGCATTGTCATAGTATAAAGCTCATGATTATTTGGCCATTGGATCACGAGCACATTTTCCTAAGAGTTCCTTTCAAACTTTGATTATGTTCTTTCAGTATAATTTCATGATTCATTAATATAATGTGTCGTTACATGATATAGGAGTGTCCGGATGTGCTTTTACAAAGTAACTCTACGATAATCCAATACGTATAATTAGATAGTTTTCCGTTAGAGGTTTTCTTCTTTTCAGTAGGTGGCATCTCACTTAGAGGCGGTTGAAATAATATATATAGTAGTTGAAATTAGTAGAGAAAGATAACATGATGGGCTGCAAGACGTAGCATTTAGATCCATTTCTGCCCTTTGAGATTAGTGTTATCACAATTGACTCGAGTGTTGGTCAAACTGATCATTATATGAATATTTTAAAAAAAGACTTACACCTTTTTAGTAGTGTTAAACCGATTTATAACCCTTTGATTTTCATTTTAGTCTGTCAATGGATGGCAGGATTGAAATGCACAAAAAATGCGTAAAAATAAGCTCACCCAAACACCCCATTAATGTATGTAAAATTTGGAAATATATAAGTTCTTCTTTTAAACTTAGGTCAAGTAAGAACATCTAAAGATAACTCAGGATGAACGCATTCATCTTAAATCTGAAATCATAGTGGCTACCATAAGCAGACTGATGAAACTCCTATCACTGGATTTTTTGGCATTAGTAAAGCATTTGCTAAAGCAACTGGTATTTGACACCAGAATTTGTATGTTACTTATTATGTCTGTCACTTATCTCCTACATTTATTCTTTTTTTAATCAGCATGTCCGACACATGGGTCACCAAGGCTCTACCCTTTTTGGGTGGAGGAATTTCCCCTTGCTTGGTATTAGAATGCCTGCCTTTCTTAGGCCTGATAATTAAAAGAAGACGATGGAGAACTTATTCTGGGAAATCCGATCGTTTATATATATGTCTCTTCTTATAGTTCCTAATTCACCTTTAGCTTGACTAACTAATGGGAGTCCATACAAAGTGCCACACACATGTTAGGACTTGTGGCATGTGATGGAAATTCTGACCCATTTAGTTATGAATGGGTAAGTTAGTGTTATGTTATATCTATAAAGGTTAAAACATAATAAAAAATAGCCATTAGAAAACGGGTAGAAAGTTGTCGAATATTACATTTGCCACACTAATTATAAAGTTCAAAGAAACTTGAACAAAAAGTGTTTCGATGCAAACTGACCAAAGCATTATCTGGTTTTACCTGTAACCCACTCAATAGCTTCTTTTTTAATATGCATAGTCATTGCAATGTTAGGGCCTTTTGATTGGTCACTGACACTTGTGCATAATATCAAAGTTTAGCCCCCACTCTCTTTTGGTTCATTTCTGTCATATGCAATTTTTTATGTTCTTTATGTATCAATGGCTTTATGCTCCGATTATAAATAGGATAACAATAGTTAACATGGTTCCCGTGTTACTAGAGATGTTTGCTATGAAGAAACAATGCTTAAAGCATCCATAATCACCCCTGTACCTGGTGGTATTGGGCCTGTCACTATCTCCATGCTACTTTCCAATACAGTTGAAGCTGCAAAGCGTGCTTATCAATGGACTGAATCATAACAAAAACTATAATAGTACATAGTAATATCTTATGTAACACTTTCAAATATACATATAAGAAATCTCCCTTCTTAAATATGGAGGTGAAGTTGTAACCTTTTGAATTATATAATGTTTGTTTTGTCTATAAGGGTTGCGAATAGTAGAATCAGTTATTTTATAAATTTAAAACTCCAGATTTCGAAATCCAGTAGTTATTCCCGTGGACAGATTTGGTTGGAAGCGAGGTTTTGAAAGAGTTGATCCGGTGGTATGATAAGATACACCGGCGACTTAAACAAGTGTATTCAAAATTTTATGTCACAACTTAATAACACTAACACATTGTTTTAATATAAATGAACATAAAAAATTATACAATACAGACTTTAAAAAAAGATATAACACAAACTGTGTCTTTATACAACGATATTCGTATCTAACTAACTTTGTCATGATGTCCCAAAACTTAATAACACTAACACGTTGTAAATTTTCTTTAAAAAAAATAACATAAATAAAAAACTAACATTTTCCTATTATAAATATAATTTCATTGTAGAACATATTAATAAACTACAAAAATACAAAATTGTATATACATATTTTTCTATTCGTAAAGTATTCTCGTGGCCAAATTTGGTTGGCAGCGAGGTCTTGAAAGAGTTTATCCGGTGGTATCACAAGATACACCCGCGACTTAAACAAGTGTATTCAAAATTTTGTTAACGGGTCAACTTTTTCCAAAGATTTTTAGCAAGTTTTATTTTATTTTATTATTTTTTTGGTAACCATGATTTCCGACCTTTTAGCCAACTAATTCACGGGGTTTTGAACCCACTGCCACACAGAATCAAACAAGGTAAAGCAATCCCTTTTAAGGAGGTTTGCGTGGCCACTTAAGGTTGTTTACACCTAGCAGGAATTGAACTTGAGACCTCACACATTTTAGAGTGATAGTCATAAGTCCTTTTGTTACTAGGCCACCCTTAAGTGGTTAATTTTTTAAGAGTGATAGTCACAAGCCCTTTACCAAGTTTATTAGTGGTATTTAGTGTTGCTTTTCTAGAACTGCTTTATCTGCTTATTGTAATTTGATACGAGACAAGTACGTAGTTTCTGGGATGTTTGCGATTGCCTCTATAAACTGCTTATATCATATCAGTAATAGTGAGTGGAATGTGTTGTATTGAACTCATTCAAACAGTTCATCACTAGCTTACGTAGTTATAATGCATCTGTGATATGTTTTCTTCTAGATTTAAGATTTGATTTCTAACTTAGAGGTAAATTGGATTTATTTGATTCATAATATTAAAAGGGGCAAGTCGGCAAGTTAGTTCATTCTGCATTTGAAAGTGTTTGATGGTGTAAACAAAAAAAAATCAACACAAATTGGTCATAATTTTGGTCCGATTAATCCGTTCAACACATACGTTACTCAAAACCACATTGTCAGCATGATCTCTGGATAAAAACCTATTTGATCAAATTTATCTAAATGTGTAATAAGTTTTAAGTAATTTAACTTATAAAATAGATGTAATTATTGCTTTTTAAGATAATGCAAACACTATAAATATTTACAATCTACTTGAAATATATATTGTGACCTATAATTACTTTTTTTTTAAATTTATTACTCCATAATAACAAATATGTGTGAATGCATAGAGTAGAAACATCACAGTAAAGCTTGAATTAGAAGAACAAAGGGATACAGACGCAA